>CM029012.1:258662794-259271904 GCA_016801055.1 Panax notoginseng
ATTTTGTCTCGATACTTTGATCATAGTAGAATTCATATGATAGTTTTATTTTGTATCTTCAGAATTTTATAACTTACTCTTTGAACAGTTTATTGTTTAGTATTTATTTTGAAATTTGTTAGGAATATGTACATGTCATTATATTTTGGACTTGTATTGAGGATTAGTTTTGATTTGACATGTACATATTAAAACCCTTTTTGTTGATATTTTGTCGCATTTGTTGTGATATTATATCTATGTTATAATATATCGTACGGTTATACCTGAGTTATAATCACATATGGGAGTACCACAGACATGTCCTCTTGGCACCGAGGCATGACACCTTTCGTGACGTTGTGATTAGTCCACGGGCATCTATGTTTTATGCTCCGGTGAGAGTTGGTCATTTGGTGATTTTATTGTGAGAGGCATTATGAGTCGACCCTAATTTTTTGTTTTGTTCTATTCTACAAATTGGTGATATTTGTGTCAAATATGCCTTCCAATTTTGCATGTATCTGGATTACGTAGTCCGATGTGTGATTGCCTGTGACATTATTTTAATTGTCTATGTGACATTATTTGACTTGCCTGTATGACAAAGTATATTTTTATTTTGTTCTGAGCTCGGTATGAAATAACATCTAGCCATTTCATTCAGCCTATTATTTTGCTATGTTAGTTTTGTTCGTTTCAGTTCATTTAATTGAATTATTTATTTCAATTCATTATTCTTATACTCTATATATGTACTGGGTATTTGGCTCATGCTATGTTTTTCCTTCCGACAGGTAATCAAGGGATCAAGGGCAAGTGTGATGAGAGCTCCCTTCTATCTAATGGTTTAAATATTCTGTTTAGGCATGATACATCAGCTTATTTGGAGTTGTATTCAATGTTTTAGATTATGGTTTGAACCAGTTTGACATTTATTATGGTTTGACTTGTGGTATTTATCAGTTATTAGAGATGTTCTTTTTTTGGCATAGAGCCCTCTATTTGTTTTGTAGTTTTGTTATGTTTTGTGTGTAACTTCTCTTTTTATTTCGGAAGGGGGTGCTACACGATCCCATTTTATTTTATAAGTGTATGAAGCAAAGATGGAATGCTGGTGCTGATAAGTCCAACTTTGGCATGGCATTCGATAATCCATAAACAAACAACTAAGATTTGATAGCTAGATGATTAGTGACAAGTTATTTTGCTCACAATATAACTTCGATTGGAAAAGGTAATACCAAATTTAAAAAGAATATAGACAGGCTTGAGAGAGACCAATATGCCTGGTTTGCCCAATTATTAGCGAGCGGTCCAACATAATACTCAGTGCTGCAGCAGTTAAGATCTTGTACATTTCATTCCCAAAGCCTGCTTCAGATGCTTTCCCTAGAACAAAACCATGTCTGCAAAACTGCTCTGGAGGAGGTCACGAACTCTCGAAGCACCTGAAAGATTGAAATAAATAATATTAGAATTCAACTCCTACAAGTGCCTCCAAGAAGCAGAACTTCTCCACAAAGAAAGATACACAACTTTTTAGCAATGATTTTGACTAAGCCATTGAAAACAAAATAAATTCATCCTTATAGAAGTATCATACCATTTTCCACATACTAGAGTTTCTTCAAATTCATGACTGCTGAAGCTAACAGTTTCCTCCACCTTTGCTAACTCCAAAATAGTCTCCTACTAAAGACTTCTTCAACATCCATAAATCAATGATGTTGCAATAATATAACTGCTCTCCATTTAGCACATACTCAATTACTCAAAACCAACCCTATACTTTATCTCCTTCTCCTACTCACCATCCTAATACTGATAGTAACCCTTGTTTTCCTAAAATTCTTCATTGCGGTCATTACCCAAACTACAGTTTGTCTCGCTATCACATTACATTTATACTCGCACTTTTCCTACGGATTCATAGACATGATTGATTCCAAAACTACCTTCACATCAAAATATACCACTAAACCCTAAATTGTACTAAATTTACAAATTTTAACTGATAATTATAGATATGCACAAGTTAATAATTTTATATGATAAAACATGGGGGGGGGGAATGAAAAATGTGAAAAAAATAAATACCATTAAGAGCAAAGTGACGTTGAATAATATTTCTGACTCTGATACTTTGCTCCCAAAACCCACCACGAAAATCTTCCCCCATCTCTTCGACCGTGGCGCATTCTTTGTTTCTTGTGGTGTTTGAGCTGAAATTATTAGCTCCACTATAGTCTGCTTCTTCAATTTGTTGCGAAATGATTGGAATGTCCAGACCGGAGTCCGATGGTTCGATGGATCTAATGGTGAGAATCAATAAACTCACGCCTGTAAAAATTGCCGATGCAACCAGCAAGCTTTGTACCGACACTCGCTGTCTCCTTCGTGATGATCCCACCCCCCTCATTTCCTTTTTTGGATCCCAGCACTGCTCTGATTTCTCTTTCCTTTTTTTCCTTTTTAAGCCTTTTGCCTTCTTTGTTCTTTCTTTCCCCTACCGATAGTCTTTTTTTTTTTTTTTTTCTAATGCCGCCCGGAAGAATATAAAAAGTATAGTGAAAAATCGATTTTAACAGTCTCAAACAATACTAATCTTATGATATAATGTTTTTGAAACAGAGTTTAAAAATGAAACAATTCAAATACCGAATAAGTCCGAATCGAATCAAATTCATCAAAAATACCGAGTTAAGTCCGAATCGAATCAAATCCATCAAAATAAGGTCTCAAACCACTGACCCAATAGTATATTCTTGGGTCATCGTAGCCCACCACAGGCTCACCTAAAAATTTTTGACTTGGAGGTACTATTGGTAATAACTTATTTCTTTATAAGTTGACAAATTTTTCCCCTGATCACACACACGGCCCCAAAGATCTTTGCCTCTCTAGCTATTGTGGGATAATACCGGCTGGCTTCGTGTCCACACCTTCGGAACTCCATCTCTCAATTGTGGAATAATACCACCAGCCTTCGTGTCCCCACCTCCGACAACCCGATCGGATGACCCGACATGAGCTTTTGAAACCTGGCTCTGATACCATATGAAACAACCCGGGTCAAATCCCTAGTCCGGAACAAATTTCGAGTCAAATCTCAAGTCTGAATCGAATCAAATCCATCAAAATATGACCTCAAACCACTGACCCAATAGTATCTTCTTGGGTCATCGTAGCCCACCACAGGCTCACCCAAAAGGTCATGACTTGAAAGTATTATTGGTAGTAACTTATTTCCTTATAAGTAGACAAATTTTTCCTCTATCTTTCGATATGACACTTGGGTGTTACAAAAAAAAAACTTAAATGTAAATGATATATATTGCATGGTTTGATGCATCAACTTATTTGTTTGTTGTTAGTGAGCTAAATAGATATGAATAGCAATTCTTTTAATAGGAATTTATAAGTAAAATTTAAAATGATTTTTAAGTTATTTTTAAGTTAAGATTATAAAAGTGTTTGACATTATTTTGCTTATAAATCACAAGTTTAATTAAATATAAGTTGTGAATAAGGATGATAATTTGTTTCGTTCCTCGGTGATCTACATGTCTCACCCCGAATGGAGACGATGATTTTAACTCTGATCGAAATGGGATCGAAGATAAAAAATCGTCGAATGTTATTTGCTTCTCTGTTAAGCTGTTAAGGATATTCGAGTCTCTGTACAAGCTTCAAATGATCTAATTCGCGTTTGGATTGAACTCTGGAAATTAGAGGGAAGAAAGAGAAGAAATTGGATAGATGGATGGGAAAATTGATTTCATAATATTCATGCCCTATTTTCATTACATAGCTAACATTATATAGACTTCATTGAATAATCAATCCATCATAGTCTAATCTATACCCTCCAATTATTTATATATATTAGACTATATTTGTTACATTATCATCCCCTCAAAATCCACCTTGTCCTCAAGGTGGAAATGCAATATTTTCATAGAAATATATAGCCCTATTTTGTCAATCAAAATTGGACACAACTTCTTTCCTTTCTCCATTTTATAGTAAAGAAGAGTGCCCAAGTATGCTTCCCAACAGGGGTTGTTAATGAGCCAATTTAGAACACCACCTTCCACACTGTACCCGGTTCGGGTAAAGGTTCAAACCACATGCATTTGCTCCCTGTGATGGTATGGAAATTTTGGGATGCAATTTAACATCAAAACTCGAGTGGTAACTGGTAAGACTTTAGAGCTTCATTTTCCTTGGTGCAATAGACAAATACCTTGCAAGTTCCACCAACACTAATAAACCCGAAAAATTTACCAGTAACATCATGGATATTGTTAGTTGTTCCACTGTTCTCTAAGAGACCACCACTACCTTGTTTAATAGCCACCATGATGCCAAGATCTTCAATCCGATCTACCACAAGCCAACATTTGATTTCTTTCTTCACCTTTGATATATATTTTGGAAGTCACTAACTTTGCAGACCGAGAAGAACTATGGCTTGAATCAAGCTTCCCACGATGCATATTCATCTCATTTTCAATATATTTCTTCCAAATGTTGAAGTTTTGTAGAGCATGAAATGCCTGTTCATCAAAGGTATAAAATCTCCTGGGTTGAACAAATAATGCGAGGCAATCAAGCTTTTCACTAAACACCATATTGATTTAAAAAAATGGTCATTTTGATGGGAAAAGTCAAACTGCCAATTTTGTGGGGAAGGGAGTATTTTTTTACTATATCCGTCCAACTTTATTTGTTTTAATTAATTTTTTATGATTAAATTGATCAAGATTAATAATTAAACAAATACATTAAAAAATTTAAATCAAATAAGTTGATTTTATATTACTTTCTTACAATAATAATTTTGTGCCTATATCTAATAAATTTTGATTTTAAGTATGGTCAATTCAATTGTACATAAAGTGTTAATTAAAACAAATAAAAATAGATGGAAGGAATATTAAATATTCAGGATATTAAAAGTACAGTTGTACAAAAGTAAGGAATAATTTAAAGTAAAAACAATTCTAAATTTTATGATGATTTGGTGATATGGAACAATTTTTTTATAATTAAATTTATGATTTTGAATCACATGAAAAGATAGATCCATGTAGTTTTATTTTCAACGTGCTAAAATTATGTAAGAAAGACGTATAGAATGTCATTTCATATGACTGAGCTTATGTCGACTAGTGACAGAGCTTCTTTCAATTACTTTTAGTGATTAAATTACTAAAAGGACCCATCTACTCCTATAAAACAAAATAAAAAATAATTGATGAAAATAGTAATACTCAAAATATATCTACTAACATATAAAATTAAGTTAAATCTATTATGTATATTTTCTGTCTGAATTTAAATGTAATCATGCATAATCAATCTATCTCATTAATTTCTTGTTAATTAGGACTTTATAACTCTAAACACAGTCACAAATAAGCTAATAAATAAATTGAGTTTACTCGGTTCAAAAATTTATCATAAAATTTGATTGAGACTCGTTTACCTACAGAGTCGATCAAAATCTTGAATTGAGCCCAAACACTTTGAACTTTTTGAGCTAATATGATCCGATATTAATAAAAAGTTATAATTTAAAGTTATAATCGAGCCCGAACTATTTGGTCCATAATCTCCTAATCAAAAAGTTTGCTTGGTCAACGGTGACCGGTCAAAGGTGACAATTTATCCCTATCTATATATAACCCAACAGATTTAACGAACTCTACTCCCGTCCCCTTCTTCCTTGGTGACCAAAATACACACAAAATCATAACTAACAACCCCAACGACCTTTTCAATTTCTGAAAAAACAATTTTTCCCTTCCAATATTTTGAAATCGAAAGATAGAAAATACAGATAATTAACTCCTCCAATTTCGCTACTTGGTTTTCCTTCTTCCCATCTGCAATCAATTCTCTCTCTCTCTCTTTCCAACATCTATTCTTTCATTCCATTTTGTCTTAAGCTAGCTAGCTATCAGTTTCAATGGAAACAGACAGAGAGAAGAACCTTACTGAAAAAATTCCTAGCTTTTCCTCCAAAGATCAAAATGATAACAACAACCAAAAAGATGACAAACAAGAAAATCAAAATGAAAATCATGACACTAACATTAATCCACCGCCATCAGAGATTGGCGAAGAAGCCAAAGTTGACAGTACTGAAAAGAAAGAGGGAGAAGAAAATAAATCAGCTGAGGATCAAATTGACATAGAGCAAGTACCTGACCTTGGTAAAGTTTCCGAAGAGATTGATCAATTCATCTCTATGTTGTCATCATCAAGTCCCCCAAAAGTTACTGAAGGAGCCGCAGATCAACCTGAAATACCTAAAATTCCAGATTTCCTGGAACAATTCGCCTTTCTTGTTGAAGCAAAAATAGCAAATTATGATTCATTTGATACTCCGGTGAGATGGAGTCAATTTCCAGAGGAAGATTCGGCTGCATTTCTCCAAAACGTGGATCGAATCTCCAAGCTGTTCACATCTCTTTCTAAATTTTCTTCTGATTCAGATTACGCTTCCTCAATTAATCGCATTGGCGGTATTCTCCAACGTGCATTATCATTTTTGGAGGAGGAATTCAGGTTAATTCTCGAAGATTACAAATTCATGGATCCTAATCAAGACTCTAAAGCCAAACAATCTGCATCCTCACCTTCCACCACCGACGGTAATCAAAGTACTGAAACGGATACGGCACAAGAACCCGAACCCGATGTGGAAAACAATTTTCCGGGACTCGGACGACGAAATTGTCTCGAATCTCAATAAAACAGTTGTTGCATTGATATCGGGAGGTCACGAGACAGAGTGTTGCCAGGTCTATTTCATCGAGCGAAGAAAAGCATTGGAGGTGAGTTTACAGAATTTAGGATTCGAGAAATGCAGCATTGATGATGTACAGAAAAAGAATTGGGAATCGCTTGAGAGAGAGATTGTCACATGGATTAAAACGTTTAAGGAATTCACCAACACGATCTTATCGTGTGAGCTTAAGCTCATTGAGTCTGTTTTCTCAGGATATGAATCGGTTTCAGGCAGAATATTTGGAATACTCTCGAGAGGCGTCATGATTCAGTTTATCAATTTCTCTGAAGCTGTTGCAATGACGAAGCGGTCGGCCGAGAAGTTGTTTAAATTTCTGGACGTGTATGAAACTTTACGGGATTTAATTCCTACATTGGACGGATTATTGCCGTCTGATTGTGTGGATGAGCTAAAATCGGAAACCTCGATTACTCGGAGCCGACTCGGTGAGGCAATTATATGCATTTTCTGTGAATTGGAGAATTCGATCAAGGCCGATACCGGAAAGACTCCGGTTGCCGGTGGCGCAGTACACCCCCTGGCTCGCTACACCATGAATTATCTAAAGTACGCCTGTGAGTACAAGGACACGTTAGAACAAGTTTTCAAACAGCATCAAAAAATAGAACGAGACGATTCAGTTACTGGTCGTTCAGATGATTCAAATCATCCACAATCTCATAACAAGGACGACACGATACAGTCTCCGTTCCAGTACCAATTATCGAAAGTGATGGATTTATTGGACTCAAATTTGGACACGAAATCGAAGCTATATAAAGACACATCGTTGAGCCTAATTTTCCTGATGAATAATGGACGGTACATATTGCAAAAAATAAAGGGATCATCGGAGATTAAAAGCATATTGGGGGAAACATGGTGCCGGAAGAGATCGTCGGATCTCCGGGCATACCATAAGAACTATCAAAGAGAAACATGGGGAAAGCTTTTGCAGTGCTTGTCTATGGACGGATTGAATGTGAACGGAAAAGTGGTGAAGCCGGTATTAAAGGAGAAGTTCAAGAGTTTTAATGCTATGTTTGATGAGATACACAAGACGCAGAGCACGTGGGTGGTGAGTGACGAGCAGCTTCAGTCGGAGCTCAGAGTTTCAATATCGGCGGTGGTGATTCCGGCATACAGGTCGTTCATGGCGAGGTTTAGTTCAACTTTTACTCCGGGGAGGCAAACTGAGAAGTATATAAAGTACCAGCCGGAAGACATAGAAACGTATATTGAGGAGCTGTTTGATGGGAGTTCTGCATCCACCATAGGGAAGAGAAGATGATGAAAAATACGAGGTCGTGGATATTACAAAGGTGACATACTTTCTTATTTGCTGTAGTATGTGGATAATTTGAGGGATGGCTGGTACATCAAAAAAAAAGGATCCGGAAGCATGGCAATGGTGTATTGAATGACCGTGTATGTTTTTTTATTTTTTTTTTTTTTTTTTTATGGACAACATGAAATCTATCTAATTTTGACTAGCTTACAGCCACACTGGTATCTCTTGATACTAGAAGAAGCAGTAGTGAATTCTACATTAATTTGAATGTAAAACTTATTCTCCATTAATTTGTTTTTGAGTGAAAAGGGGAAACATTTTATCTGATTTAATGTTAAATGTTAATTATTGACTAGTTTATAAAGTTTTCTTATTCACAAGAACTCCTATAATTAGTGAAAAATTTACAATAATTTCTAATCTCAGGAATACAAATCTAAATAAACAAGTTCATATATTACCATTGAGAACTAAATTGAGACCTTAAAAACTCAAATTTTCAATCTTTAAGTATGAAGGTAAGAACTTAAAGCGTCTCCAGTAAGGTGGACTATAGCATGGACTATATTTAATTCATATGACATCAATCCATGGTATAATCTTTCAGACTATCCTATTGACTATAATATTAAAAGAATATATTATATTTAATAAATTATAGTTCATCAATCATTTTTCCATACTTCCATTAAAATATATTAAAAATTATAATCTTCCAAAATCAGATTCCTTGATATAGTCTTTTGGATCCACGAAAAAAAATTCTACACTATATTTAATCTAGTTACTAGAGAGACAGCATGAGTCATAGACTATATTTAGTCTAGAATTGATGGAGTTCCAACCTGCTGGAGATGTCCTTATATATTAATTCTGTTGTCATTCATAGGAGAATGGATGAATTAACAACTTTATTCATAAATATAACAATCTATATCTATATATATCTATCTATATAAATATATAATAAGACAAATAGATACTGTAAGACTCCAACTTATTATAAATGAAATTGAATTTCTCTATTTATTATTTTGAAATAGTAAGGATTGATTTGATTAATATAGTTAGTTATGGGTAAAATGCGCAAATATTTTAAATAAGCAAGTGGTTATAAAATATTCATTGTTATCGAGGAATATTCGTCTAGTCGTGGAATATTCTTACTGTCGGGAATATTCGTACGACGGCGCAGCCTTGTGTGCACCCATAACGGAAAGCGATTGGATGAAGAAAACGACAAGTATAAGTTGTTTATAAATAACGACGTAGTTGTTACCGTTAACACTGTTAGAATACCCGGTGGTTAAAACACAGTAATACGCGTTGTTGCACAGTAGCACACGGTATTGCACCAATTATTGATTCTTACGTAAGAAGGCACAACTCAATAATTATTACAGTAATTACTGTTCAATATTTTAATTTATTGATTCAATAATTGCTACGTTGATATATTATATTATTGTTGTTTCAATAATTGTCACTACGCAGTATTTTTCATTATCAGATTAATAATTCGTATTAGAATAATATTATTAGATATCATTATTGGCAATGTTTAGAAAGTTCTGTCTAATGAGAGGTTTGGTCACCTAATTGCGCGCCAGTAAGGAGAAATTCTTATTGAAAATTCCCCTCTTTCCTAGGAACGGCCTGGTTGTCAGTATTGTGATTCTGTAATATTATTTGTGAATAATTAATTATTGATTTATATGATAAGGGAAATATTCATTTTATGTGGATATAGATGGAGAAAATTTTTAATGTGACAATTGTTGAAAATTGATATTTTATCTTTTTGATAAAATATTTCATTTAAATATATTATTATATTATAATAATATAATAATGGTGATATTTTTACAATGAATGTGGGATATATGAATAAATGAGGAGGAAGAGTATTTTTGTTACTAAAAATATTTAAAACATGTTTTTCATGTTTGTGGACCCCATTTTTTGACTGAAATTTGATTATAGCCTATAAAATCGTTCGTATGTGAATTTCGGTCAATTTCTGTTTAGAATTTGGAAAAACTTAAACTTATAAAGTTGTAGAGAATTGAATTTTCTATAGAAGGACATAAGATCCGAATTTTTCTGATAAAAAGGCTATTTATTATGAATAATTGAAGTTCCGAAATAATTGATTTTTGAAGTTTTAAATAATTTTTAAAAGAAAAACGTTTTTCTTTCATTTGTGGGCATGTGTTAAATGGTTGAAATCAGCTGATAAGGTGTGCGTAGGAATTTTATTTATAAATATTATTATTTTATTAAATTTTCTTGTTTGGTGTTCTAAGCATTTTCCTATAAATAGTGTGCTTAGGTTAAAATTGAAAATCACACCAGAAACTAAAGTTTTATCTCTCTATATTATCGAGCGTATTCTTGTGAGTATTTTGATACTTTGAGTGTTGCTATACGGTGCAAGTTCCTTCAGCACTATATCCGGTATTTCAGTCAGAAGTACTGTCTTTTCGAGGTAAGGGATGTTATTTTTTTTATAAATGATATTATTTCTTTCAATATCATTATGTCGAAATATTGGTCTAATTTTTTTTATCAAATTTAAAACTTTTTGTGTCGGGGTTACTGTTCACGTATACGGCACTATTCACCGAAAAATTAAATTTTTATTTTTTGTCCAAGATATCTATTATGGATACTAGCTTTGATTGTATCCATATTTTGTTCATTTTTGAATTTTACTTCACTATGATTATTTATGAACTCGGATTATTTAAAGTACGAATCTTTAATATTTGTTCTTTTGTTTCACTGGATTCGCTTTTTTAAAAATATTTTTCATCATCCTCAGTCCTAAATGATGATATTATTAAATATCTTTGGCCTGTAGTGCAAAGATGAATAATTTTTTGATGAATATCTTTGGCCATATTACACAAATGAACATGTGTTGAGATGAACATGACCAACTGATGAATATATTTGGCCTGTAGTGCAATGATGAACATTTAATTTCAGATATACATATTGATTGATGTTATATGGATAAAATATTGACGATGAACTTTTAAATTCAAAAATAGAAGATAGTAGATTTTATTCTCTACTTAACTCTTCTAAAGAATTATTATTTTCGCTGCAAATATTTATTTAAAACTTGTTGTCTATTGTATTCTATTATATTTTTTCCTGTTGAGGACTAACGATAATTTGTTATATATTATCTTAGTCATAATGTTCTTTACTGGCTAGTCATAATGTAGCAAGTACTAGTCGGGGTATGGAATGATGGTTCTAGAAAGTTGTTTAATAGTCCTAACTATTTTTATAAAATTATGTATCAATAATTATAATGAGTACTTATTTGAGTGTGAATATTGTCTAGAAGACAATATTTGTATTTAAACTCACAGTTTAAGTGTCGTCGTATTTTGCACGACAATTGTATTAATAAAATTGTAACGGTTTTCTGTACCATATTTTGACGACTCAGAATGAGTAATGTATACCTGTTTTGGGGGCGTCACAGATACTACAATTAAAACATTTTAATCTCTTTAATATTAGTTATTTCAAAACAATCCAAATAGATACTAATAAGTCCCAAACTTAATATTGCTCTTTTTCTTATATTAATTTGGATCTTTCAACCCTACAACACATTATAATAACAATAAAACCAAACTAGATTATATACAATTAGTAAGTTATAAGTTGTAAAATTATTAACTACTAAAAATAACTATAGTTAGTGTTATAGAACCAATTTTTTTATGATCATACAAATTTTAATGTTAACACATTATTCTACAAAAAAAAACTATGAAAAAGTCATTTAATTATGGGTTTTCTAAACATGTGATCTTAGGGCACATGCTAATTACTAAATTCAAGGGATGAGCACTGAATTCAAGAGATAGGATCCATTGAATTATAATTTTTAAATGTATACGGCCCCACTGAAATATTATTTTATGCATTTAAAAATTATATTTCAAGTGGGCCCCATCCTTTGAATGCACATGTTAAGAAAACCCATTAATTATTTACTTATATAGTACTAATAAACTTGGCTTAAATATATTTATCACCGAAATAAAAAATATATGAATAGTTTGAGGTAGTAATTCATATTTAAACTAAAAAAATTTAATTTTAAAAATATGTTTGGGATTTTACTTTACTCAATTTTGAACTCTAAATAACTAAATATTAGACGTATAGAAAAAATATATTATGTTTACATATATAATGATTATTATTAACGAAATATATTAAATATTATAAAATATATCAATGATTAAACTTTTTAGTTACCAATTTTATTTCATATATGGGAGACATTTTTAGTTAATTATGTTAAAAACAATCCTGGCTTATATATTAGTGATTAAAAATTAGTTAATTTTAAAAACTAAAAGTCATAATGACAATAAATTATTCTACAATAATTTTATTTCTAAATAACTATATATAAACAATATTATAAAAAATATTATGAGAAAATAATAATTAATATTAAAAGCGTAGTATATATTACAAAATATATTAATAATTAAACTTTACATAACAATTTTATTTTATATAGGAGATCTTTAGTTAATTAATGTATAAAAAAATCTCACTTATATATTAGTTATTAAAATCTAGTTACATTTTAAAACTAAAAACCATGATGGTCTTATTATTTTTACAACAATTCTACATATTTATATAGAATTTCTTAAACATCAACTTTAGATTAGGTTCTACTTATTTTTGAAATATTAAAAAATTAAAAGAATGATAATAAAACTAAATATTAAATTTAAAAAGAAATATTAAACTTCAAATAACATAAAAAAAATACATTGCTAATGCTCCATTGTGAGTTTTTGATAATTGTTTGTTTGAGTAAAGTTTTTAATCATTCTAATAGTAATAATAAGTTATTTTGATATTCAAAAAACTATTTTATAATCACAATTTATATAGAATAAATAAAAAATAAAAAATTATTTAAAAATAAATTCGTGCTTCGTTTGGGGCTAGATTCAGGGTCAAAATGAATTTAATAACGGGTTCTTACCAAGCCCAGGTCAACATCCAGCCTAAAAAACAATACCCAATCCCCAAAGCACCGGAAAAAGAAATTTTTTTTTCACATGGAATATATGTTTTTTGTATTTTAATACTAAAACATTTAAAAATGAGAAAAGGGCCAATTACTATGTAAGCCCAAGAAAAGACGGAAAATACGCTAAGACAGCTAAATTGGACAGGAAAATAAAATATGCTAAGACAGTTAAATTGGACAGGAAAATTTGATCGATAAAATAAAATAGATTTGTTTGTGCGAATAAATCTATTTTATTCTATCGGTCTAATTTCTCTGTCTAATTTATCTGTCCGTGTAGAAGGACTCTATATTTATTAATCGTTGAGGCACACACAATACGTATAAAACAATTAATAAAAATATTAAACATAAAATAGTAATCTTGATGAAAAAAAATATTAGATCATAAGAAAGAGGTAGTTGCTTACTTGGTGTAAGAATTGAGAGTCCTATGAAGATTGTGATCTCCTTTTTCGTAATAAGAGAGAAAAATAGTTATGGATAAATAAAAATTGATTTGAATGAAAATTAAAAAGGATAAATCGTGTGGAATGAATAGTTATTTTATAGTTGTGGAGTTATTTTTTTCCGTATCATTAATATATTTATTTCAATAAAATTCTTGCCGTAAGACGTGACCCATTTACATTAAAAGTAATCATTTTTAAAGTTAGAAACTTTATAATAAGAGATTATTTATTTGGCCTGCACACACTATGGCCTATGGGTGTGATAAAAACATACAACAACAAAAAATTACAGTTGAAAAAGAAGAGGTTAGGACTTGGGAGAGAATGGAAGAATAGAAATAATAATACAATAGTAAAATAGAAGAATACAAAAAGTGTGACACAATCTTAAGAAAGACGATTAACTTTTTTTATGCTTTAATAATATAAATATATTTTAGATTTATTTCTCAATTATGACTGGGAATGACAACAAGAGAGATTAAAACAAGTTTTACTCTATTTCAATTTTCAACTCGACTATTACCCATTAGGTTTTTACGAGGTTCATATACCATAAATAACCCATTTTTATATTTTAATTACTTATATTACGGGAGATGAGAGAAATCTCACATTTTTACGTGAGCTGTCATATAAAATAATACTACTATTTTGAAAAATTACAAAACACCTCTTCTTATACACAACATAGGAGAAAGTGGTGTTTGATTGCAACTTAATGCATATGAACATTTCACTTCTTAATGCATTTTAATAGTTCACATTTTGTATTAAGAAGTCCTATACAAATATAAGTCTAAACTATACAAAGATGTAGGTTGTTTAAATGCATTAAGAAACGAATTGTTATTCTGTTAATATACATTAAGATGTAATCAAACACCAAATGTGTTTCACATTTTTTAATTACACAAAACTACTTCGTTTTTGTGTGATAATAAGTTTTACATAAAATCATTTATTAGAATATTCGTAAACACGTAGTATAATCATCACGATAATATTACTAAAAATTATATATAGGGCCGGATTCGGGGCGAGTGCGGTAGCGGGTAGGGCAAAACCCAAGCCAAAAACTTGTAATATGACCTAGTTTAAATAAGGTCGCCACTCGCCACCGTACTTTGTTATATGACGAGGTCGGGTATAAATTGTTTTATGACCGACCTAGTTTAAGTTTGGTCACCACTGAGACGAGGCGAGGCGAGGCGAGGGCCCCTTGTTGAAACAATTCCTGTAGTTCCGTTGTCAGTCTATCAAAGTCTATTCTCTCTCTAGCTTTCTGCTCCAAACACCAGAAAAATATTTGCACATATAGAATCTGCTGAATTTCAGTTTCAATCCTTTTAATACTTACAATCCACAACCACGCAGATAATTCCGACACTCATTCCATTGAAATTTCGCTTAAAAATAAAATCCCCAATTTTCCCTCCAAATTATGCGTTCATGAAGATATTTACCGGAAGCTACCAAAGAGCCCCGCATTGTTGCTGAAGAGCATTATCCTTGGTATCCCCTTAATTTCCTCCTTGAACTTATAATTCATGTATTTGCTAGGTTTTATCTGATACGGCAGATAACTTTTTTGTCTTTGTTGCTGCTTTTAATTTTTGTCGTTGAATTAGGGTTTCATTTTCATGTTCTCAGTGTCTAACAATCAGCAGGACTTGTAGGATGCAATTTTTTTTCAAAAAAATTATCACTTTTATGCTGTGGGGATTAAAATTTAGCGCAAAGTTTCTTTCTTTTTTTAATAGTTGCAAGCCTTATGTGTGCTTTCTATTATGATTTTCTTGTCTTGAAAGATATCATTGTCTTATCAATTGGTTGGATGAGAACAAAAATTTTGAAATTTTGAATCCTGAATGTTTGAGAACCTGTGATTGAATTTTGGAACACTGATGCTATTCATCATTCATAGAAGGGGGCTTTGTGTTGTTGGCTTACTAATGATTGATTGTTACATGGGAAATTGAGTGGGAATTACATTAAGTTTAGGGTTTTTGCCTTCCTTTTCTGGATATGTGGTTCTGGAGCTCTAACCTGTTTTGTTTTAGTTAGATTTGGAACTACCTTAATTATTGGGGAAAAAAAGGACAAATTTATTTAGTAATTGAAGTTTGAATGCAAGTGTCGTTTACGAAGAAAACACAAGTTATGAAGATGCTTCAAATAAGGATAGTCATTTGAATTTTAGTTCATCTATCCACTAAAAACCTAGGTCACACAATCTGCCACGTTGTGTCCTTCATGCTTTAAGAGCAGATTCTCCTGTAATTGCTGAGCCGCCATTAAAATCTTCTTATCCATTATTAAATTTGCGGATTCTAATCGTTCTTTCGGTTTGTCTCATCATATGAACAACTTGGATTTTCATATTAAAGATGATATAAAACAATAATTTTTATGCCCCCTTTAGACAGCAGATCTGTTGGAGTTTGGGAAATGCGGCAAAGAATAGATGTAGTAGGACAGTAGAAGAAATTAGATGGAGTTAATTTACCTAGGATGGAAAGGGGCCCTAAAGGTGGGATAGTTTGATATAACGGAATGGAGAAGCTGCAGCCTAATGTGCGAGATTCGCAAAATGGGAGAGCCAATGTCCCATGCCCAGGATGACTTGAATGAAACCTACCAAGAACCAACATGATTAGTTGTTATAACCTGTCTGTGCACTCTTGCTATCTTTAACACTATCCAAAAGGTCATTTTGTTTATATTTCGAATTGAATCCCCAAATTTAGAAGAAATATATAATTAAGACCCTTTTTATATGGTTATTGATTTTAAGTAGTTAACTAGTAGTACTCTTCTGTATTATTTAAGTATTGAGTATATATGACGTATTTAAGTTCATTATTTTCTATCTTGACTATCGAAAGCGATTTCATCAATGTTGATCATTACAAGTTTTCCTTGGGTGGTCTTACGAACATTAATTCAATTAAATTACAAGAGAGAGCTATTCACAACCAAGGGAAACTCAATTGATCACTCAAACCAGCTTTGGTTGCTGAATTAGACATTTCTTAAATATTGCTAATGATAATTACAATATATAAGGGTCAGTTTGGGACATAGTTATATTAAAATATGCAACCTTGCAGACAGATATTTTTACAGAACAATGAAAATTATTATTGTGGAAGGAACCACCATTTTTTTGGTTTTGGTTGATATGTAAGTGCCCTTATATATCAATAATACTTTATTTCATAAATTTTATTTTATGTCCCTTAACACGATTCTGAGTCCTTAGTAATTTTCTGTTCCTTTTTTGTTAAGGGCCTAGTGCTTTATTTATCAGCTGGACTTCAAATCAAGGACGATGAGCAGCACATTCAATCCGCAGATTTTGATGGAGAAGCTGGCCAAGCTCAACAGCTCACAACAGAGCATTGAAAGTATCCTTCTTCAAAGGTTGTTCAAGGCATTTTTGCTCGCTGATTTCGTTCTAATTATTCTGTTTTAAGACATGAAAGTCCTCTAACAAAAATAAAATTGGTGTTTTGTGATTACATCTGGTATATCCATTTGCTATTAAATTGACATATTTTACTAATTTCATTATCTTATGATATCTTCTACAAAATTGATCCTTTTATAAATCTACTGGTTTTTGCCTCCCCTACCATGGAGGACCAAACTTGAGCTACATTGTTTTTCTGGTAGACAAATTATTTTGTGGGTTTCAAATTTTCTTTGTACATTTTCTTGGTACTGATCTATTTTATTTTCTTTAATATAACATATATGTTGTATGTCCTATCTCCTAAAAGCTATATTTATAGTTTTGATACTAACCAAGATTCTGACATATCTCGCAAGTTGTTTTAGTTTCTATGTTTGCTTGTTTCTCCTAGTTGTTTGATCTCAGAAAGTATCTTCTACAATTAATACTTGTCAAAAAAGAAATAAGTATCTTCCATGATAAATATAGCTGGCATACTCGTGACTTTTAAATTGTTGGTCACATGTTGGCAAATCCATAGCCCTACTTTCTTATGAGATGCTATCCTTGACTTGATCAAGCTCTATCACATTGGTGTATCTTTCATATGAACAAAGCGAAGAATGTAGTTGAAACATGGGACAGACAATTCCATTCTTCCCCACGGGAGCAGCGGTTGGCTTTTCTGTATCTTTCAAATGATATTCTGCAAAATAGTAGGCGAAAGGGTTCTGAGTTTGTTGGTGAGTTTTGGAAGGTTCTTCCAGATGCACTGCGTGATGTAATTGAAAATGGAGACGAGTTTGGTAAAAACGCTGCGCTAAGGCTGGTATATTTATCTAGCAACTATACTTGTCGCTTTAGCACTAGCCTTTTATGTTTGATTTCTGGCTATTTCTTAAAGACATTTGTCATGCAATAATTCATGAATTATACATCAAAGGCAAAAAACCTAGGGTGCAAAGACCAATGTCTGAGGATATAACACCAAGCATTTTTTCCCCTTCAAATTATATAATTTATGAAGGAAAACTTGCAATGCTTGGGTATGCCCTTTTAACTTTCTATTATCTAACTAAAACACAAGTTACTCTTGTAATGTTCTTATATAGAAGAAATCTCTGGTTAGAGTCAAAAATATAAGTATATGGCTGCATCATATAACCAGACTCTGCCCAGATACTACCAAGTCTTTGACTCCCCTTCTTCGTTAATGTAGAAACAATGAGGTTAGACGTATTTTACTGTGATTCTTATGTTTGAGGAAAAATCCATGTTGTTAATGTTGAGACCGTATTTTTATCCGGAGAATATGCAATCAATTAGAGAACTATTAATATTATTTTAAATTAATAGCACTTAGGAGAATGACAACATATCTTGAATACAGGGGCTAAAATACTCTTGCATGGATTATATTTTAGTTTGCTACAGTTAATTGGGATAAAGATCCATACTGCATATATACCTTCCTTTGCAAAAGTAGTGTTGGTCTTAGTGTGCCCTTCCTTCTTATTACGTAATTGAATGTTATCTTTCTTCTCCTTCCTTTTTTTCTTTGTATATGAATTCTACGATGCATTTTACTGGAAACTTACTTCCTTAAGGTTAGAATATTAGAGATTGTTGCATTTTACCGAAAGTGGCTGTGATCTTGTTCATTATTATATTTTATTTTCCTTCTCAATACAGATTAATATTTGGGAGGAAAGGAAAGTTTTTGGCTCTCGAGGTCAGCTTCTTAAGGAAGAGCTTGTTGGAAGAAAGCTGGACACAAGTAACAGGAATGGGAACCCTCCAGGATTCAAACTGGTGAATAATTCCCTCTCTGGATTCATATCTCCATAAGTTGTTAATTATTTTGTGTAGGCTGATAATTAATACCTTTTCTTTTTTACATCTCTTTCGAACAGAGAAATTCTACTGGAAATGCATTGGACAAAATAGTTTCTAGTTATCAGGTTGTTTATGGGGGTCAGCTGGATGAAGATACTATTTTCAGCAAATGTAGGAATGCAATTAGCTGTGTTGAGAAAGTAGACAAGGAAATTGGTGGTGATATAAGATCAGGTATAACTTTGCATGGTGTGTTTTGGATAATAGTTCTGACTACAATTTGTTGATATTTCTCCTTCATGTTAACTTCATAGAAATTATAATCTATGGGATAGCTCACACATGCATGAATACAGTATGTGGATAATTTCATGGATAAATTTCCATCTTTCCTTCATCCTGATAAATTGACAAGTTAAAGATACTATTCCTTTTATGTGAACCTCAGACTATTCCCTCGTCATTTAGTTTTCAGTTTCTATAAATAGAGTTACTAATAGGGGCATATTTGTGGTCTTTTGATCTAGATTTGGTAAAATGAATGTTGTTTTAAGCATCATAACGCCCATTTGAAAGTTTTAATGGAAGATACCGGGTTTGTCGGCCAGTTTGGTAGTAATTGATTCGTCTTGTCTGATCATCAATTCTTCATAATCCCATATATTTGTGGTGGATTTTGTTTTCTTAATTTTCTATAGCGTATTACTCTCTCTCTGACTTTCTGTATATATAAAATAAATAAAGAATTATCCTTTCTTCCCTCTGCTTTCTGAACAGTGCAACTGAATGGTTCTGACATTGTGGAGGAGATTAAGGGGCAACGCACTATACTGATGGACTGTATTGAACAGCTAAAGGCCATGGAGTCTTCTAGAGCAAATCTTGTGTCTCATCTGAGACAGGCTCTTCAGGAACAGGTTGGTTGGCCCGTAGCCTGTATGCATAGTAGATCCAAACTATGTGTTTTTAGTTGCTTTTATATTTTTTCTGTTGTCCCTAACCAAGAGATGTCATTTTTTTATTTCTTCTCATTTCCTTGAATCAGGAATTCAAGCTGGATCAAGTTCGCAATCAGCTTCAGGTAAGCAACTCTATGGCACTTAGTTGGCTTTCTTGCAATAAATATAGTTTGACAGTAAATTCTATCCAGTTCTACGATGTTTGTTCTTTAGAGAGTTGTGATATTGCAAAAATTTTCTACCTGAAATAAAATCTTCTTGTTTTATGTTAAAAATAATTATCTGCCTGAATAGTTAGCTTTGGGTTAAGCATCACTTTATATTCTTGTAGATTATATATTATAACAATAACATTCACAAGACTGTAGCCTGTTGGCATAAGATTTGCTTCTGTATATCATCAGAAGTTAACATCTAAGTGTGAAATAGTTTGCTTTATTTATAATAGCAATATACGATTCATTTAATATTATTGTAAACAAACCTAAAACTGCAAGTGAGTTGGAAGGATCAGAGAACTTAAGATGCTGGCTTTTGGTCCTTTCAAAAAATAAAAATAAAAATTCTCTGTCTGACCCCCTTCCATAAAGGGCCATTGATCATAACTCATAAGCTGTGAAAGAGTCTGCTTTTTTGGATAGTAAAATTATGCAGCATTCCCCAGTTAAATACAGGATTATGTATCTGACATGTTATCAAAACTATAACCGGCCAGTATGTGGGAGATCTTTCCTGAACTCACTGTAGTTTTTTCAGCTAGTTGATCTTGCTGTAAGTTGTTTGTCTGTGAATATTGAATAAAAGATCCAATGTATGACTAGAAACTGATGCTAGAATGTAGGATGCTAAGCTGGTTGAAAAAGATGTGACTATAATATATTAAAATGGATATCTATCTCATGCTCTACCGAACCAGTGATAATACACAGATTGAAACCTTGGCAGTGGCTAAAGGTTGGGTGTGTGTTTAAATGATGTCACAAACTAGCCAAAAAAATGTGCAATAAGATTCTGTTATTAGTTTTAAGGTTGGAAACTTAGAAGGGTTTTTAGAATTAGGATTCATGAATAGTATAAAAATATTAACTAAATTTAATAGGAGTATGTATTTATATGAAATGCCATAATATCATACAAGCATTAATTATCTTGCCTAAATTATCTGGAATGGAGATTGTTCTACAAGAGAAGCATGAACTTCCCTCACTTCCATAACCCTGTCAAATATCTAATGTTCTCCAAATATTTGTTATTTGAAGATATCTTATTATAGGCAACATTTTTTTAATAAATACATTAGGATCATTACCTAGGGAATGACATTTGTCATGACTATGAAAGAGTGGTCTTTGTTCCATGATTTGTTTGCAGGCTGCGCATTCCCAGTCAGCACAGGCCGGTAATATTTGCAGACAATTTCTAAATCACAACAGTGTGCAGTTGCTAGCTGAGCAGACTGTGAAGGAAACTCACACCTCCAAAGCGCCTCAGAGTTATATGGATGGAAATGGAGAACGAACGGCTCCAGTGATGTACACACGACAGGTGCCTTTTGCCGAGAAACCTCGCCATCTTGAAGAAACTCCTAAATCTGCTGCTGCTGCTGTGGCAGCACAGCTCACAGCATCCACATCCTCAGCTCAGATGCTTACTTACGTCTTATCTTCCTTGGCATCGGAGGGTGTGATTAGTAACCCAATGAACGAATCTTCAAATGATTATCCTCCTGAAAAGAAACCCAAGCTTGAGAATGACCAATTTGCTTACATACCATCTCAGAATACTCAACCACCTGTTTCACCTTTTCCACATCCGGACTCATTGCAACACAATATCTCAGTCACCTCCAAAGAATTGTCGACTCCACAAGAACAACCGCCTCTCCCATCATCCCCTCCACCTATGCCACCGCTACCACCTATGCAGCCATATCCCGTACCCCAGTTCATGCAAAATGCAGGATCAATACCTAGCGTACCACATGGCTATGATGCAACCCAACAGCAGCCGCCACCTTTGCTTCCTTATCCAACCGTAGGGGCTCAATTTAATGGGATTTCTCCCTTTCCAGCCCCTCCGGCGAACTCTTACCAAAGTTATCAGACTGAAGGTAGTTTTTATGGCCAGCAATCGTCCTTGCCGATGGCACCAATCTCTCGACAGTAGTAGAGCAACCAGTTTTTAGCGGTGCTGGAAAGGAGGAAGGTTTGGCATGGCACTTTCAGGCTTCTGAAAGCATATAGAGCATATGTATTACCTTATGCTACCTGAAGCCTTTCATACAATTGTGCCTAGCTTGGACTACAGATAACTAGATTTTGCACATCCGGAGTAGTTGTGCCTGAGACTAGATTTTGCAACATCTTGAGTAGGTGTTTGTAATTTATATATTTATTGTGCTAAATACATCACAGTTAAAGTAGTTGTCGAATTGAAGATAGAAATGTAACCATGTTGGTTGTAGCATTGTGTATCTATGATTGAGCATTTATTTTCAGATGATATTTTACTGCAATTCTGTGGATTGCAGCCCTACCATGACTGCGCCAAGTGAGTTGCCTCAGTCCTACACTAGTTTTAAACTCCTTGTTTTGATTTGTAGGTATTATTGTATTATTACTAGGTTAGATGGCAAGTTATGTCCTGAAATTCTGGGTATTTATGCCTGGAAGGAGATGAGACCTATGCTTATGTGTTCATTTGCATTTTGGTGCATTCGTTTTGCAAACCAGATTTTGATTTCATGTAAAGATCTGTGACATCTGGTTAGGATTATTGATGAAAAAAGTGCAATGGAAATTTATAACAAAGATTCAAAAAGAAAAAAAGTTTGTAAATATAGACATCATTGGTTCTAGTTCTACTTAATTCCTGTGTTCCGATATTAGAATCTGCACCCTGATTTTGAACTGGAAAAAGAGAATTGCGATGCTTCTGTCCCGGAGTAGGAAGAATAGATACATAATTATATTTCATTATTATCATAAAAAAAAACCAATACCATCACGTGCATACGAGAAGGCCTTTAGAAATAGTAATTGCTTGCGTGCTAATTCTAGTGCTAGCAAGTTTGCTTGTGAAAAGTTGATTAAAATAAAGTTATAAATTTCTAAAGAAATCTATGCAAAATAAAATAATGGCACAACAGTTTTCATCAAAAAACAGGATTAAATGCTTTCTAAGTCGCTCTACAATACGTCAACTTACAACTGGGTCACTAAACTTTTTTTTTTACAGTCAACTCAATAAACTTCATTTTACTAACAAACCGTTTGTATTTCCGTTAAATATTTTGACTTTAGACGGAATTGGCCAAATAAGCTGCTGACGTGCAAAAAAATTCTGATGTGGCACAGATCTGTCCATGTGGCCAATATTACGTGGATATGGAGGGAAATTCTCCCTCCAGATTACCTGTGTATGGTCCCACATGTCTATTAGGAGGATTTCAATCGTCATTTGTACAAATTTGTTCTAGACGATCGTTCAACCGAGCCCTAACTTAACCCAACCCAACCAAACCCTTAGAAAGTGATCGATGAATTGAAAAACCCAGCAAAAGACGAGTACCAAGTTCGATCGAATAAATTTGAAAAGCTAACAAAATCGAGTAACGGTCGATTATTTGGTGAATATTGGTGTGATACACGTTGGTTAGAAGTCGTTTGGTTTGACATCAAGTAACGGTAGACAGGTATGTCCCATATTATGGTCCCCTCTTGTCCCCTTTTCTGATTTGTGATGTTTTCTTTTTTGGGGTTATTGTCGTATTGTACTCTTACTGGGTTTTTCAAGAGTTCAAATGTATTATTCAATGTTCAGTTTTGTCTTTTTCTTTACTGATTCTTGTTTTAAGATTTACAAAATCATTATTTACTAAATTTCCCCACATGCATGCTCTGTAATTTAGAACATTCCTTCAAAAGTTTACTGCTTATGCTCTGTTTTACATATGGTTTCATTTGTTACAGATGAATACTGTTGTTCAAGTTAATGTACACCATAGTGGGAGGTTCATCTATGCTCCTTTATGTGACTATGTAGGAGGTACAGTTTATCATATACCACGTTTGGACACTGATTATATTTGTATGGGTGCTATTAATGACTTAGCTGCAGAACTTAGTTACCATCCTCAATCAAGTGTTTATTTTAAAACTGATGGAGTAGATATAAATAATGGGGTTAGACTTGTTTATGATGATGCTAGTATAAGAGATATGGTTAATATTTGTCTGCCACATGGTGTAATTGATCTCTATGTAGACCATGTATTACCATATAATATTGATCAAACCTCTATATTAGATGAGCATAATAGTAACTATGTGACTGATAATGTATGTGATAATGTGGTTTCAATTGTTGATGAAATTGTGTCTGATAATGTGGCTGGTGGTGAGGGTGAGGCTGAGGGTCAAGGTGAAGGTGAAGGTGAAGGTGAGGGTCAGGGTGTTGGTGATAATGATGTCAATGTGACAGTTGACAATGTTATAGATCGAAAAATATCCAAAAAAAGGCAACAGAGGTGAAAAGTAGGGGAAGGAAGAGGTCCAAAAGGGTATTTGAGGATGATAGTGCTGAAGAAGAGAATAGTACTGATGATGACATTGCTTATGAAGAGTGTAGTGATGATGAATTGGTAGAGGCTAGGAGGAAAGCTAGGGAATTTAAGATGGATATGAGAAAGAATGTGGATGAAGAAGGTGGAACTGAGGGAGAGGAATGAGGTAATGATATAGAGCAAGGAGGAAATCAGAGAGACAATGTGGAAGATAAAACTGCAGATGCAGAGGATGATCAAACAAATACTGCTAGGGGCAATGATGGGCAGGTGCAGGGTGAGGGTGATGGCAACCAACCTGATAGTGATAGAACTAATTCAGACAGTGAAGAAGATGACAAAGAATGGCATAGTAACTATGAGAATAGTGATGTGTTCTCATGTCACTTTCTGAGAGCAGTGAAGAAGAAGAAGATGTGTGCTATGTGGGGCCTCTTCGTAGTAAGAAAAAAGAGAAAATAGTTGAGGCTTACAACACTAAGATAAAAATGAAATTGATTAAGTTCAAGCAGTACATGACATTTTGCAGCATTAAGGAGTTTAAAGATGCCGTAAGAGACTACGCTATTACTAATGGGAGGAAGTTGTGGTATCCAGTTAATGACTCCATAAGATGTCAAGTGAGGTGTGAGAAAGGATGTCCTTGGAGGTTGTGGGCTAGTTACATGCAAGGGATTGATACATGGCAAGTGAAGTCTATTTTGGACACTCACAATTGCTGCAGGAACTTCAAAAACAAGTTGGCTACAGTTAAGTAATTGGCAGAGTACTATGGCAGTAGGATTAGGAGGAATCCCAGCTGGAAACTAAGGGAAATGCAAGAAGAAATAAAACTTAAACTAAAGTTGGATGTAACAGAGGTTAAATGTATGAGGGTTAGACAGTTGGCATTGCAAGGGATTCAACAGGTGATGAAGGACCATTATGCAAGGGTGTGGGACTTCGGTGGTGAGATAATAAAGAGTAACAAAAACAATACAGTTGATATCAAGACATCTCGATTGAATCCAGAAGATGTGCCTAGATTTAAAAGGTTTTATGTGTGTTACGATGCATTGAAAAGGTCTTGGAAAGAAGGATGTAGACCTGTTCTTGGATTGGATGGTTTCTTTCTCAAAACAGTTTGTGGCGGTCACCTTTTGTCTGCAGTTGGTAGGGATGGAAACAATCAAATGTTTCCAATAGCTATGGGGGTGGTGGAAAGTGAAAATTTGGATAGCTGGAATTGGTTTCTCCAATTGTTGGTGACTGACTTGGATTTGGGGGATGGGTATGGGATCACTCTCATATCCGATCAACAAAAGGTAATTGTTATCAATGTTTTCAATTGTATTTATTTTTTGTTTTAACAAGTTGTGCAGTTTTTTAACAATCTCATATGTTGAATGTTGCAGGGACTGAAAGCAGCAATTCAAGACCTTCTTCCTCATGCAGAGCATAGAAACTGTGCAAGGCACATCTATGCAAATTGGAGGAAAAAATATCCCTCACAAGCATTAAAAGCAAGCATTTTGGGAGGCATCCATGGCTACACACCCTGTAGCTTTTAAAAGGGCAATGAATGAGGTAAAAAGGTTGTCTACCCCTGCACATGACAAGCTAGTTGAGCAAGATCCAAAGGTATGGTCAAAAGCATTTTTTGAGACTCATTCAAAAACTGACAGTGTAGAGAACAACATGAATGAGTGTTTTAATGCATGGATAATTAAGGCAAGATATATGCCAGTTCTTCAAATGATATCAGAAATTCATGACCAACTTATGGTGAGGTTGCACCAAAATAGAGATGCAATGCTAAAGACTGAGGAGTTAATATGCCCACGAATAAAAAAGAAACTAGATGCTAACATTTTAGAATCTGTACATTGTGATGCTTTATGGGATGGACAATCCAAGTTCCAAGTGAAGGAGAGAGGAAAATGAGGATACACTGTCAACCTAGAGCAGAAGAGTTGTGCATGTAGGGTGTGGGATTTAACAAAAATCCCTTGTTTTGACGCCCCCAAAATAGGTATACAACACCCATTCTGAGTCGCCAAATACATGGTACAAAAAGTAAACTACAACTTCAATAATACAATTGTCGTGCAAAATACGACAACACATACTGTGAGTTTAAATACAAATATTGTCTTCTAGACAATATCCACACTCAAATACGTCCTCATTACAATTATTCAAACACTATTTTACAGAAATAGTGAGGACAGCTAAAACATCTTTCTAGAACCATCACTCCATACCCCGAGTAGATCCTGCTATGTTCTCACCTCATGAGAAGAAAAATGGAACAAAAAAGAAAAGGGTGAGCTCAACTAGCCCAGTAAAGAATATTATGACTAAGATAATATACAACAAATTATCATTAGTATTCAACAGAGAAAAATCTGATAGAATATAATCGACAACAAGTTTTAGATAAACAACTGCAGCGGAAACAGCAAACCATTAGAAGAGTCAAGTAGAGAATGAATTCTACTATCTTCTAAGATTTAAAAGTCCATCATCAATATTTTATCCTTGCAACATCAATTAATAATCATCTTTAACCAAATATTCATCTTTGCACTACATGCCAAAGATATTCATTTGTATCACCAGTCAGTCATGTTCATCTCAACACCTGTTCATGTTTGCACTACAGGCCAAAGATATTCATCAGGTAATCATACATCTTTGCACTACAAGCCAAAGATATTCAGTAATATCATCATTTAGGACAGAGGATGATGAAAAATATCTTGAAGAAAACGAATCCAGTGAGACAGAAGGACAAATAGTAGGGATTCGTATAACAGTTTATCCAAGATCAATAATATTTCATAATAATCAATTGTGAAGCAAAATTCAAAAATAAAGATCAAAACATGGATACAATCAAAGATAGTAACCATAATAGACATCTTGGACAAAAAGGAAAAATTTTATTTTTCGGTAAATAGTGCCGTATTCGTGAATAGTAACGTATACGTGAATAGTAACCCCGATACAAAAAGTTCTAAATTTGATAAAAAGTTCATATTAATATTTCGACATAATGATATTGAAGAAAATATCATTTAAGAAGAAGATAATATCTCTTACCTCAAAATATCAGTACTTCTGGTCGGAATACCGGTATAAGGCTGAAAGAAACTTACTCTGATGAATAGAAACTCTCAAAGTATCTAAATACTCACAAAATACACTCAATAATCTAGAGAGAGAAAGAGAGAAAACTTGTTTCTGGTGTGATTTTCAATTCTAACTTAGCCCTCTATTTATAGGAAAATGTTAGCACGCCGAAGCAGACTTAACCTGCAACCTGATGGATTTACCTGCTACTATTCCCACCCACCACATTTGAATAAAAATCTCAGCATATTTCTTTACCAACCAAGAGTGGGGCCCACCAATTCTAGAATTTTCCACCAAAATGACAAATTCCACAACTTCTACAATTTCTGAACCAGTTATCTCGTAAAATTCATAACAAATCATACGTTCATTTTTAACGGTTCAAAATTTGTGGACATATACTCAACTTATATATGTATAACATATCCAAAAATTACAACGATCCAACGGTCGGATTAAAAATTATAACCCCCGCAATATATCTCAAAAACCCTAATTTTTAATACCTCCATTCCGACAAAAATACTGATAAAAACCTCAACATTAACTCCTTCATTTTTAACCACAAAAATATATCCCTCATTTATATCCACATAAAATAAATATTTTCTTATCATATGAATCAATAATTAATTATTCACAAATAATATTACAGAATCACATTTATGACAACCAGGCCGTTCCTAGGAAAGAGGGGGCTTTCCAATAAGGATTTCTCCTTACTAGCGCGCAATTAGATGACCAAACCTCTTCTTAGACAGAACTTTCTAGACATTACCAATAATGCTATCTAATAATATTATTTAAATAATATGAATTATTGATCTGATAATGGAAAATACTGTGCAGTGACAATTATTGAAATAACAATAATATAAAATATCAATGCAGCAATTAAGGAATCAATAAAATAAAATATTGAACAGCAACTACTGTAACAATTATTGAGTAGTTCCTTCCTTCGTAAGAATCAATAATTCAAAAATATTGTGCAATTCGTGTGCTACTGTGCAACCACGCGTATTACTGTATTTTAACCACCGGGTATTCCAACAGTGTTAACGGTAACAACTACGCCGTTATTTATAAAAACTCAATTTTTGTCGTTATCTTCATCCAATCATTTTTCGTTATGGGGCCCACAAATAGCTGCGCCGTCGTACGAATATTCCCCGACAGAAAGAATATTTCACGACCAAACGAATATTCTCCGACAAAATGAATATTTTATAACCACTTGTTTATTTTGTAAAATTTACACATTTCACCCATAACCAAAGTATTATATCAAATTAACACCTTATTATTCACAATAATATTTAGAGAAAATTTGATTTTATTTATTAATAAGTTGGGGTCTTACAACCTCCCCTCCTTATGAAATTTTGTCCTCGAAATTGACGTACGTACTTGGTGTTTCGAAAAGGTGAGGATACCTCGCTTTCATTTCTGATTCCAACTCCCAAGTCATTTCTTCAATAGCATGGTTTCTTCACAAAATCTTAACTTGTGGTATAACCTTCGTGCATAGGACATGTTCTTTCCTATCCAATATCTTAACAGGTACCTCCTCGTACGTTAAATCTTCGGCTATCTCGTCTGGTTCTAACGCAATAATATGATTCGGGTCATCCACATATTTACGTAACATCGATACGTGAAAAACGTTATGAACACGCGACATACTTAGCGTTAAGGCGAGTCTATAGGCCACAGTTCCTACTCGATCGAGGATTTCAAATAAATCAAAGGCTTGAGCTTTCTTCTCTTCATCGACTCTTATTTCTAGAATAACACATTCTTGCACCTTCTTCATTTTATTCATCAGCTCCAGGTCTGTAGCTTGAGCGGCTTTAACGTTATCGATTAAAGTCGATTTTACTCGTATATCATCACGTGGGTCCCTAGAGTCATTAATTCTATCTCTATCATTTATAAATTATACAAAATAGGTCTTTGTGTTTAACAATATCGCACTCGTACTCGCGTACAATATTCTACTCAACGCGTCAGCTACCACGTTCGCTTTTCCAGGATGGTATGGTCAGAACAGGTTCTGAAAGAGTCGCCTCTTGAGCTATTGGAAAATCTTCTCGCATTCCTCGCTCCATACGAATTTTGTATCTTTCTGAGTCAGCTAAGTTAACGGAGTAGCGATTCGAGAAAATCCTTCCACGAATCTCCGATAGTAACCAGTTAAGCCCAGAAAGCTACGTACTTTGGTCACCGACTTCGGTTGCTCTCAATTGTGATTCATATCCCAATCTTGGATAGCACGTCACAATGACACCTATTGTTTTACCATCACACAAATATAGAGTCCCTTACGGAGAGTCTGGCTTTGGTACGTTCCACAAAGGAAGTCACCAGATAGAGGCTCGGGTACCAACTTCTATAGTTGGGTTTTTAACTTCTGAAGTTCAATAGGAGTTATTCAATATGAGATTTTAGAAATGGGTTTTGTATCGAGTTCAAGGTCAATAAAGAATTCAACTTCACGTTCTGGGGGTAGGCCAGGAAGTTCTTCAGGAAATACATCGGGAAATTCTCTAACAATAGAAATATTATTCAAATCTGACTTGTCTTTGTTCAAATCCATAACATGGGCTAAGAAAGCTTGACATCTGTTTTTTAATAAACGAATAGCTTTGTGGCTTGATATGATAGTGACTGATTTTAGTGGTTTAGTAGTTTGAATTCGTATGACAGGTTGGTTAGGAATATGAAAACTAACAACCTTACGAAAATAATCAATTTTAGCATGATGAGTGGTTAACCAATCAATTCCTAAAATCACATCAAAAGCAAGTATCTTTAAAGAGATAAGATCAACAGGTAATGTGATAGTGTCAACTTGGATCATGCAAGATTTATTAACTATAGATGTAACGAAGGTTTTACCCAACGGAGTTTCAACAGATAAATCAAAGTCCAATTTCTCCGGAGTCAAGTTTAAACGTTGAGCACAAGCAGGAGAGATAAAAGAATGGGTAGAACCGGTATCTAATAAGACAAGAGTTTATGATTAGCTTACCCGTGATCACCTCGCTTGGGTTTCTCGCGTTTTGGGCAGTCACGACAAACGCCCTTTCAGGAACCACCGACTTTGACTTGTCCGGAACAGCCTTCGGAGTCACTATCCCCGTTGAACTTGGTTTCGCAACAAGACAATCTTTAGCTATATGACCTTCCTTTCCACAGTTATAACATACCTTGAACTGTTGTGGGCAGTTTGGGCTAATGTGTCCCTCCTTCTCGTATTTGTAACAAACGACCGGTGCTCGTTCTCCTCCCCTAAAAGCAGTTGATGTTTGTCCTGACGTCTTCACGGTATCATTGTTGTACCTTCTCTTCTTGAAATCTCCTCCCGACTCGCTCCTTCTATTATCACGGCCACGATTACCACCAGAGTGGTTACCGCTATTGTCCGAATATTTTCCTCCCTGCTGGTTTTCATTGCTTCGATGACTGCCGCCACCGGTATGACCCTGGTTGTGGTCCCTTGGTTGCACATACTCATTATCTCGCTCTAATAATTGAGCCCTGTTTACAACATCTGAATATAAAGAAAATTTATGAGAGATAAGATATTGTCGAATCTCGGTTTTAAACCTCTCAGAAACATCCTTGTCATTCGTTCCTCATTCTCGACCAAATGAGGTGCAAACCTGGATAACTCTGCAAACTTCGCCTCGTACTGGGACACCGTTATGTTGTTTTGTTCTAGTCTAATAAACTCTACCTCCTTCATATGACGAATACTTTCAGGAAAGTATTTGTCATTAAACAATTTTTGAAATGTTTCCCAGGACATGTTGAGTGCGTCAGGCTGGGTACGCTTCACAGACTCCCACCAGTAGTCTGCCTCACCGCGGAACATAAAGGTAGCGAATGGAACCTTCTGTTCCTCCGTGCATCCCAAGACATCGAATATCTTGGTAATTTGCTTGATCCACATTTCCGCCATGATCGGATCCGGCTTTCCCTTAAATTCTGGTGGTCCCAATTCTTTGAACTGCTTGGCTGTGATAAACCACGCATTGTTATCATTTCCACCCGTATTCTGCACACGAGTCTCCCTCGTCTGATTTTGCATGAACTGCAAAAAGCTCCTAAACATTCCATCATTCATCGTTTTCTCGGTAACGTTGTTTATAGGATGAATATTGCCTTCCTGTTGCACGTTCTCCTGGGTGGTGATCAAAGGTGTCTCCACGGTCTGATTTACTCCATTATTAACGTTCTCAGCTGCCATTCTTAAATACTGCCATAAAACAATGGTTAATAGTCATGTCATATATTATCCCTATACTCTGACCGACCAAATAAATACCAAATAAACTTAGTCAGGTCATACTAGCGAAGGAATTTCCCGTCTCTCCCCTCCTAGTTCTTATCTCACATCTCAGCCAGTGATCATATCCCTAAGCTTTGATACCAACTGTGACGCCCCCAAAATAGGTATACAACACCCATTCTGAGTCGCCAAATACATGGTACAAAAAGCAAACTACAACTTCAATAATACAATTGTCGTGCAAAATACGACAACACATACTGTGAGTTTAAATACAAATATTGTCTTCTAGACAATATCCACACTCAAATAAGTCCTCATTACAATTATTCAAACACTATTTTACAGAAATAGTGAGGACAGCTAAAACATCTTTCTAGAACCATCACTCCATACCCCGAGTAGATCCTGCTATGTTCTCACCTCATGAGAAGAAAAATGGAACAAAAAAGAAAAGGGTGAGCTCAACTAGCCCAGTAAAGAATATTATGACTAAGATAATATACAATAAATTATCATTCGTATTCAACAGGGAAAAATGTGATAGAATATAATCGACAACAAGTTTTAGATCAACAACTGCAGCGGAAACAACAAACCATTAGAAGAGTTAAATAGAGAATGAATTCTACTATCTTCTAAGATTTAAAAGCCCATCATCAATATTTTATCCCTGTAACATCAATTAATAATCATCTTTAACCAAATATTCATCTTTGCACTGCAGGCCAAAGATATTCATTTGTATCACCAGTCAGTCATGTTCATCTCAACACCTGTTCATCTTTGAACTACAGGCCAAAGATATTCATCAGGTAATCATACATCTTTGCACTACAGGCCAAAGATATTCAGTAATATCATCATTTAAGACTGAGGATGATGAAAAATATCTTAAAGAAAACGAATCCAGTGAGACAGAAGGACAAATAGTATGGATTCGTATAACAGTTTATTCAAGATCAATAATACTTCATAATAATTAATTGTGAAGCATAATTCAAAAATAAAGATCAAAACATGGATACAATCAAAGATAGTAACCATAATAGACATCTTGGACAAAAAGGAAAAATTTTATTTTTCGGTGAATAGTGCCGTATACGTGAATAGTAACGTATACGTGAATAGTAACCCCGACACAAAAAGTTTTAAATTTGATAAAAAGTTCATATCAATATTTCGGCATAATGATATTGAAGAAAATATTATTTAAGAAGAAGATAATATCCCTTACCTCAAAATATCAGTACTTCTGGTCGGAATACCAGTATAAGGCTGAAAGAAACATGCTCTGATGAATAGAAACTCTCAAAGTATTTAAATACTCACAAAATACACTCAATAATCTAGAGAGAGAGAAAGAGAGAAAACTTGTTTCTGGTGTGATTTTCAATTCTAACTTAGCCCTCTATTTATAGGAAAATGTTAGCACGTTGAAGCAGATTTAACCTGCAACCTGATGGCTTTACCTGCTACTATTCTCACCCACCACATTTGAATAAAAATCTCAACATATTTCTTCACCAACCAAGAGTGGGGCCCACCAATTCTAGAATTTTCTACCAAAATGACAAATTCCACAACTTCTATAATTTCTGAACCAGTCATCTCGTAAAATTCATAACAAATCATACGTTCATTTTTAACAGTTCAAAATTTGTGGACATATACTCAACTTATATATGTATAACATATCCAAAAATCACAACGATCCAACGGTCGGATTAAAAATTATAACCCCCGCAATATATCTCAAAAATCCTGATTTTTAATACCTCCATTCCGACAAAAATACTGATAAAAACCTCAACATTAACTCCTTCATTTTTAACCACAAAAATATATCTCTCATTTATATCCACATAAAATAAATATTTCCTTATCATATGAATCAATAATTAATTATTCACAAATAATATTACAGAATCACATTTATGACAACCAGGCCGTTCCCAGGAAAGAGGGGGCTTTCCAATAAGAATTTTTCCTTACTAGCGTGCAATTAGATGACCAAACCTCTCCTTAGACAGAACTTTCTAGACATTGCCAATAATGCTATCTAATAATATTATTTAAATAATATGAATTATTGATCTGATAATGGAAAATACTGTGCAGTGACAATTATTGAAACAACAATAATATAAAATATCAATGTAGCAATTATGGAATCAATAAAATAAAATATTGAACAGTAACTACTGTAATAATTATTGAGTAGTGCCTTCCTTCGTAAGAATCAATAATTCAAAAATATTGTGCAATTCGTGTGCTACTGTGCAACCACGCGTATTACTATATTTTAACCACCGGGTATTCCAACAGTGTTAACGGTAACAACTATGCTGTTATTTATAAAAACTCAATTTTTGTTGTTATCTTCATCCAATCGTTTTTCGTTATGGGGCCCACAAATAGCTGCACTGTCGTACGAATATTCCCCGACAGAAAGAATATTCCACAACCAAACGAATATTCCCCGACAAAATGAATATTTTATAACCACTTGTTTATTTTATAAAATTTGTAAATTTCACCCATAACCAAAATATTATATCAAATTAACATATTATTATTCACAATAATATTTAGAGAAAATTTGATTTTATTCATTAATAAATTGGGGTCTTACACTTGTGCTCATGCAGTTAGAGCCATTCATTCTATATATGGAAATCCTATAGAATATGTTGCTAAGTGTTGATAGATGTAAAATCCCAACTTTTATAAATAAAGATGAATTTTTTTTATAAATATCATTTTTAAATATTATGGAGTTAATTTGATATAATGTTATAGTTGTGGGTAATATTTATAAATTTTGCAAAGTAAGCAAGTTGTTATAAAATATTCGTTTGATCGGGGAATATTCTTTTTATCAGGGAATATTCGTACAACGGCACAATCATTGGTGGACCCCACAACGGAATTATTGTCGGATTGAGAAAACGATAAAAATATTTTATTAAAAATAACGGCTGAGGTGTTACCGTTAAAACTGTTGAACTACCCGGTAGTAAAAGTACAGTAATACGCGTGGTTGCATAGTAGCACACGATATTGATTATCGATGCTTACGTGAGAAGTCACTCAGCTATACTCAATTATTGTTATAGTAATTGCAGCATCATATCTCTTAAATTATTGTTATAGTATCATCTGTATAATATGTTATATTATTAAATCAATAATTGAGACGTTGTGGTAAGTTTGGTTATTTTTATGGGGGGGCCATATGTCATCATCTAAGAGTCTCTTCGTCAATAGTAATTACCGTCGTCAATAGTAATTACCGTCGTCAATAGTATTTACCTTCGTCAATAGTATTTATCTTGGTCAATAGTATTTACCTTCGTCAATAGTATTTACCTTGGTCAATAGTATTTACCTTGGTCAATAGTAATTACTTTCGTCAATAGTAGTTGTCCCTTTAATATTACCAAGAGTCATTTGACCCTTCGTTAAGACCAAGAGTCACCCTCAGTTTTCTATAAAAAGAGGCCTAGGGCTTCATTATTTTTCACGAATTCATTCAAGATATAGAGAGAGAAAGTATAGAAAGAATAAGAGAGAGAGAATAAAAGTATTCTGCTACTTCACTTTTCCAATATCCAGTTCTTTTAAGGTAGGGAATATTATTTCTTTTATATTCATGAAGAGAACTTCTGTTATTCCATTCTTTATTATTCTGTTGGAATAACCAGTATACGCGGTCTACCCTATACTTGGTGACATTCTTCTATTATTCTGTTGGAACATCCTGTCTGTGTGTTTTACACCGGACCTGGTTCCGTTTTTATTATTATTCTATTGGAACATCCTGTCTGTGTATTTTACACCGGACCTGGTTCCGTCTTGTTATTATTCTGTTGGAATATCCTGTCTGTGTGTTTTACACCGGACCTGGTTCCATTATTTATTATTCTGTCGGAATACCCTGTCTGTGCGTTTACGCCGGACCTGATTCTATTATTTATTATTCTGTTGGAATAACCTGTCTGTGCGGTCTATCGCATGCATGGTGATTTCTTTTGTTATTCCATTCTTTATTATACTCAGTTGGTTAAATTTTGACTTCTATACTCCATGAAATTTGTGGAATATCCTTGATAGTTGCGTTTCATCCAGTATCTTTTCAAGAAAATATTCTTCTAAGCATTCTTGAATTTTACTCCACAAAGCAGTATCATGTTGACAATTTGGACGTTGTTCATTCCTGGATAAATTAATTCTTGAACTTGTTTTATTGAATTCTTATATCATTGTCATCATCCTCATATTTATAAAATGTTGAAAGTCATCTGTGGCCTGTAGTGCATAGATGGACTTGGTATGATTATGACCAGGGATTATTCGGTGTAATCATGACCGTAATGTTACAAATGATGTGGTAAAAGTCCTCATTGGCCCGTAGTACATTGATGGACAGTTATTGGCATGATCATGACCATTAATGAATATACGAATATCCTTGGCCGTAGTGCAGGGGTGATTCGATGATGTGGATTATTTTATTAAGCTGAGTCCCAGCGATCACAGTGTTGAAAAACCTTTTAAATCATAAAAGATAGTAGAGTTTATTTTCTACTTGACTCTTTTAATGGATTGCTTGTTCCGCTGCAGTTAAACTTGATGTCTATTATATTTTATCAGTTTAACATTGTTGAAGGCTAATGATAATTTATTCTGCGTTATCTTAGTCATAATATCTCTTACTGGGCTAGTTGAGCTCACCCTTTCTTTCACTGTTCTCTTCAGAAAATGAGAACGTAGCTGGGGCAAGTCGGGGAACGGAGTGATGGTCCGAATGATAGTATTAGTTAGTAGTCCTCACTATTCTATGTAATGGTGTGTTAATAAATGTAATGAGGACTCCTTTTGAGTATGAATACTCTCTAGAAGATAATATTTGTATTCAAACTCACAGTTTATGTTTTGTCGTATTGTACACGACAGTTGTATTAGTAAGTTGTATTTGTATTCTGTACTTTGTATCTGACGACCCAAGATGGGTGATGTATACCTAATTTTGGGGGCGTCACAGTTGGTATCAGAGCTTAGGGATATGATCCCTGGCTAAGATGTGAGAATAGAACCTAGTATGACCTACCTAAGTTTATTTGCATGGTATTTAATAGGTCTGTCATAATATAAGGATAATATATGACATATCAATTAACTTTTATTTTGTGGCAGTATCTGAAAATGGCATCTGAGAATGTTGAGAATAGCAATGGAGCACAGGCGACTGTTGATTCACCACATATCAATAATCAGGATAATGTGCATCAGGAAGGTGTCAATCCTCATGCAAACAACAACACTGACCAAATGATGAATGATCAAATGTTCAGAGGCTTTATGCAATTCATGCAACAACAGGTGAAAGCGGCTCCTGTCCACAACGTAGGTGGAAATACTGGAAACTCTCAGGCGGTCACCGCTAAACAGTTTAAGGAGCTGGGACCACCGGAGTTTAAGGGAGAACCCAAACCACTTGTAGCTGAAATATGGATAAAGCAGATCACCAAGATATTTGATGTCTTGGGTTGCTCCGAGGAGCAAAAGGTTCCTTTTGCCGCCTTTATGTTGCGAGGAGAGGCAGATTACTGGTGGGAATCGATAAAGCGTACTCAACCTGCCGCACTGAAGATGTCCTGGGAGAAGTTCCAAGAGCTGTTTAACGACAAATACTTTCTCGAGAGTATTCGTCACATGAAGGAGGTAGAGTTCATCAAATTGGAGCAGAATAATATGACCGTGTCGCAGTACGAGGCAAACTTTGCGGAGTTATCCCGGTTTGCGTCCCACCTGGTGGATAATGAAGAAAGAATGACGCGGATGTTTTTAAGAGGTTTGAAGCCGGAGATACGTCAACATCTTGTTTCTCATAAACTGTGTTTGTATTCAGATGTTGTGAATAGGGCTCAGTTGGTGGAGCGCGATAACGAGACAACGCAACCAAAAGAGAGCAGCCGACAAAATGATAATACCAGTGAGAGCAGTCATCGAAGCGGTGACAACAAGCGTGGAGGGAATCAACAGGCCAGAAATGGTAACCACTTCGGTGGTAATCAGGGCCAAAACAATAAGAATGGGCATTTCAAGAAGAGGAGATTCAACAATGATGGAAAGACGTCAGCACCAGCACCCGTTGTTAAGGAAGGAGAACGACCACCTATCATATGTTTCAAATGCGGAGGGGAGGGGCACATCAGTCCAAACTGCGCGATGCCGTCCAAAGCATGTTATAATTGTGGAAGAGAAGGTCATTTAGCCCGATTTTGTCGTTTACCGAAGACAAATTCAGCTAGGATAGAGGCACCAAAGGCCGTCCCAGAAAAGTCAAAACCGGTTGTGCAAGGGAGAGCGTTTGTTGTGAACTCCTAGAAAGCAAGGAACCCGAATGAGGTCATCACGGGTAAGCTTATCATAAACTCTAACGAAGTCTATACTTTATTTGATACCGGTTCTACCCATTCTTTTATTTCTCCTACTTGCGCTCATCGATTAAATTTGATTCCGGAGAAATTAGACTTTGACTTATCTGTGGAAACTCCGTTGGGAGAAACCTTCATTACCTCCACTGTTTATAAGTCTTGTTTGGTTCAAGTTGGTACCCACACATTACCTGTCGATCTGATTTCATTAAAAATACTTGCATTTGACGTGATTCTAGGGATTGATTGGTTAACTACTCATCATGCAAAAATTGATTGTTTTCGTAAGGTTGTTAGCTTTCATATTCCTAATCGACCTATTATGCGAATTCAAACAACCAAACCATTAAAATCAATCGCTGTCATCTCAAGCCATAAAGCCATTCGTTTATTAAAAAAACGGATGTCAAGCTTTCTTAGCTCATGTCACGGATCTAAACAAAAATACGTCAGTTTTGAATGATATTTTTATTGTTAATAAATTCCCTGACGTATTCCCTGAAGAACTTCCTGGCCTACCCCCAGAGCGTGAAATTGAATTTTGTATCGACCTTGAACCCGGTACAAAACCCATTTCCAAAGCCCCATATCGAATGGCTCCTATTGAACTTCAGGAGTTAAAGATCCAACTGCAGGAATTGTTAGACATTGGCTTTATTCGTCCTAGTACTTCTCCTTGGGGTGCTCCTGTTTTATTCGTGAAGAAGAAAGACGGAAGTATGCGACTTTGTATTGATTATCGGGAGTTGAATCATGTCACCATCAAAAACAGGTACCCATTGCCACGTATTGATGACCTGTTTGACCAGTTGCAAGGAGCACAATTCTTTTCAAAGATCGATCTTTGTTCTGGATATCATCAGCTGAAGGTTAGAACTGAGGATATTCCAAAGACGGCTTTTAGAACTCGGTACGGGCATTATGAATTCCTAGTCATGTCTTTTGGATTGACTAATGCTCCTGCTGCCTTCATGGATATGATGAACCGATTATTCAAGGAATATTTGGATCACTTTGTGGTCGTCTTTATTGATGACATCCTTATTTATTCCAAAAGCCGTGAAGATCATGAGCAACACTTGAGGCTGGTACTCCAAAAGCTTCGTGAATACAAGCTTTATGCCAAGTTGAAGAAATGCGAGTTCTGGCTGGAGGAGGTAGCATTCCTTGGGCACGTAGTATCAAGTCGTGGAATATCGGTTGACCCGACAAAGATTGAAGCTATTCAAAGCTGGGAGCAACCTAAATCAGTGACCGAGGTACGTAGCTTTCTTGGTTTAGTTGGTTATTATCGGAGATTCGTGGAAGGATTTTCTCGAATCGCTACTCCATTAACTCAGCTGACTCGAAAAGATACAAAGTTCGGTTGGAGCAAAGAATGTGAGCAGAGTTTTCAAGAACTCAAGAGGAGACTCATTTCAGCACCTGTTCTAACAATACCATCTGGCTCGGAGGGATTTGTCATCTACAGTGATGCTTCTAGCAAAGGATTGGGATGCGTTCTCATGCAACATGGAAAAGTCATAGCCTATGCATCCAGACAACTCAAGGAATATGAGAGGAATTATCCTACTCATGATCTAGAGTTGGCAGTTGTTGTCTTTGCACTTAAAATTTGGAGGCATTACTTGTATGGGGAGAAAGTGGAGATCTTTACGGATTATAAAAGCCTCAAATATTTCTTCACTCAAAAGGAACTCAACATGCGACAACGACATTGGCTTGAACTGTTGAAAGATTATGATCATACCATTCAATACCATCCTGGAAAAGCGAACGTGGTAGCTGACGCATTGAGTAGAAGATCATATGCGGGTACAAGTGCAATATTAACAACGCAAAGGCCCATTTTGTGTGACTTGCAAAGGATGGAGATAGAGTTAAAGACTCCAGGGACCCATGTGATGATGGCGAATATGCGAGTAGAACCGACTTTAATCGATAAAGTTAAAGCTGCTCAAGCTACAGACCTGGAGCTGATGCGTATGAGGAAGAAAGTGCAAGAAGGTGCTATGCCGGAAGCAAGAATCGATGAAGAAGGAATACTTCGAGTCAACTCCAGACTTTGTGTTCCTAACAACCCTGATTTAAAGTATGAAATCATGATGGAGGCGCACAACACACCATTTGCAATCCATCTTGGAAGTACCAAAATGTATCATGATCTTCGTCATACATTTTGGTGGAGCAATATGAAGAGAGAGATAGCGTTGTTTATCTCAAGGTGTCTAACTTGTCAACGAGTCAAAGCGGAGCATCAAGTACCAAAAGGTCCATTGCAACCACTTGAAATTTCAGAATGGAAGTGGGAGCACATTACCATGGATTTCGTTACCGGTCTTCCTAGGGTTTCGTAAGGTATTGATGCGATTTGGGTCATTATTGATAGATTGACCAAGTCTGCTCATTTCTTACCGATACGAGAAACTTATACACTTGAACGTCTTGCTCGTATGTACATAAACGAGATTGTAAGACTGCATGGTATGCCAGTATCCATAGTTTCTGACCGAGACCCAAGATTCACTTCACGATTTTGGGTTAGTTTACAAAAAGCTATGGGCACGGATTTACGATTTAGTTCGGTATATCATCCTCAGACGGACGGACAATCAGAGAGGACTATTCAAACTCTAGAAGATTTATTAAGACTCTGTGTCTTTGACTTCAAGGGAAGTTGGGACAAGTTCTTACCATTGGTGGAGTTTTTCTACAACAACAGTTATCAAACAAGTATTGGCATGGCTCCATTCGAAGCATTGTATGGAAGAAAATGTCGTTCTCCAGTATGCTGGGATGAGGTGGGTGAAGCAACGTTGTTGGGACCGGAGTTGGTACGTATGACTACAGAAAAGATTCAAACGATCCGACAACGTATAAAAACCTCACAAGATCGACAAAAGAGTTATGCTGACCTTCATCGAAAGGATGTGGAATTTGATGTAGGAGATCATGTGTTCTTACGTGTTGCTCCGTGAAAAGGAGTTACGAGATTTGGAAAGAGAGGAAATCTCAATCCTCGATTCATCGGTCCATTTTTAATCCTCGATCGAGTAGGAACTGTGGCTTATAGACTCGCTTTACCGCCAAGTATGTCTCGTGTTAATAACGTTTTTCACATATCCATGTTACGCAAATATGTGGAAGACCCGAACCACATTATTGAGTTAGAACCGGACGAAATAGCGGAGGATTTGACGTATGAAGAAGTTCCTGTTCAAATCTTGGATAAGAAGGAACATATTCTACGCTCCAAGGTTATACCTCAAGTCAAAGTTTTGTGGAGAAACCACGATGTTGAGGAAATGACTTGGGAGTTAGAATCTGAAATGAAATCAAGGTATCCTTACCTCTTCGACATACCAGGTACGTACCCTAATTTCGAGGGCGAAATTTCATAAGAAGGGGAGGTTGTAAGACCCCAACTTTTATAAATAAAGATGAATTTTTTTTATAAATATCATTTTTGAATATTATGGAGTTAATTTGATATAATGTTATAGTTGTGGGTAATATTTATAAATTTTGTAAAGTAAGCAAGTTGTTATAAAATATTCGTTTGGTCGGGGAATATTCTTTTTGTCGGGAAATATTCGTACGACGGCACAATCATTGGTGGACCCCACAACAGAATTATTATCGGATTGAGAAAACGACAAAAATATTTTATTAAAAATAACGGCTGAGGTGTTACCGTTAAAACTGTTGAACTACCCGGTAGTAAAAGTACAGTAATACGCGTGGTTGCATAGTAGCACACGGTATTGATTATTGATGCTTACGTGAGAAGTCACTCAGCTATACTCAATTATTGCTACAGTAATTGCTGCATCATATCTCTTAAATTATTGTCATAGTATCATCTGTATAATATGTTATATTATTAAATCAATAATTGAGACGTTGTGGTAAGTTTGGTTATTTTTATGGGGGGGCCATATGTCATCATCTAAGAGTCTCTTCGTCAATAGTAATTACCGTCGTCAATAGTAATTATCGTCGTCAATAGTAATTACCGTCGTCAATAGTATTTACCTTCGTCAATAGTATTTACCTTGGTCAATATTATTTACCTTCGTCAATAGTATTTACCTTGGTCAATAGTATTTATCTTGGTCAATAGTATTTACCTTGGTCAATAGTAATTACTTTCGTCAATAGTAGTTGTCCCTTCAATATTACCAAGAGTCATTTGACCCTTCGTTAAGACCAAGAGCCACCCTCAGTTTTCTATAAATAGAGGCCTAGGGCTTCATTATTTTTCACGAATTCATTCAAGCTATAGAGAGAGAAAGTATAGAGAGAATAAGAGAGAGAGAGAGAATAAAAGTATTCTGCTACTTCACTTTTCCAATATCCAGTTCTTTTAAGGTAGGGAATATTATTTCTTTTATATTCATGAAGAGAACTTCTGTTATTCCATTCTTTATTATTCTGTTGGAATAACCAGTATACGCGGTCTACCCTATACTTGGTGACATTCTTCTATTATTCTGTTGGAACATCCTGTCTGTGTGTTTTACACCGGACCTGGTTCCGTTTTTATTATTATTCTGTTGGAACATCCTGTCTGTGTGTTTTACACCGGACCTGGTTCCGTCTTGTTATTATTCTGTTGGAATATCCTGTCTGTGTGTTTTACACCGGACCTTTATTATTCTGTCGGAATATCCTGTCTGTGCGTTTATGCCGGACCTGGTTCCATTATTTATTATTCTGTTGGAATAACCTGTCTGTGCGGTCTATCGCATGCATGGTGATTTCTTTTGTTATTCCATTCTTTATTATACTCAGTTGGTTAAGTTTTGACTTCTATACTCCATGAAATTTGTGGAATATCCTTGATAGTTGCGTTTCATCCAGTATCTTTTCAAGAAAATATTCTTCTAAGCATTCTTGAATTTTACTCCACAAAGCAGTATCATGTTGACAATTTGGACGTTGTTAATTCCTGGATAAATTAATTCTTGAACTTGTTTTATTGAATTCTTATATCATTGTCATCATCCTCATGTTTATAAAATGTTGAAAGTCATCTGTGGCCTGTAGTGCATAGATGGACTTGGTATGATTATGACCAGGGATTATTTGGTATAATCATGACCGTAATGTTACAAATGATGTGGTAAAAGTCCTCATTGGCCCGTAGTGCATTGATGGACAGTTGTTGGCATGATCATGACCATTAATGAATATACGAATATCCTTGGCCGTAGTGCAGGGGTGATTCGATGATGTGGATTATTTTATTAAGTGAGTCCCAGCGATCACAGTGTTGAAAAACCTTTTAAATCATAAAAGATAGTAGAGTTTATTTTCTACTTGACTCTTTTAATGGATTGCTTGTTCCGCTGCAGTTAAACTTGATGTCTATTATATTTTATCAGTTTAACATTGTTGAAGGCTAATGATAATTTATTCTGCGTTATCTTAGTCATAATATTTCTTACTGGGCTAGTTGAGCTCACCCTTTCTTTCACTGTTCTCTTCAGAAAATGAGAACGTAGCTGGGACAAGTCGGGGAACGGAGTGATGGTCCGAATGATAGTATTAGTTAGTAGTCCTCACTATTCTATGTAATGGTGTGTTAATAAATGTAATGAGGACTCCTTTTGAGTATGAATACTCTCTAGAAGATAATATTTGTATTCAAACTCACAGTTTATGTTTTGCCGTATTGTACACGACAGTTGTATTAGTAAGTTGTATTTGTATTCTGTACTTTGTATCTGACGACCCAAGATGGGTGATGTATACCTAATTTTGGGGGCGTCACAATAGATTTCGCAATCAATGAATACGTGCAAGTATACATGGTCAACAAGTAATAAAGTGAAAGTAGAGTATCGTTCCCACGAGGAATTGTTTAATAAAAATCACCAAGTACTAATTCTTAACCAAACTAATTTTATTTAAACAATCTCAAATCGTGATTTTTCTAATTAAGAAAACTACATTAACTAATTAAACTGAATTGCTTTATGACTAAATTTAGATAAATAAAGATTAAGACTTCAATATCCCCAATTATGAATTATAAATCAATTATTCAATTATCCCAATTATTATGCCTACTAAATTGTTAACAAGAATTCTCAAATGCCAAAAGTCATTTTCCAAGTGATCAATTGACTTCTATTTAATCCAGATTAATCTTGCTATATTCCTATACAAAACAATTGAATTAAACTCCTTCAATTCCAATTCCTTATGTGTTACATGCGTTGAACAAATATTTCTATTCAATTCACAAACCTAATTATTCACTATGCAAATAACTAAGTCACATGTTATCATGCCCAGTTTTAACCCTAAAATTCCTCTTCCAATTCCTTCTAGAGTAATAAGATAATTATTGGCCAAATAATTAATCAATAAATACAAGACAAGATAAACAATTCACTTTGACACAAATAATTGGAATAAATCGAATAACTAATTTATAGACATAAAAGGTTCAATTGAAATCTTAATAAAAGAAATTTAGTTCATTATTAATGAATTAAAACCAAGAATCCACAATTAAATAGACATTAAAAGATAAAAGTAAGAGAAGAGAAGAGAATAGAATCTGTTGTCAGCAAATCTGATGCTCCCCTCTTGTTCTTGCTCTTGATCTTCAATGATCTCCAAGATGCTTCAATCTCCAAAACTAATAAGAACTAGGGTTAATGTCTAATCTAATGGAGTGTATCTCTAGTCTAATCTATGTCATCCCCCTTTATTTTATGTCTTGCATCATGTATTTATAGGTTACAAGTCCAATTTTTAGCTTAGGAACAAACCCAATCTTATTTGGACTCAAAAAAGTGTTAAAATTCGCCCCAAAACGCGTCCAAGCTTGCCCAACCTCTTCCTCAGCGCCCCGGCGCTGGGCACGGCGCTGGGATTCGGCCCTCTAGCGCCCCAGCGCTGGCCCCTTTTCTAGAAATTTTCTACTCCGACGTCATTTGGGAAAATGGCCATAACTTCTTCGTTCGAACTCCGATTTCGATGATTCAAGATGTTTCGGAAAGAGGAGATGTAGATCTACAACTTTCATTCTTTAAGTTTTTCGAAATAAGATCCAGAGAAATACTCAAATTGGCTATGAAGTGACTGTTGTGTAAATGGCAAGCCGAAAACGCGAATCTAGCCATCCCAAACGTCGATACAAGTAACTTTTGTCCCAATTCCTACAAAACAACATAAAACATGCTTGAATAGACACAAACACTTAAAAACATCTAAAATATTAAGCTCAAATGCACTCAATTATGAGTATAAAACTCACTCATCAAATACCCCCAAACTTAAACATTTGCTTGTCCTCAAGTAAAAACACAATTTAGAAAAATTTATCCTTTAGCAATGATCCACCCACACAATGAATCAATATGAATAAGTACAATGGCTTCAAAGGTTACGACAAATGATAACCCGCAGAAAATTTCAAAACAATGTCATGTCTAAAATTTCAACAACTTTCATTAACTTCACATCTACTCATGATCCTTTAAATGCGTGTGTGCATCCATATGTTCAAACTAGTCATGATATAGCTAAGATCAACCAACACTCATAAAAGATTTTTAAAACAACTCTCAAAACTTCTTATCACATCAATCACCGCTAAAATAGACAAAGCACATTTTTTTTCTTGAGGATCAACCGGATATTCAACTTTTAAGCTCATATGAACCCTTCCCAAGTATTTCAAACATACATATTTTCTTTTCTCTATTTAGTGAGTGCGTTTTACGCTCCATCTCACTTTTCACTTTTCATGAACGAGTGCGTTTTACGCTCCATCTCGTTTTCTACTTTTCATTGAACGAGTACATTTTATGCTCCATCTCGTGCCTGTGTTTATGAAGAGTGCGTTTTATGCTCCATCTCGACCCACCACATGCTTCAATTATTCAACTCGGGAAGGTTCCAATATTTTTTTTTCAAAAATACCCCAAGATTTCCCCCAAACTTATGTGAGTGCCTAATTTTCACTTCGAATGATGCTCAAATTAGATTTCTCAAGTTGTAATGGTATCTTTCATAAGCAATTAGCAAAAAAAAAATGTAAATCCTAACTGGCTAAATAAATGGATGTGTAAATTTTTTCAAAAATTTCGCAAGTAATGTGAAAACTAACTAATGAGTTAAAATATAGACTAAGCATGCTCATAAATTCTCCAAGAGTTAACAATATCAACCACCCACGTATCATTGGCCAAAATCAAATTACATCAAAACATTGCCCAAGTAAATACTAAACATGATAAATACCCCCAAACTTAAAACAGAAATTGTCCTCAACGGCTAAGATAGGAAAAATTAAAAAAGAGGACTTCCCTGACATATAGCAATTTATCTCCTTGTCTGCGAAGTCTGGAGAATAAGTTAGGCACATTGAAATGAATTGGGCACCACACTTGAGTTGGGCTTGAATAACCTGTAAACCATGATAGAAGCAATTTTATTAAATCTTAAATAAATACAAATTTAAAACTACTAATATAAAACCTAATAAAAACTAATAATTAAAAATTAAACTTGGGTTGCCTCTCAATAAGCGCTTGTTTTATAGTCTCAGCCTGACTTCTTCAATTCTCTATCCAATTCCCCTTCGAAAATTGAGGAACCCTCCATCCATCGGAAATAATGTAACTTTTGGTAGGTTCTCATTTGTAATGGCCATTGAATCTAAGTCACCTAGCATTCTCTTTTTAGATAGGATCCCCATTAAATACGACAAACAACTAGGTGCTTTCCCCATTGTGTCTGTGATCAGAGTGTGGCGTGGATTCTTGTCAAACACAATAGGTTCCTCCTCTATATTCCCTTTCTCGTCCCACCATGGCTCTAAAGTTTTGCTAGCTCTCATGTCACAAAGAGCTTTGCCGACGACATGACTGCCAATTGGGCATAGTTTTACAAAACTACCCGGATTCTTGAACTTTGGTGGAGAAGGTACGTGGGTCACTATCAAAATCGTCTCATCTTCGTTGGTACTCAAAGTTAGATCTTCGTCGATCTCCTTTTCTTGGTCCCCAAATCTCACATCTCTTTCAACATCTATAGCATTTGGCACATCCGATTGCAGATTTGGTTCGGGCTCACCATCACTCTCGTAATCCATGTCATAGGACCAAGTGTATTGAGGACAAATGTTCAAGGCATTGGTTAGTTGTTCCATCTGGTTCGCAAAATTTTGACTCGATATCTCTTGATTAATCCTCCTCTCCTCACATGAAGCTATGAACTTGGACAAAGTTTTCTCCAAATTTGAATGTTCTTCCTGTTGTAGTGGAGGTGGACACGAGAAATACGGTGAGTATGTTGGACTTAGAGCATAAAATTGATCTTGATACGTATGGCTCAATGAAAAATCCGGGTGATACCCCCAATCCTGATAATAGTAGTTAGGATAGGCATAATTGTTGAGGTAATCACCACCATACTGTACCGGCTCAAAATTGATGGCGCATTGATGACTCAGATGATTTCCAGTACAATAATTACAAGTAACCGCCACACTCTGACGACGTTGAGCTTCAAAAACGTCTAACCTCCTCGAAAGTGTCTCAATCTGTGCTGATAATACAGAAAGTGTCGCGAGTCCTTCAATCTCCGCTCCCCTTGACTGAGTCATTCTTGTAAACGACCATTGATAATTAAATTCTCCCATGGTAACTGAAAAGCAAGAAAGAAAAAAAATAGAAAGAGAATTAAAGAAAATAATAAAAAAACGTTTAAATTAAAACTAATTTGATAAAAATTAATATTAGCTAAATTATTAAACTAATTCCCCGGCAACGACGCCAATACGTGTAAGTATACACGGTCAACAAGTAATAAAGTGAAAGTAGAGTATCGTTCCCACGAGGAATTATTTAATAAAAATCATCAAGTACTAATTCTTAACCAAACTAATTTTATTTAAACAATCTCAAATCGTGATTTTTCTAATTAAGAAAACTACATTAACTAATTAAACTGAATTGCTTTATGACTGAATTCAGATAAATAAAGATTAAGACTTCAATATCCCCAATTATGAACTATAAATTAATTATTCAATTATCCCAATTATTATGCCTACTGAATTGTTAACAGGAATTCTCAAATGCCAAAAGTCATTTTCCAAGTGATCAATTGACTTCTATTTAATCCAGATTAATCTTGCTATATTCCTATGCAAAACAATTGAATTAAACTCCTTCAATTCCAATTCCTTATGTGTTACATGCGGTGAACAAATATTTTCATTCAATTCACAAACCTAATTATTCACTATGCAAATAACTAAGTCACGTGTTATCATGCCTAGTTCTAACCCTAAAATTCCTCTTCCAATTCCTTCTAGAGTAACAAGATAATTATTGGCCAAATAATTAATCAATAAATACAAGGCAAGATAAACAATTCACTTTGACACAAATAATTAGAATAAATCGAATAACTAATTTATAGACATAAAAGGTTCAATTGAAATCTTAATAAAAGAAATTTAGTTCATTATTAATGAATTAAAACAAAGAATCCACAATTAAATAGACATTAAAAGATAAAAGTAAGAGAAGAGAAGAGAATAGAATCTGTTGTCAGCAAATCTGATGCTCCCCTCTTGTTCTTGCTCTTGATCTTCAATGATCTCCAAGATGCTTCAATCTCCAAAACTAATAAGAACTAGGGTTAATGTCTAATCTAATGGAGTGTATCTCTAGTCTAATCTATGTCATCCCCCTTTATTTTATGTCTTGCATCATGTATTTATAGGTTACAAGTCTAATTTTTAGCTTAGGAACAAACCCAATCCTATTTGGACTCAAAAAAGTGTTAAAATTCGCCCCAAAACGCGTCCAAGCTTGCCCAACCTCTTCCCCAGCGTCCCGGCACTGGAATTCTACCCATTAGCACCCCAGCGCTGGGCATAGGCCTGAAATGGGCGCCCCGGCGCTGGCCCCTTTTTTGGAATTTTTTTACTCCGACGTCCTTTGGAAAATGGCCATAACTTCTTCGTACTAACTCCGATTTCGATGATTCAAGATATTCCGAAAAGAGGAGACGTAGATCTACAACTTTCATTCTTTAAGTTTTTCGAAATAAGATCCAAAGAAATACTCAAATTGGCTCTGAAGTGACTATTGTGTAAATAGAAAGCTGAAAACGCGAATCTAGCTACCCCAAACGTCGATCCAAGTAACTTTTGTCCCAATTCTCACAAAACAACATAAAACATGTTTGAATAGACACAAACACTTAAAAACATCTAAAATATTGAGCTCAAATACACTCAATTATGGGTATAAAACTCACTCATCACTAAGTGGTACACTAGGGATACATATATTAAGACTTATTCTCATACTCTAGAAGTTCTAAATGGGGAAGACTTTTGGGATTTTACTGAGTGTGATATAATGCTGCCACCACCAATGAAGAAAAAGTTCAATGGAAGGCCACAAAGATTGAGAAGGAAGGAGCACTGGGAAGATGGGACTACTACCAGTAATGTGGCTAGGGTGTCAAGGAAAGGGAGGAAGATGCATTGTAGCTTGTGCAAGGAAGAGGGTCACAATCAAGTTAGATGTCCAAAGCACCCTACTCTGCCTGGGCATAGAAGAAAAAAGATGGTAATACACACTATATACTTTATATGTTTTTATGTTTCTAAATATATGTTTGTCACAATCAAATTTGTCTCACACTATTATATGTTGTTTAATAGGTTACTGCCATTGGACAGAGAAAAGAGATGGTGGTCCATAGCACTGCTCAGGGCTGCAAGGAAGATGCAAGGGGCAATATAAGTTTTTTACAAATGTATACATCAATGTAATGTTTGTCACAATCAGTTAAATGTTGCTTTTGACATGTTGCTTTATATAGGCTACTAACATTGAAAAGGAAAAAGAGATGGTGGTTAAAACTGCTAAGGGAAAGGAAAAGGTAGTTGACTCAAGAAAAGAACAGGAAAAAGAGATGGTGGTTGGCACTGCTAAGGGAAAGGAGAAGGTGGTTGACTCGGGAAAAGAAAAGGAAAAAATTATATTTGTAAGTACAATTTCTTTCATTCAAAAAGTTGTATTAATTTCACTTAGGGTTACTAATAATGAGTTATATTGTAGATGCCAACTCCTAGACTTATAAGGAATAAGAAGTCTTCACCAACAACAGACCAAGGATGCCCTCCACCTGCTTCTACACCACCAACCCAGATAAATACAAGGAAAAGGCAAACAAGTCAACAATCTTCACAGAATTTAACTAGTAGGCCATTCAAGGCACCAAGGAAGAAGAGTGGAACTCCTACTAAATAGTTTTATTTAAGTTATTTTATAGCCCACTAGTAGTTCATGGCATGGTACTTTAGTAAGTATTTGGTATAACTCTGTTTTGGTATAGGTATCTTAACTTTTGTAATCTTTTGGTATAGCTTCTGTTTTGGTGTACCTTGACTCCTGGAATATGGAGAATATTTTTGAGGCTTAAATGTGTATACTGTTGATATTATTAGGGGCTACTTAATGTGGCAAGAAATCCAGGGATTGTATGAATTATATATTCAAAAAGTTGAAGTTATGTTATAACAAGTAATGGTTGTTAGTTATTTCATTGTACTTTCTTTCTGCACCTGCATTTACTTATTGTTGTTTGACAAGGATGCATTTGTCCCTTACTGGCTTTCAATGCGAGTTTTTGTTTTGTGAATGATAACTGCTTGCATAAATACAGGAGGACATCCTTTTTTCACTAGTACATGCTCTGTTTTGGGTTTGGGAATGATAAATGACACTCCTTTTAAAATGATAAATGGTACTGTGTTGTCTTACATCATTCTTAACTCACAAATACTAGCACTAAAGACACAAAACAACCATTAGTCAATTAAAATCAAATTGATCTGCTGCCACCATTAACTCAAAAAAAGACAACAATAACACAACAAGAGTAAAATGCTCTGCTGCTTCATTTCCTTTAATCCATAAACACAACAACCATACAAGAATTACAATCATCCACTCATATGCCACTCTTAACTCACAACACAAATAACAAAACAAAAAGAGTTTCCCCAATGTTGTTTTACATTACTATTACTAAAACATACAGAAAAATTAACCATGAACAAATTAAAATGATCCACATTTTCTTGAGTTTTTCAGCTGACTGAACATTTTCCATAATCATCTCTTTTACCACTTTAACTCACTTTCATCTTCAATCAAGCTACACCTTTGTACTTCTTCATTAACAGTTATAAGCTCATCCCTCAATTTTTTGATAACTTTCCTTGATCTTTCAGTGAATGGAGGATCACACCACTTGAAAAATTCACAATACCTATTTTTATCCTTGTCAATAAAACAATAAAACAAAAATTTGTGTGGGAAAAAAATTAGCTCAAACAAATGGATATGGTGAGGGAAAACTAGCTACAACCAAGAGGGAAATATCTTGATGATTGACTTACCTTGTATTTGCTACAGCCAACGAATCTTCTATCTGGATCTAGGGTTCCTTCTTTCTAAGCTTCCCACATAGGTGCAACGATTCCATAACGACAAACGATTGGAGAAGAAAACGTGGACTCGCGTTCAGAATCTGAAGATTTACTCACCGATTTCCTTCTGTAAGAAGTGTCTAATCCACTTGAGGTAGTCATCTCAACAAACACATCAACGGATTGTTAGTAGCAATTGAGTTTTTGTTCGACTGACTGCAACGACCACCATGAACCCTTAATTTTGCCCCCTTCTGAGTTTTCTTCATTATTTATCAGAAATCGTTTGTTGGGATGGATCGGATCTTTATCAGGTGGGTCGGATGGGTCGAATCTTAGTTTACCATGGGTGGGCAATAGCTTAGGTGTTAAAATAAATGACAAGTCGGCTCCAGCTAGGATTAAATGGGACCCGTCGTTTTACACGTCAGTTTCCCGTCCAATTAATTAACGTCTGTTAGTAAAATTTAAATTTTTGTTAGTAAAATGAAGTTTAGTGAGTTGACTGTAAGAAAAAAAGTTTAGTGACCAGTTGTAAGTTGACGTATAGTAGAGTGACTTAGAAAGCATTTAACCCTCAAAAAATAGCGTAGTAACATTTTAACAACAATGCTACTGTCACATAAAAAATATTATATAATATTCACATAAACACATGCATACTGTGAGTCCCCGCCTGACATGTGGGGCCCGCAGTATGCATGTATGTATGTGAATATTATGTGACCCTTTTTTATGTGATAGTAACATTATTTACATTTTAACGGATCCACAATATATTTACGCAGTGAACCCTACTTTTTAATTAAGTTTTTTTTTTGCCAATTTACCCTCATATTATACATGCCCACTTCTCTCTTCTCTGCAACTCATGGTTTTCCCTATCCTTCACACCACTATCTTCTCATTTTTGTCATCGGACTATAGCGAAACCCATTACTAAATCTCCATTCCTTTTTTCAATGAGAGGATAATTTGAGTTGATTTCAACTTTAAGGCTCCCAATAGGACATAATCGCATAAAGTGATCTTATTTCTATTCACCCATAATTCATCAGACCTTCCACCTATAATTTGAATTGACCATCGGGATAGTCGAAGAGGATGCTTCAAATGAAATAACTACTGTACAAACAAGAAAATAAAGCACACACCAACTATAAAAAGTCTATCAATTTGTGTCCACAGTAAATCTAAACCCAATTGAAGGGTTTAGGTGGTCGGAGATGATTTGCAGTGGACCCTATAATAAGAATGTTCTTTTGCATTCTTATGAAACCTTAATTATTTAGTTTCATTATCAGACATTACAATTTTGTCCGGAAATCAATTTGTGTCTCCAATAAATATAAACCAATTGAAAGGTTTATTTCTGAGTGTCATTAGCCTTTGTAGCAAGAACATATGGTGAAATTTCTCTTTGGTATTGGTACAAAAAAGAAGTGTTGATTGGTATAATCATGATCGTTGGTGTTACATTTTAATATCTTTTGTTTAGGTGCAAAAATTAATTGATTGATATGATCATGATCATTGATGTTACATTTAAATATCTTTGACTTAAGTGCAAAGATAAATTGATTGGTATGATCATAACCATTGATATTACAATTGAATATCTTTGTTCTAGGTGCAAAGATGAATTAATCGTAATGATTATGACCAATAACTGTTGATTGATATGATTATGAACATGAACTGTGAATTGATATAATCATAATATTTGGTATTACAAGTAAAGTCAGGTGGTGAAAGTTCTCTTTAGTCTGGGTACAAAGAGGAACTGTTGATTGGTGTTACAGAGATAAAATATCGATGTTAAAATTTTTAATTAGAGAATATAATAGATATTATGATCTATTTGACTCTTTTACTATATTCATGTTATTCGTTGAAAACTTATATCATCTACAATATGTTTTAAATTTCTGATTTATTACTGTTGAAGGCTATTAATAGTTTATTTATCTTAGTCATGATATTCTTTATTAAGATATTTGTGCTCACCTTTTTGCTTGACAATTCTTTTCAGGAAATAAGTGTGTAACTAAGTGTAAGACCCCAACTTTTTATAAATAAAATTGAATTTCCTCTAGTTATTATTTTGAATAATAAGATGTTAATTTGATATAATATTTTAGTTATGGATGAAATGTACAAATTTTACAAAATAAGTAAGTGGTTATAAAATATTCATTGTTGTCAAGGAATATTCGTTTGGTCGTGGAATATTCTTGCTGTCGGAAAATATTCGTATGACGGCGCAGCCATTTGTGGGCCCCATAACGGAAAATGGTCGGATGAAGAAAATGACAAGTTTGAGTTTTTAAAAATAACAGCGTAGTTATTACCGTTAACACTGTTGGAATACCCGGTTGTTAAAGTACAGTAATACGCGTGGTTGCACAGTAGCACACGATATTGCACAGTATTTTTGGACTATTGATTCTTACGTAAGAAGGCACTATTCAATAATTGTTTCAGTAATTACTGTTCAATATTTTATTTTATTGATTCAATAATTACTACGTTGATATTTTATATTATTGTTGATTCAATAATTGTCACTGCACAGTGTTTTCTATTATCAGATCAATAATTCATATTATTTGAATAATATTATTAGATAGCATTATTGACAATGTCTAAGGAAGTTCTGTCGAGAAAAGGGGTTTGGTCACCTAATTGCGCGCTAGTAAGGATAAATTCTTATTAGAAAACCCCCTCTTTCCTGGGAACGACCTGGTTGTCATATTGTGATTCTGTAATATTATTTGTGAATAATTAATTATTAATTTATATGATAAGAAAATATTTATTTTATGTGGATATAATGGAGGAATTATTTCTGAGGTGTTTTATCAGTATTTTGTTGGAATTGAGGTATTAAAAATCATCCGTATGTGGATTTTGAGAATTTTCTGTTTAGAATTTGAAAAAATTTTCTTCTACAAAGTTGTAGAGAATTAAATTTCCTATAAAATAGACATGAGATTCGAATTTTTCTAATAAAAGAGATATTTATTATGAATTATTAAAAATTTTAAAATAAATATTTTTTTAAAAACATGGGTGGGACCCACTTTTATTTTTTGGTAGAAAAATATGCTGAGTTTTTTTACAAAAATGGAGGGCTGAAGTTTTCAAGAGGTGTGCGAAGAAAAAATATATATTAATATTTTATTAATTTAGTCTGCTTTGGCGTTCTAGCATTGTTCTATAAATAGGGTGCTTAGTTAGAATTAAAAATCACGTCAGAATCATAAGTTTTCTCTCTCTATATTATCGAGCGTATTTTGTGAGTATTTAGATACTTTGAGAGTTGCTATTCAGTGCAAGTTTTCTTCAGTATTATACCCGATATTTCAGTCAGAAGTACTGTTCTTTTGAGGTAAGAGATGTTATTTTTTTCGTAAATTATGTTATTTATTTCAATATCATTATACTGAAATATTGGTATGAATTTTATTATGAAAATTTTATATTTTATGTCGATGTTACTATTCACGTATAGGGCATTATTCACGTATATGACACTATTCATGAATACAGTACTATTCACGAGTACTATTTACGAAGTTTAATTTTTCTTGTAAAATTTTTACCTTTTTGTGACGCCCCCAAAATAAGTATACAACACCCAAAATAGTTATACAACTACATCTTTACTATTACAACATAAGAACTGTGAGTTTAAATACAAATATTGTCATCTAGATAATATCCACACTCAAATAAGTTTTCATTACAATTATTGATACATTATTACAAAAATGGTGAGGACTACTAAAATAACTTCTAGAACCATCATTCCATACCCCGACTAGTACTCGTTACATTCTCGCCTCCTGAGAAAAATAGAACAAAAAAGAAAAGGGTGAGCACAACTAGCCCAATAAAGAACATTATGACTAAGATAATACAGAACAAATTATCGTTAGTCTTCAACAGGGAAAAATCTAATAGAATACAATAGACAACAAGTTTTAAATCAATATTCGCAGCGGAAAATAATAATTCATAGAAGAGTTACGTAGAGAATGAAATCTACTATTATTTATGAATTTAAAAGTCCATCATCAATATTTTATCCCTGTAACATCAATCAATATTCATCTTTGCACTACAAGCCAAAGATATTCATCAGTTGGTCATGTTCATCTCAACACCTGTTCATCTTTGCACTACGGGTCAAAGATATTCATCAGAAATCATTCATCTTTGCACTACAGGCCAAAGATATTCAGTTATATCATCATTTAGGACTGAGGATGATGAAAAATATTTTAAAGAAAATGAATCCAGTGAAGCAAAATAACAAATATTAAGGATTCGTATTTCGATTTATCCATGTCCAAAAATACTTTATAAATAATCATAGTGAAGTAAAATTCAAGAATGATCAAAATATAGATACAATCAAAGCTAGTATCCAGAATAGATATTTAGGACGAAAAGAAGAAAATTTCATTTTTCGGTGAATAGTAACTCGTGAATAGTAACTCGTAAATAGTAACTCATGAATAGTAACCCCGAAATGAAAAGTTCTAAATTTGATAAAAAAATTCAACCAATATTTTGACATAATGATATTGAAGAAATAATATCATTTTTGAATAAAATAACATCCCTTACCTCAAAATAACGGTACTTTTGATCGGAATATCGAATAGAAAGCCGAAGAAAACTTGTACCAAACAGCAACTCTCAAAGTATATAAATAGTCACTAAAATACGCTCGACAATATAGAGAGAAAGAAAACTTGTTTCTGGTGTGATTTTCAATTCTAACCTAAGCGTCTATTTATAGGAAAATGCTAGAACGCTATAGGAGACTAAATAATAAATTAATATTATTTTAAACAACCATTCTACGTATGCTAATCAAGACTCAAGACCAGCCCCTCAATGCTAAAAATTTCAGCAGCCCATGTGTTGTCAAACAAGAGTGGGTCCCACCCATAATTTAATAAAAATCATTTTATTTTCTGAAACTTTAACAATTCATAGAAAATAGACCGTTTATTAGAAAAATATGAATTTTATGTCCATTCTGCCTGAAATCGAATTCTCTACAACTTTGTAGCTTTGAGTTTTTCCAAATTCCAAACATAAAATATCCGAAATCCACAAACGGATGATTTTTAATACCTCTACACCGATAAAATACTAATAAAACACTTAAGCATTAATTTCTTCATTTTTATCCACATAAAAATAAATATATCCATCATTTATATCCACATAAAATAAATATTTCCTTATCATATGAATCAATAATTAATTATTCACAAATAATATTACAGAATCACATTTATGACAACCAGACCGTTCCCAGGAAAGAGGGTGCTTTCCAATAAGAATTTCTCCTTACTGGCGCGCAATTAGGTGACCAAACCTCTCCTTTACAGAACTTTCTAGACATTGCCAATAATGTTATCTAATAATATTATTCCAAATAATATGAATTATTGATCTGATAATGGAGATGCTGTGCAGTGACAATTATTGAGCAACAAAAATATAAAATATCAACGCAGCAATTATTGAAGCAATAAAATAAAATATTGAACAGTAATTACTGTAACAATTATTGAGTAGTGCCTTCTCACGTAAGAATTAATAATTGAAAAAAATACTGTGCAATACCGTGTGCTACTGTGCAACTACGCGTATTACTGTATTTTAACCACCAGATATTCCAACAGTATTAACGGTAACAACTACGCCGTTAATTATAAACAACTTATACTTGTCGTTTTCTTCATCCAATCGCTTTCCGTTATGGGGCCCACAAAAGACTACGCCGTCGTACGAATATTCCCCGACAAGAAGAATATTCCACGACCAAACGAATATTCCATGATAACAATGAATATTTTATAACCACCTGCTTATTTAAAATATTTGCGCATTTTACCCATAACTAACCTCATTAGTCAATTTAACCCTTACTATTTCAAAATAATAAATAGAGGAAATTTAAATTTCATTTATTAATAATTTGGGGTCTTACAACCTCCCCTCCTTATGAAATTTCGTCCTCGAAATTGACGTACGTACCTGGTGTTTCGAAAAGATGAGGATACCTCGCTTTCATTTCCGTTTCCAACTCTCAGGTCATTTCCTCAATAGCATGGTTTCTCCATAAAATTTGAACTTGTGGTATGACCTTCGTGCGTAGGACATGCTCCTTCCTATCCAAGATCTTGACAGGTACCTATTCGTACGTTAAGTCTTCAGCTATCTCGTCCGGTTTTAACTCAATAATGTGGTTTGGGTCTTTCACATATTTACGTAACGCAGATATATGAAAAACATTATGAACACGAGACATACTTGGAGGTAATGCGAGTCTATAGGCCACATTTTCTACTCGGTCAAGAATCTGAAATGGACCAATAAATCGTGGATTGAACTTTTCTCTCTTCCCAAATCTTGTAACTCCTTTCCATGGAGCCACACGCAACAATACATGATCCCCAATGTCAAATTCCACGTCCTTTCGATGAAAAATCCGCATAACTCTTTTGTCGATCATGTGCCATTTGTATACGTTGTTAAATCGTTTGGATCTTCTCTGTAGTCATTCGTACCAACTCTGGTCCTAGAAACGTTGTTTCTTCCACCTCATCCCAACATACTGGAGAGCGACACTTTCGTCCATATAATGCTTCAAATGGGGCCACACCTATACTTGCCTGATAACTGTTATTGTAGGAGAATTCCACCAATGATAGGTACTTGTCCCAACTCCCTTTGAAATCTAGGACACAAAGTCTTAATAGATCTTCAAGAGTTTGAATAGTCCTCTCTGATTGTCCGTCCGTTTGAGGATGGTATGCCGAACTAAATCGTAAATCTGTGCCCATAGCTTTTTGCAAGCTAACCCAAAATCTTGAAGTGAATCTTGGGTCACGATCCGAAACTATGGATACTGGCATGCCATGCAGTCTCACAATCTCATCTACGTATATACGAGCAAGACGTTCAAGGGAATAAGTCTCTCGTATCGGCAAGAAATGGGCAGACTTGGTTAATCTATCAACAATAACCCAAATCTCATCTATGCCTTGAGAAACTTTGGGAAGACCTGTAACGAAATCCATGGTAATGTGTTCCCACTTCCATTTCAGAATCTCAAGTGGTTGCAATGGACCTTTTGGCACTTGATACTCCGCCTTTACACGTTGACAAGTTAAACACCTCAAGATAAACTCTGCGATTTCTCTCTTCATATTGTTCCACCAAAATATATGTCGAATATCATGATACATTTTGGTACTCCCAGGATGGATTACAAACGGTGTGTTGTGTGCCTCCATCATGATTCTATGCTTCAAATCAGAGTTGTTAGGAACACAAAGTCTGGAGTTGAATCTAAGTATTCCTTCTTCATCGATTCTCGCTTCTGGAATAGCACCTTCTTGCACTTTCTTCTTCATACGTATCAGCTCCGGGTCTGTGGTTTGAGCAACTTTAACTTTATCGATTAAAGTTGGTTCTATGCGTATACTTGACATCATCGCACTCATTCCTGCATATGATCTTCTATTCAACGCGTCAGCTACCACGTTTGCTTTTCTAGGATGGTATTGAATAGTGTGGTCATAATCTTTCAACAGCTCGAGCCAACGTCGTTGCCGCATGTTGAGTTCTTTTTGAGTGAAGAAATATTTGAGGCTTTTATGGTCTGAATAAATCTCCACTTTCTCACCATATAAATAGTGCCTCCAGATCTTTAGCGCGAAAACGACTGCTGCCAACTCTAGATCATGAGTAGGATAATTTCTCTCATATTCTTTAAGTTATCGCGAGGCATAGGCTATAACTTTCCCGCGTTGCATGAGAACACATCCTAGCCCTTTTCCTGAAGCATCGTTATAGATAATAAATCTATTCGAACCAGATGGTATGGTCAAAACAGGTGCCGAAATGAGTCTCCTCTTAAGCTCTTGAAAACCTTCTCGCATTCCTCTATCCATACGAATTTGATATCTTTCCGAGTCAGCTGAGTTAACGGGGTAGCGATTCGAGAAAACCCTTCCACGAATCTCCGATAATAACCAGCTAAGCCCAGAAAGCTACGTACTTCGGTCACCGTCTTTGGTTGCTCCCAACTTTGTATTGCTTCAATCTTCGTCGGGTCAACAGATACTCCATGTTTTGACACCACGTGCCCTAGGAATGCTACTTCCTCTAGCCAGAACTCGCATTTCTTCAACTTAGCATATAATTTGCTTTCACGCAGCCTTTGGAGTACCAGCTTCAAATGGTGCCTATGATCTTCACGACTTTTGGAATATATGAGGATGTCATCAATAAAGACAACAACGAACTGATCTAAATAATCCTTGAATACTCGGTTCATCATATCCATGAAAGCCGCAGGAGCATTAGTCAATCCAAAAGACATGACTAGGAATTCATAATGCCCGTACCGAGTTCTGAAGGCAGTCTTCGGAATATCCTCAGTTTTAACCTTCAGCTGATGATATCCAGAACAAAGATCAATCTTTGAAAAGAATTGTGCTCCTTACAACTGGTCAAACAGGTCATCAATACGAGGTAGCGGATACCTGTTCTTGATAGTGACATGGTTTAATTCCCGGTAATCAATACAAAGCCGCATACTCCCGTCTTTCTTCTTTACGAATAAAATAGGAGCACCCCAAGGAGATGTACAAGGATGAATGAAATCGATGTCTAATAACTCCTGTAGTTGGACTTATAACTCCTGAAGTTCAATAGGAGCCATTCGATATGGGGTTTTAGAAATGGACTTTGTACCCGGTTCAAGGTTAATAAAGAATTCAACATCACGTTCTGGGGGTAGACCGGGAAGCTCTTCTGGAAGTACGTCAGGAAAGTCAATAACAACAGGAATATTATTCAAATTTGACGTGTCTTTATTCAAATCCATAACATGGGCTAAGAAAGCTTGACATCCGTTTTTTAATAAACGAATGGCTTTATGGCTTGATATAACAGTGATTGATTTTAATGGCTTAGTTGCTTGAATTCGTACAACAGGTTGGTTAGGAATATAAAAACTAACAACCTTACGAAAATAATCAATTTTGGCATGATGAGTAGTTAACCAATCAATCCCTAAGATCACATCAAAAGCAAGTATCTTTAAAGAGATAAGGTCAATAGGTAATGTGATGGTGCCAACTTGGATCAAACAAGATTTATAAACAGTGGATGTGATGAAAGTTTCTCCTAACGGAGTCTCCACAGATAAATCAAAGTCTAACTTCTCCGGAGTCAAGTTTAAACGTTGAGCAAAAGTAGGAGAAATAAATAAATGGGTAGCACCAGTATCTAGCAAGGTATAAACTTCGCATGAATTTATGATTAGCTTACCCGTGATCACCTCGTTTGGGTTCCTCGCATGTTGACCAGTCACGACAAACGCTCTTCCAGGAACCGTTGACTTTATCTTTTCTGGGACAACTTTTTGAGTCACCATCCCCGCTGAACTTGGTTTCGCTACAGTGCAATCTCGAGCGATATGTCCTTCCTTTCCATAATTATAACATACCTTAAACTGTTATGGGCAGTTTGGGCTGATATGTCCTTCTTTTTCGCACTTATAGCATATAACCGGTGGTCGTTCTCCTCCCTTGGAACCAGTTGCTACTGGTGCTGACGTCTTCGTATTGTCATTGTTGAATCTCCTCTTTTTAAAATCTCCTCCCGACTCGCTTATTCTATTTTCATAGCCACGATTACCACCAGAGTGGTTGCCGTTCTTGTCTGTATTTTTCTTTCTCCGCTGGTTATCATTGTTCTGATGACTGCCGTCACCGATATGATCCTGGTTGTGGTCCCTCAGTTGACCGTACTCGTTATCTCGCTCTAACAATTGAGCCATGTTGACAACATCTGAATAGAGAGAAAATTTATGAGAAATGAGATATTGACGTATGCCGAGTTTCAAATCTCTCAGAAACATCCTCATCATACGTTCCTCATTCTCCACCAAATGAGGTGCAAACCTGGACAACTCTGCAAACTTCGCCTCGTACTGAGACACCGTCATGTTATTCTGCTCCAGTCTAATAAACTCTACCTCCTTTATATGACGAATACTTTCAGGAAAGTACTTGTCATTGAACAGTTTCTGAAATGTCTCCCAAGACATGCTGAGTGCGGCTGGATGGGTACGCTTCACAGACTCCCACCAGTAGTCTGCCTCGCCACGGAACATAAAGGTGGCTAATGGAACCTTCTGTTCCTCCGTGCATCCCAAGACATCGAATATCTTGGTAATTTACTTGACCCACGTTTCAGCCATGATCGGATCCGGCTTTCCCTTAAATTCTGGTGGTCCAAATTCTTTGAACTGTTTGGCTGTGACAAACCGTGAATTGCTATCATTTCCTTCTGTATTTTGAACACGAGTCTCCTTCGTCTGGTTTTGCATAAATTGCAAAAAACTTCTAAACATCCCATCGTTCATCATCTGCTCATTGGTGTTGTTCACAGGAGGAACATTGCCAGCCTGTTGCACGTTCTCCTCGTTGGTGAGCACCGGTGTCTCCACGGTCTCATTTACTCCACTGTTAACATTCTCAGTCGACATTCTCAAATACTGCCATAAAACAAGGGTTAATTAAATAAATTAACAAATTACATAATACCCCTATATTATGACCGACCAATAAATAAGCTTGGGTAGGACACACTAGCGAAGGATTTACTCGTCTCGCCCCTCCTAGTTCTATTCCCCGATCTCCGCCAGAGATCATATCCCTAAGCTCTGATACCAACTGTAAGACCCCAACTTATTAATGAATAAAATCAAATTTTCTCTATATATTATTGTGAATAATAAGGGGTTAATTTGATATAATACTTTGGTTATGGGTGAAATGTGCAAATTTTACAAAATAAGCAAGTGGTTATAAAATATTCATTTTGACGGGGAATATTCGTTTGGTCGTGGAATATTCTTGCTGTCGGGGAATATTCGTACGATGGAGCAGTCTTGTGTGGGCCCCATAACGACAAGTATACGTTATTTATAAATAACGGCGTAGTTATTACCGTTAATACTGTTGGAATACCCGGTGGTTAAAATACAGTAGCACACGGTATTGCACCAATTATTGATTCTTACGTAAGAAGGCACTACTCAATAATTGTTACAGTAGTTATTGTTCAATATTTTATTTTATTGATTCAATAATTATTGCGTTGATATTTTATATTATTATTGTTTCAATAATTGTTGCTGCATAGTATTTTCCATTATCAGATCAATAATTCATATTATTTGAATAATATTATTAGATAACATTATTGGCAATGTCTAGAAAGTTCTGTCTAAGGAGAGGTTTGGTCATCTAATTGCGCGCCAGTAAGGAGAAATCCTTATTGGAAAGCCCCCTCTTTCCTGGGAACGGCCTGGTTGTCATAAATGTGATTCTGTAATATTATTTGTGAATAATTAATTATTGATTCATATGATAAGGAAATATTTATTTTATGTGGATATAAATGAGGGATATATTTTTGTGGTTAAAAATGAAGGAGTTAATGTTGAGGTTTTTATCAGTATTTTTGTCGAAATGGAGGTATTAAAAATCAGGGTTTTTGAGATATTTTGCGAAGGTTATAATTTTTAATCCAACCGTTGGATCGTGGTAATTTTTGGATATGTTATACATATATAAGTTGAGTATATGTCCACAAATTTTGAACCGTTAAAAATGAACGTATGATTTATTATGAATTTTACGAGATGACTAGTTCAGAAATTGTTGAATTTTCGGAGTTTATCATTTTGATGGAAAATTCTAGAATTGGTGGGCCCCACTTGTGGTTGGTGAAGAAATGTGCTGAATTATATTTCAAATGTGGTGGGTGGGAATAGTAGCAGGTAAAGCCATCAGGTTGCAGGTCAAACCTACTAAAATTTTCCTATAAATAGATGGCTAAGTTAGAATTGAAAATCACACCAGAAACAAATTTTCTCTCTTTCTCTCTTTCTCTCTCTAGATTATTGAGTGTATTTTGTGAGTATTTAGATATTTTGAGAGTTTCTATTCATCAGAGCAAGTTTCTTTCAGCCTTATACCGGTATTCCGACCAGAAGTACTGATATCTTGAGGTAAGGGATATTATTTTCTTCTTAAATGATATTATTTTCTTCAATATCATTATGCTGAAATATTGATATGAGTTTTTATCAAATTTGAACTTTTTGTGTCGGGGTTACTATTCACGTGTACGATACTATTCACGTATACGGTATTATTCACGAATACGGCACTATTCACTGAAAAATAAATTTTTTCCTTTTTGTCCAAGATGTCTATTATGGTTACTATCTTTGATTGTATCCATGTTTTGATCTTTATTTTTGAATTCTGCTTCACAATTGATTATTATGAAGTATTATTGATCTTGGATAAACTGTTATACGAATCCCTACTATTTGTCCTTCTGTCTCACTAGATTCGTTCTCTTTAAGATATTTTTCATCATCCTCAGTCCTAAATGATGATATTACTGAATATCTTTGGCCTGTAGTGCAAAGATGTATGATTACTTGATGAATATCTTTGGCCTGTAGTGCAAAGATGAACAGGTGTTGAGATGAACATGACTGACAGGTGATACAAATGAATATCTTTGGCCTGTAGTGCAAAGATGAATATTTGGATAAAGATGATTATTAATTGATGTTACAGGGATAAAATATTGATGATGGACTTTTAAATCTTAGAAGATAGTAGAATTCTTTCTCTACTTGACTCTTCTAATGGTTTGCTGTTTCCGCTGCAGTTGATGATCTAAAACTTGTTGTCGATTATATTCTATCAGATTTTTCTCTGTTGAAGACTAACGATAATTTGTTGTATATTATCTTAGTCATAATATTCTTTACTGGGCTAGTTGAGCTCACACTTTTCCTTTTTGTTCTATTTTTCTTCTTAGGAGGTGAGAACATAGCAGGATCTAGTCGGGGTATGGAGTGATGGTTCTAGAAAGATGTTTTAGCAGTCCTCACTATTTCTGTAAAATAGTATTTGAATAATTATAATGAGAATTTATTTGAGTGTGGATATTGTCCAGAAGACAATATTTGTATTTAAACTCACAGTATGTGTTGTCGTATTTTGCACGACAATTGTATTATTGAAGTTGTAGTTTGCTTTTTGTACCATGTATTTGGCGACTCAGAATGGATGTTGTATACCTATTTTGGGGCCGTCACAACAACTGTGACGCCCCCAAAATAGGTATACAACACCCATTCTAAGTTGCCAAAATACATGGTACAGAAACAACTACATCTTTAATATTACAACATAAGAACTATGAGTTTAAATACAAATATTATCATCTAGACAATATCCACACTCAAATAAGTCCTCATTACAATTATTGATACATTATTACAAAAATGGTGAGGACTACTAAAATAACTTCTAGAACCATCATTCCATACGCCGACTAGTACTCGCTACATTCTCGCCTCCTGAGAAAAATGGAACAAAAAGGAAAAGGGTGAGCTCAACTAGTCCAGTAAAGAACATTATGACTAAGATAATACAGAACAAATTATCGTTAGTCTTCAACAGGGAAAAATCTAATAGAATACAATAGACAACAAGTTTTAAATCAATATTCGCAGCGGAAAATAATAATTCATAGAAGAGTTACGTAGAGAATGAAATCTACTATTATCTATGAATTTAAAAGTTCATCATCAATATTTTATCCCTGTAACATCAATCAATATTTATCTTTGCACTAAAAGTCAAAGATATTCATCAGTTGGTCATGTTCATCTCAACACCTGTTCATCTTTGCACTACGGGCCAAAGATATTCATCAGAAATCATTTATCTTTGCACTACAAGCCAAAGATATTCAGTTATATCATCATTTAGGACTGAGGATGATGAAAAATATTTTAAAGAAAACGAATCCAGTGAAGCAAAATAACAAATATTAAGGATTCGTATTTCGATTTATCCATGTCCAAAAATATTTTATAAATAATCATAGTGAAGTAAAATTCAAGAATGATCAAAACATGGATACAATCAAAGCTAGTATCCAGAATAGATATTTTGGACGAAAAGAAGAAAATTTTATTTTTCGGTGAATAGTAACTCGTGAATAGTAACTCATGAATAGTAACCCCGATATGAAAAGTTCCAAATTTGATAAAAAATTTCAACCAATATTTCGACATAATGATATTGAAGAAATAATATCATTTTTGAATAAAATAACATCCCTTACCTCAAAATAACGGTACTTTTGATCGGAATATCGGATAGAAAGCCGAAGGAAACTTGTACCGAACAGCAACTCTCAAAGTATATAAATAGTCACTAAAATACGCTCGACAATATAGAGAGAAAGAAAACTTGTTCCTGGTGTGATTTTCAATTCTAACCTAAGCGTCTATTTATAGAAAAATGCTAGAACGCCATAGGAGACTAAATAATAAATTAATATTATTTTAAACAACCATTCTACGTATGCTAATCAAGACTCAAGACCAGCCCCTTAATGCTGAAAATTTCAGCAGCCCATGTGTTGTCAAACAAGAGTGGGTCCCACCCGTAATTTAATAAAAATCATTTTATTTTCTGAAACTTTAACAATTCATAGAAAATAGATCGTTTATCAGAAAAATACGAATTTTATGTCCATTCTGCCTGAAATCAAATTCTCTACAACTTTGTAGTTTTGAGTTTTTTCAAATTTCAAACATAAAATATCTAAAATCCACAAACGGATGATTTTTAATACCTCTACACCGATAAAATACTAATAACATACTTCAGCATTAATTCCTTCATTTTTATCCACATAAAAATAAATATATCCATTCCGACAAAAAATACTGATAAAAACCTCAACATTAACTCCTTCATTTTTAACCACAAAAATATATCCCTCATTTATATCCACATAAAATAAATATTTCCTTATCATATGAATCAATAATTAATTATTCACAAATAATATTACAGAATCACATTTATGACAACCAGGCCGTTCCCAGAAAAGAGGGGGCTTTCCAATAAGAATTTCTCCTTACTGGCGCGCAATTAGGTGACCAAACCTCTCCTTGACAGAACTTTTTAGACATTGTCAATAATGTTATCTAATAATATTATTCCAAATAATATGAATTATTGATCTGATAATGGAGATGTTGTGCAGTGACAATTATTGAGCAACAAAAATATAAAATATCAACGCAGCAATTATTGAAGCAATAAAATAAAATATTGAACAGTAATTACTGTAACAATTATTGAGTAGTGCCTTCTCACGTAAGAATCAATAATTAAAAAAATACTGTGCAATACCGTGTGCTACTGTGCAACTACGCGTATTACTGTATTTTAACCACCAGGTATTTCAACAGTATTAACGGTAACAACTACGCTGTTAATTATAAACAACTTATACTTGTCATTTTCTTCATCCAATCGCTTTCTGTTATGGGGCCCACAAATGACTGCGTCGTCGTACGAATATTCCCCGACAGGAAGAATATTCCACGACCAAACGAATATTTCCCGACAACAATGAATATTTTATAACCACCTGCTTATTTGAAATAATTGCGCATTTTACCCATAACTAACCTCATTAATCAATTTAACCCTTACTATTTTAAAATAATAAATAGAAGAAATTTAAATTTCATTTATTAATAATTTGGGGTCTTACATTTTCGTGTCGGGGTTACTATTAACGTATACGACACTATTCACGAAAACGACACTATTCACAGAAAAATAAAATTTTCTCTTCTTTATTCAAGATGTCTACTATGGTTACTATCTTTGATTGTATCCATGTTTTGATCTTCATTCTTAAATTTTATTCAGCTATGGTTTATTATGGAGTATTTTTAAACTTGGATAAATCGAAGTACGAATCCCTAATCTTTGATCTTTTATCTCACTGGATGCGTTTTTTTAAAAATATTTTTCATCATCTTTAGTCCTAAATGGTGATATAACTGAATATCTTCGGCCTGTAGTGCAAAGATGAATGATTATCTGATAAATATCTTTGGCCCGTAGTGCAAAGATGGACAGGTGTTGAGATGAACATGACCAACTGGTGATACAAATGAATATCTTTGGCCTGTAGTGTAAAGATGAATATTTGATTCAAGATGTATATTAATTGATGTTATATGTGTAAGACCCCGAATTTTATGTAATAAAAGTATTCAATTTTTTTATTTAGTAAATGGTTAAATTGATAACAAGTTAAAGTTAAGGGTAATATATGAAATTTTTTAAAATACGCAAGTGGTTATAAAATACTAATTGTTGTCGGAGAATATTCGTTTAGTCGTGGAATATTCTTTCTGTCGGGGAATATTCGTACGACGGCGTAGCCATTTGTGAGTCCCATAACAGAATAGCTATCGGATGAAGAAAATGACAAAATTGAGTTTTTATAAATAACGGCGTAGTTGTTACCGTTAACACTGTTGGAATACCCGGTGGTTAAAATACAGTAATACGCGTGGTTGCACAGTAACAAACGATTTTGCACAGTATTTTTAAATTATTGATCCTTACATAAGAAGGCACTACTCAATAATTATTATAGTAGTTAATGTTCAATATTTTATTTTATTGATTCAATAATTGTTGCGTTGATATTTTATATTATTGTTGTTTCAATAATTATTACTGCACAGTATTTCTCATTATCATATCAATAATTTATATTATTTGAATAATATTATTAGATAGCATTATTGGCAATGTCTAGAAAGTTCTATCTAAGGAGAGATTTGGTCACCTAATTGCGTGCCAGTAAGGAGAAATCCTTATTGGAAAGCCCCCCCTTTCCTGGGAACGGTCTGTTTGTCATAAATGTGATTTTGTAATATTAATTGTGAATAATTAATTATTGATTCATATGATAAGGAAATATTTATTTTATGTGAATATAAATGTTGGATATATTTTGTGGTTAAAAATGAAGAAGTTAATGTTGAGGTGTTTTATCAGTATTTTTGTCGGAATAGAGGTATTAAAAATCAATCAGGATTTTTGAGATATATTGCGGGGGTTATAATTTTTAATCCGACCGTTGGATCGTTGTGATTTTTGGATATGTTATACATATATAAGTTGAGTATATATTCACAAATTTTGAACCGTTAAAAATGAACGTATGATTTGTTATGAATTTTAAGAGGTGACTGATTCAGAAATTAGGTTTATAAATGATTTCGGTGGAAAATTCTAGAATTGAGTGGGCCCCCCTTGTGGTTGGTGAAGAAATATGCTGAATTTTATTTCAAATATGGTGGGTGGCAATAGTAGCAGGTAACGCCATCAGGTAGCAGGTCAAGTCTGCTTCGGCGTGCTAACATTTTTCTATAAATAGAGGGCTAAGTTAGAATTGAAAATCACACCAGAATTCATACGTTTTCTCTCTTTTTCTCTCTAAATTATCGAGTGTATTTTGTGAGTATTTAGATACTTGGTGAGTTGCTATTCATCAGTGCAAGTTTCCTTCAGCGTCATATCCGATATTCAGTCAGAAGTGTTGCTCTTTTGAGGTAAGGGATAGTAAGGGATATTAAGGGATGCTATATTCTTCATAATAATGTTATTCTTTCAATATCATTATACTAAAATATTGGTATAGATTTTATTGTGAAATTTTTACTTTTTTGAGTCGGGATTACTATTCACGTATACGACACTATTCACGTATACGGCACTATTTATGTATACGACACTATTTACGCATATGACATTATTTACGTATACGGTACTATGTACGAATACGGAGTACTATTCACGAGTTACTATTCACGAGTTACTATTTACGGGTACTATTCACGACAAAATTAGTTTCTTTTTCTGACCAAATTATCGTTAATTTATGATTGTTGGTCTTGAAAATAAATACAGTTGTTGATCATATTATTTTTATTATCATATATAATATTTTTCTAACCCTGATGTTGAATTTCTCTTTCACTTGAGTATAAAGATGGGTAAATTATTGGTATGATCGTGACTAAGGAATATCTTTGGCCTGTAGTGCAAAGATGAATTATTAACTGGTATGACCATGACCATTGAATTTATAATTGAATATCTTTAGCTTAAGTGTAAAGATGAATTGATTAACATGGTTATAATTATTGTTTATATAAATTCTGAAATAATTATATATTTTTTTGAGATATGAATATATTTGGCCTGTAGTGCAAATATGAACTGTTGAGGAATATCTTTGGCCTGTAGTGCAAAGATGAGTTGTTGATGAATATCTTTGGCTCGTAATGCAAAGATGACATGTTGTTGAATATCTTTAGCCTGTAGTGCAAAGATGAGTTGTTGATGAATATCTTTGGCTCGTAATGCAAAGATAACCTGTTGTTGAATATCTTTGTTCTGTAGTGCAAAGATGACTTGTTGATGAATATCTTTGGGCCGTAGTGCAAAGATGAATTTATTAGTATGATTAGAAACATGGACTGTGATTTGGTATAACCATGATCTTTGATGTTTCAGGTAAAGACATGTGATGAAAATTATCTTCGTCCTGGATGCGAAGAGGAATTTAGAATCACAATTATAATTATGAGTTATTCATATGATTGTGGACCAGAACTGTTGATTGATGTTATAGGGATAAAACATTGTTGGTGGATTTTTAACATGGAGAAGATAATAGACTTTATGGTCTATTTGACTCTTCTAATGAATTGCTCGTTCTGCTGCAACTATGGTTGAAATATTTTATCATTTACCATATGTTCTAAATCTGTGATTTATTACTGATGAAAGCTATTGATAATTTAATTATCTTTAGTCATGATATTCTTTACTGGGCTAGTTGTGCTCACCCTTTTGCTTCACAATTCCTTTTCAGGTAATAAGAGTATAGCTGGCTCGAGCGAGGGTAACGAGGAAATAGAACGGTGGTCTCTAGCTGTGGAGGTTCTCCCTAAGCAGTATAGAAAAGTGTTGTATACATCATTTTTGTAGTTATATTTGGTGAATCAAATAGGGTGAGGTGAACCCAACGTTGGAAGGGTGTTTTGCCACTATTATACAAAATGTCTAATGATATACAAGCTCGTGTCATCATAAGACAGGGATGTGCTCATCCACTTACTGAGTATATTTACGAGCACTACCTATATAATCTTAGTGTTTGTTTGAAGTATAATTCTCAATTTGAGACAGTGGAGATAATGATATGTCAAGAGAAGACTCACTATTGAGAAGGATATGATAGTAATCTTCTCTTTTTTTTGGGTCTATTGGGTGAACCAAGGATAATTCTGTGGCCATATGATATCTATCATAACCTAGAAGCATGGCGTCCCATGTACGAAGGTTTCCTTGAGCATTTCTCAAATATTCTAATTTCTAAAACAGTTTTGACTATACCTTTATGTAAGGTGTCATTGTGAGGCGCTGTCTACGGTTGGGACATGAGTCACATTTGGTATATATTTGTATCCAAACTCACAGTATATGTGTTGTTGTATTTTGCACGACAATTGTTGTAATAAAGTTGTAGTTGTTTTCTGTACCATGTATTTGGCGACTCAGAATATGTTGGATGGAATGGACCTATTTTAGGGTCGTCACAGTTGGTATCAGAGCTTAGGGATGTGATCTCTGGCGGAGATCGGGAAATAGAACTAGGAGAGGAGAGATGAGTAAATCTTTCGCTAGTGTGTCCTACCTAAGCTTATTTGTTGGTCAGTCATAATATCGGGATATTATGTGATATGTTAATTTGTTCAATTAACCCTTGTTTTAAAGCTGTATTTTGGAATGATATCTGAAATACAGGAGATGTGCAATGAAGAAATTATGATGACAGGAAAGATGGAATGTAAAATGAAAGCAATGTATTCTCAACTTTTCGAAATACCAGGTACGTAAATTTCGGGGACGAAATTTTATAAGGAGGGGAGATTGTAAGACCCCGAATTTTATGAAATAAAAGTATTCAATTTTTCTATTTAGTAAATGGTTAAATTGATAACAAGTTAAAGTTAAGGGTAATATATAAAATTTTTTAAAATACGCAAGTGGTTATAAAATACTCATTGTTGTTGGAGAATATTCGTTTAGTTGTGGAATATTTTTTCTGGCGAGGAATATTCGTACGACGGCGCAGCCATTTATGGGCCCCATAACAGAATAACTGTCGGATGAAAAAAATGAAAAAATTGAGTTTTTATAAATAACGGCGTAGTTGTTACCGTTAACACTGTTAGAATACCCGGTAGTTAAAATACAGTAATATGCGTGGTTGCACAGTAACACACGATTTTGCACAATATTTTTAAATTATTGATCCTTACGTAAGAAGGCACTACTCAATAATTGTTATAGTAGTTACTGTTCAATATTTTATTTTATTAATTCAATAATTGTTGCGTTGATATTTTATATTATTGTTGTTTCAATAATTATTACTGCACAGTATTTCTTATTATCAGATCAATAATTTATATTATTTGAATAATATTATTAGATAGCATTATTGGCAATGTCTAGAAAGTTCTGTCTAAGGAGAGGTTTGGTCACCTAATTGCGCGCCAGTAAGGAGAAATCCTTATTGGAAAGCCCCCTTTCCTGGGAACGGTTTGGTTGTCATAAATGTGATTCTGTAATATTAATTGTGAATAATTAATTATTGATTCATATGATAAGGAAATATTTATTTTATGTGGATATAAATGAGGGATATATTTTGTGGTTAAAAATGAAGGAGTTAATGTTGAGGTGTTTTATCAGTATTTTTGTCGGAATGGAGGTATTAAAAATCAATCAGGATTTTTGAGATATATTACGGGGGTTATAATTTTTAATCCGACCGTTGGATCGTTGTGATTTTTGGATATGTTATACATATATAAGTTGAGTATATATCCACAAATTTTGAACCGTTAAAAATGAACGTATGATTTGTCATGAATTTTAAGAGGTGACTGATTCAGAAATTAGGTTTATAAATGATTTTGGTAGAAAATTCTAGAATTGAGTGGGCCCAACTTGTGGTTGGTGAAAAAATGTGCTGAATTTTATTTCAAATATGGTGGGTGGCAATAGTAGCAGGTAAAGCCATCAGGTAGCAGGTCAAGTCTGTTTCGACGTGCTAATATTTTCCTATAAATAGAGGGCTAAATTAGAATTGAAAATCACACCAGAATTCATAAGTTTTCTCTCTTTTTCTCTCTAAATTATCGAGTGTATTTTGTGAGTATTTAGATACTTGGTGAGTTGCTATTCATCAGTGCAAGTTTCCTTCAGCGTCATATCCGATATCCAGTCAGAAGTGCTACTCTTTTGAGGTAAGGGATAGTAAGGGATGCTATATTCTTCATAATGATGTTATTCTTTCAATATCATTATACTAAAATATTGGTATGAATTTTATTGTGAAATTTTTACTTTTTTGAGTCGGGATTACTATTCACGTATACGGCACTATTCACGTATACGGCACTATTTATGTATACGGCACTATTTACGTATATGACATTATTTACGTATACGGTACTATGTACGTATACGGAGTTACTATTCATAAATTACTATTCACAAGTTACTATTCACGGGTACTATTCACGACAAAATTGGTTTCTTTTTCTGACCAAATTATCGTTAATTTATGATTGTTACTATTAAAAATAAATACAGTTGTTGATCATATTATTTTTATTATCATATATAATATTTTTATAACCCTGATGTTGAATTTCTCTTTCACTTGAGTGTAAAGATGGGTAAATTATTGGTATGATCGTGACTGAGGAATATCTTTGGCCTATAGTGCAAAGATGAATTGTTAACTGGTATGATCATGACCATTGAATTTATAATTGAATATATTTAGCTTAAGTGTAAAGATGAATTGATTAACATGGTTATAATTATTGTTTATATAAATTCTGAAATGATTATATATTTTTTTGAGATATGAATGACCTATAGTGCAAATATGAACTGCTGAGGAATATCTTTGGCCTGTAGTGCAAAGATGAGTTGTTGATGAATATCTTTGGCTCGTAATGCAAAGATGACATGTTGTTGAATATCTTTAGCCTGTAGTGCAAAGATGAGTTGTTGATGAATATCTTTGGCTCGTAATGCAAAGATGACCTGTTGTTGAATATCTTTGGCCTGTAGTTCAAAGATGACTTGTTGATGAATATCTTTGGGCCGTAGTGTAAAGATGAATTTATTAGTATGATTATAAACAGGAACTGTGATTTGGTATAACCATGATCTTTGATGTTTCAGGTAAAGACATGTGATGAAAATTATCTTCGTCCTGGATGCGAAGAGGAATTTAGAATCACAATTATAATTATGAGTTATTCATATGATTGTGGACCAGAACTGTTGATTGATGTTATAGGGATAAAATATTGTTGGTGGATTTTTAACATGGAGAAGATAATAGACTTTATGGTCTATTTGACTCTTCTAATGGATTACTCGTTCTGCTGCAACTATGGTTGAAAAGTTTTATCATCTACCATATGTTCTAAATCTCTGATTTATTACTGATGAAGGCTATTGATAATTTAATTATCTTTAGTCATGATATTCTTTACTGAGCTAGTTGTGCTCACCCTCTTGCTTCACAATTCCTTTTCAGGTAATAAGAGTGTAGCTGGGTTGAGCGAGGGTAACGGAAAAATAGAACGGTGGTCTCTAGCTGTGGAGGTTCTCCCTAAGCAGTATAGAAAAGTGTTGTATACATCATTTAGTAGTTATATTTGGTGAATCAAATTGGGTGAGGCGAACCCAACGTTGGAAGGGTGTTTTGCCACTATCATACAAGATGTCTAATGATATACAACCTCGTGTCATCATAAGACAGGGATGTGCTCATCCACTTGCTGAGTATATTTACGAGCACTACCTATATAATATTGGTGTTTGTTTGAAGTATAATTCTCAATTAGAGACAGTGGAGATAATGATATGTCAAGAGAAGACTCACCATTGGGAAGAATATGATAGTAATCTTCTCATTTTTCTTTGGGGTCTATTTGGTCAACCAAGGATAATTTTGTGGTCATATGATATCTATCATAACCTAGAAGCATGACCTCCCATGTACGAAGGTTTCCTTGAGCACTTTCCAAAGATTCTAATTTCTAAAACAGTTTTTGACTATACCTTTATGTAAGGTATCATTGTGAGGTAATGTCCACGGTTGGGACATGAGACACATTTGGTATATATTTGTATCCAAACTCACAGCATATGTGTTGTTATATTTTGCTGAACAATTGTTGTAATAGAGTTGTAGTTATTTTCTGTACCATGTATTTAGCGACTCAGAATAGGTTGGATGGAATGGACCTATTTTGGGGTCGTCACAACATGGATAAAATATTGATGATGTACTTTTAAATTCATAGATGATAGTAGAATTCATTCTATACTTAACTCTTCTAATGAATTGTTATTTTCACTGCGAATATTGATCTAAAACTGGTTGTCCATTATATTTTATCTGATTTATTGAAGGCTAACGATAATTTATTGTACATTATCTTAGTCATAAAAAGGCTAGTTGAGCTCACCTTTTTCCTTTTTGTTTCATGTTTCTTCTCAGGAGGCGAGAATATAGCGGGAACTAGTCGGAGTATAGAGTGATGGGTCCAAACAGTTATTATAGCAGTCCTCACTATTTTGTAAAATAGTGTATCAATAATTTTAATGAGGACTTATTTGAGTGTGAATATTGTCTAGAAGACAATATTTATATTTAAACTCACAGTTTATATGTTGTCGTATTTTACACGACAATTGTAATAATGAAGTTGTAGTTGTTTCTGTACCATGTAATTGGCAACTCAAAATGGGTGATGTATACCTATTTTAGGGGCGTCACACTAAGTCTAGCAGGGAGAACAAGAGTATGGAGTGATGTTTCGAGTTAGTGGTTATCCTCATCAAGTTATAAAATTGTGTGACAATAGTTGTATTGAGTACTTAATTTGGGTGTCAATATTGTCGTACTATATACGATACAATAATTGTAATGAGAACTTAAAGTATGCATGTTTCGTATGGTCACGACATTTTAATAATTGATATTGGTGAGAGAATTTATGTTTGTAATATAAATTTTGGTGACTCAAATTGGGTCGGATAGACCTCAATTTAGGGACGTCACAATTGGTATCAAAGTTTAGGGATATAATATTTGGCGGAGATCTGAGATTAAAACTAGGATGAAAGAGACGAGTAGAATCCTTCATTGGTGATTGTCCTACCTAAGTTGAATTTTGTTATGTAATCAGTCGGTCTGGATATATGGACAATATGTGACATGTCAATTGTTTTAATTAACTTTTGTTTTATGGCATCAATTAAGAATGACATCTAAAAATCAGGAGATGAGTAATGTAATAGAGTATATGAAACGATTGGATCCTACCCACCAGTAACCAAGATGTTGGGTGTAAGACCCCAACTTTTATAAATAAAGATTTAATTTTCTCTAAATAGTATTCTAAATAGTAAGGTGATAATTTAATAAATGATATAGTTATGGGTGATATGTGCAAATTTTACAAAGTAAGCAAGTTGTCATAAAATATTCGTTTGATCGGAGAATATTTGTACGACGGTGCAATCATTGGTGGACCCCACAACGGAATAACTGTTGGATATAGGAAGCGACAAAAATAATTTTTTTATAAAAATAACGGTAAAACTTTTATCGTTAAACTATTGAAATACCAAGTGATAAAAGTACAGTAATACGCTTTGTTGCACAATAGCACACGGTATTGCACAATATATCTGATTATTGATTCTTACGTAAGAAATCACTCAATATTTTATTCAATAATTGTCACAGTAGTTGCTGCATAGTATCTCATATATTGATTCAATAATTGTTACAGTAACATATGTACAATATTTTATATTATTAAATCAATAATTGACATGACATAATTATTCATATTATTATTTATATTATTGACAATGTCTAGAAAGTTCTGTCGAGGAAAGGGGTTCGGTTATTTAATTGCGCGCCAATAAGGATAAATTCTTATAGGAAAGTCCCTTCTTTCCTGGGAATGATCTGGTTGTCAATATTGTGAGTTATAATATTATTAATGTAGAATTGTTGAAAAATTAAAAATGTGTTGATCGAAGAAAAGTAATTTGTGGTAGATATTTATTCAATTTTTGTTATAAATAGAAGCGTTTGTCATGAAGCGTTTGTTGTAAGTTTAACTTATTTTACGGGACCCATAGGTCATTATCTAAGAGTCACTTTTGCCTCTTCATATTGCAATAGTACTTGCCTTTACCGGACATCAAATCACTTGCCTTTTCACATTACAAGCGTCAAACTATTTACCTTTTCACATTACAGGGGTCAAACCACTTGTCTTTTCACATTACCAGGCGTCAAGCTACTTGCCTCTTCACATTGCAAGGGCCAAGCTAGAATTCTTCTATAAATAGAAGCTCATTTCTTCCTTCATTCTCACCAATTCACTAAAGCTATAGAGAGAGAAACTATAAAGAGAGAATAAGAGAAAAAGAAGAAGAGTATTCGAGACGCAAGCACACACCACCAACACAAAGTTCTGCTACTACACTAGTGCAATATTTAGTCCTTTATTAAGGTAAGAAATGTTATTTTCTTTCAATAGTCGTAAAGGATGTTACTTTTTTCATACTCATAAGGGTTGTCATTCTATTCCTTATTAATCTGTGAGAATAACATGTCTACGCAAACTATCGCATGCCTGGTGAATAACTCTTCGTATTCATTATTTATTAAATTGTAGAAATGATCTGTCTACGCGGATTACCGCATGACTGGTAAAAATCTATTTGTAGTTTCGTATATTCTTTCATACTCGTATGAGATATCATTTCTTTTGTACTCGTCAATAGATATCGTTTTCTTTCATATTTTTCTCCATTTATGGTACAAATTTATTGTTTGTTTCCATTACCTTATTGTTAAATGGTAAAAATTCTTAAAATTAGTAGAATATCCTTAATAGTTTGCGCTTCATTTAATATCGTTTCATTGGAATATTGGTCTGAATTTTCTTATTAAATTTTAATATTTTCATTCGGGGTACTATTCACGACAAAATTAGGTTTTTTATGTCCAAATTTTTTTTGATACATGAATATCATTCTTGAATTTTACTCCACAATTAATTATCATGTTGACAATTTAGACATTCTTGAACTATAGATAAATTAAATTATAAATATCTAATATTTATTATTGATCTCACTTGATTGATTCTTTATATCATTGTCATCATCCCCATGCTTATATTGTGTTGAAAGTCATCTTTAACCCGTAGAGCAAAGATGAAATGTTGATCGGTATGATTATGACTAAGAATTGTGTATTGGTATAATCATAACTTTTAATGTTACATGTAAATGTTTGTGGTGAAAGTCTTTTTTGGCTCGTAGTGCATAGATGGACAAGTGTTTGATATGATCATGACCACTGGTGATACAAACGATTATCTTTGGCCTGTAGTGCATAGATAATTCGTTGATTGGAAATAATTATTAATTGGTGTTAAGGGGATAAAATATTGATTATGAACTTTTAAATCATAGAAGATAGTAGACATCATGCTCTACTTGACTATTCTAATGGATTGCTATTTTCGCTGCAGTTGTTGATCTAAAACTAGTTGGCTATTGTATTATATCAGATTTTTCTCAATTAAGGACTAAGGATAATTTGTTCTACATTATTTTAGTCATAATATTCTTTACTGGGCTAGTTGAGTTCACATTTTTCTTCCATTGTTCTATTTAGGAAATGAGAATATAACTGGGACTAGTCGGGGAATGGAGTGACGGTCTGAGATAGTCACTATAGCAGTATTCATTATGTTGTAAAATAGTGTGACAATAATTGTAATAAAGACTTAATTTGAGTTTGGATATTGTCGTATTATGTACGGTGCAATATTTATATTCAAACTCTCAGCTTATGTGTTGTCGTATTTTGCACGACAGTTATATAAATGAAGTTTGTATTTTAGATTCTGTACCATGCATTTTGGCGACTTAAAATGAGTTGTGTAGACCTATTTTGTGAGCGTCACATTAGGAATCAGGAGGGCAATAATTCTTTTGTGGCCCTAGGAAATGACAATATTGACCACCTGAAAAATGACGATTCTTTTAAGAACTTTCTACAATTCATGCAAAACCAAATAAGAGAAACGCATGCTCATAATATAGGTAGAAACGATGGTAACTCGCTGGTGGTTACTGCTAAGTAATTCAAAGAGCTGAGATCGCCTGAGTTTCTCGAAAAGCTAGACTCACTCAAGGTAGAAGCATGGTTGAAACAAATTACCAAAATATTTGAAGTACTACGATGCACAAATGAACAAAAGGTTCGATTCACCACCTTTATGTTGTGAGGAGAGGGGCGGATCACTGGTTGAAATTTGTGAAACGTACTTATCTCTCGGCACTCAAGATGTCTTGGGTAGAGTTCCAATAATTGTTCAATGAAAAGTATTTTTCAGAGAGTATTCGTCACACGAAGGAGGTAAAATTCATCAAACTGAAGCAGAACTACATGACCGTATCACAGTACAAAGTAAAGTTTGCTGAATTGTCCCGATTTGCACCTCATCTGGTGGACAATGAGGAACGGGTGACTCAAATGTTTTTAAGATGTTTGAAATTCGAAATTCGTCAACACCTCATTTCTCTTAATTTTCCTTTAAATTAAGACATTGTGGATATGACTCGATTATTGAAGCGAGAAAAAGAGACATTTCAACCAGGAAGCAATGATCAAAGGGAGAGAAGTCATGATTGTAACAATGACAACAAGAATTAGAACAACGAGATGCATCAAGGAGAAAAATCAACATGCTAGAAATGTAAACCACTTCAGTGACAATCTTGGCCCAGAAAGAAGAAGGAACGAGTTTAATGAAAATAACTTCAACAGAGCAAGGTTTAATAATAATCATGGAAATGCACCTGCATCGCCAGCAACACAAATTTCAAAGTAGGAGAACAACTATCAGTTAAATAATATAAGTATGAACAGAAGGGACATATCAAATTTTAGTTGTGAAAATACCAATTTCCTATAAATAATATAGTAGTATAATGTAAGTAGTACTTTGCCCATTTTACAAAAATAATCTCATTTTACTTTTTGAGATCAATTCACGAAAATTTAATGTAAAAAACAACATAAATTTATTTAAGTTTAGTTTAACATAAATGGGAACTAATCATCAACAAAGGCTCGATAATGAGGTTTAATAGTTTTAATTAATTTCTAAGGTCTCAAACATGTTGTTCTCTTCAAGGGTCCATCCATTTACTTTGTGTATTTCTCATTTCAAATTCGAGTGGTGAAAAATTTAATAAAGGCGAGTCTTAAAAGAATAACATTTCTATTGTTCAAGTCCTTAGTTTGTGAAAAGAAAGAGAAATTTGTGTATAAGGTATGTGAAGTATTTCTCAAGTACTAGGATAATTTGTGCTTGTAAGGTAAGACATACATAACAAAATTATCAAATTAGTCATGAATATATATATATATATATATATATATATATATATATATATATATATATATATAACGCAATACGAAAGATTTTAAAAATAAATTTCACTCAATTATGTTTGTTATTTACTTGATAAGACTAGTAAAAACATTTATTATAACCTAAAAAGAAGTTTCTCATGTTCAAGAGCAAAACTGTTTTAATTATAGTCTAAAGTTATTAACTTTCAATCCCATCAAATATGGAAAAATCATAACAGGTTCTAATTACTATAAAAGTAAAAAAAAAATCTAAAAGTTAAAAGTAAATAAATAATCAAGAACTTTAAGATTATATAGAAAATTAATAAATACTCGTGTTCTTCTGCAGTCTATGAAACTGCTTTTCTCTTATGTTGTTTGATATTTGATCTCGAAAAAGAATACAACATCCTCTAATTCTTAACACTCTCCTCATGATTATTGGTATCGAAATTTCAAAGAGATCGTACTTGATCATTCGAGTTCATATATCTTTGCATATTCAACCAAGGATTGATAGCGAAGTTTGATTGTTTCGATGAATTTTCACGTGTTCAAAGAAAGTTAGAGAGCCAATTGGGTCAACTAAAACATTCTCAAACAACACAAGTCCATCCATTTGCAGTGTATTCTTCATTTTCAAATTCGAATGGTGAGAAATTTAATAAAAAATGGTATGAAAGTATGACATTTCCATTGTTCAAGTCTTTAGTTTGTGAAAATAAAGAGGAAGTTATGTATAAGATCTTGAAGTATTTCTCAATCTCGTGAATACTTCTCAAGTGTTTGTATTTACAAGGTGGGACATACATAATTAATTAATCAAATTCGTTATGAATGAACACATAAATGTGATACAAAAATATATTGACTATATTTATATAAAAAAATTGAATTTAGTTGGATTGTTAATGATCAGATATAGTATATTCCATAAAAATTTTCAGACATCTTATTAAGGACACATAAAAAGGATAATTTGGAGTACTCCCCCAAGTTATGTATCATGTTGGTATTATAAATGTTAATATAATTTTTTTAATTAAAAATTTTATTTGAAAAATAATATATATTACGATTTTATATGTCGATTTTTTTAATGTTAGTTAATTGGTAATATTTATACGATGTAGTGGTGAGCATGGTTCGGTTTGAAGCTCAAATCTTACTCGAAACCGTTTAGTTGTGGTTTGACAAATCCAAAATCGCACATGAAATTGCTTGTGATTGGTGCGGTACGGTGCAGTTTCATTTGGTGCGATTTCGGTTTCAAAACCAATTGAAATAACAAAATTATATTTTATGCAATTTAGCATCACTACTCTAATTTTGTGACCATATTTGAAAAATATTTATATCTTAAGTCAGTTATTTCTTTAGTGCGGACTTCTAGTGTAATTATTTCTTATAGTAACTCTATATCCATCCACTACATGAAGACCTCCCTTCCAATCTAACTAGTAGTGACTTGAATATATCATTTTTTCAATAAGGTCTAAGCTTTCAATAGAAATTTTTTCCACCCTAATCAAATGAACAATCATTTGGAACCTTTAATTATGAAATCAATAATTTTTAACATGCTTGACTTCATTACAGTTATACATTCAGAGATATCAAGATCATGCATCTGAGATATATACATCCACATAGTGCGGTTTCGATTTTATATGTGCGGTTTTGGTTAGTAACCAAATCGGAACAGTAAATTTAGTTTTTTAACCCACCTAAAACCGCCACATACGCCAAAACCATTGGTGCGGTTTAAATTGGTGCGATTTGTGTGATTTTTGGTGCGATTTCGGTTCCAATTTAATTCCTTGCTTAATCCTAATATGATGTATATATTTGATATAATGGCTAAATTTTATAATTATAGTACATGATATACGTTTACAATCGTAATTGGGCTTAAAAATTTCGCAATATATAGCTAATAAGTAATAGCAAGGGGTTCTTTACAGAAATATATAACAATTAGAAAGTAATTACACCATTAGTGCATGCACAAAATAATTATAAAAAGAGTGTAATTAGGACCCATATTATAAAAATAGTACAATTCATAGTAATAAGAAAATCTAAAATCAAGGAGAAATAAATGTCATAATTAATAATTCAAATTTAAATATTTGGGATCTAACAATAAAAACAAATTCAAATTCAAAATAAAAGGAGGGAAAAACAAAAAAATATCTTCTTCATCTCCCTCACTGCTCATTATCTTCATCATTGCCTCCTCTCTCATCCCCTTCATCGCCCTCTCTTCCCCTTCATCATCCTCCTCTTCCGCCGTAAATCTCCGGAAGTACCTGAGTTACTGTTATAATTTTTTTTTAACGATTTGGTTATCAACTAAAACTAAAATGGTTACCTTTGTATGAAGGTTTGGCTACCAACTGCATCATATTCAAAATAATTTTGTAACCTAAAAAAACTGAATTGATTACCTTTGTCTGAAGGTTTGGCAACCAACTACATGAAGGTTTGAATACCAATTACATCACATTCAAAATAAAATTGGTAATCTAATAAAACTAAATAGGTTACCTAGGTATGAAAGTTTGGCTACCAACTGCATCATATTCAAAATAAATTGGCAAACTAATAAAACTGAATAGGTTACCTCGGTATAGAGGTTTGGCTACCAACTGCACTATGGGAAAAAAATATCAGGAGGCGGTCATAATGGAAGCGACAGAGGAGGAGGTGGAGGCAGCAGAGGAGGAGGTGGAGGTGGCGGCGGAAGGTGACAATAATAGTGCCGGCGATTAATCTCTTCAGTAGACACCGGTGAGGTGTTCGGATAGGCCATCGGAAGGGGAAGCGCGTCATCGTCGTCGGTCAGGTAGCTCTCTCGGTCACATGACCACCTCTCTTTCGGTTCAACAGGAGGGTCGGCGGCACGGCAGCGGACGACGGATGAAGGAGGAGAGAGAGCGAGAAGAGTTTGTGTAACAATGGAGACTGAGTTTGTATTTTTGAGAGAGAGAAAAGAAGATGAAGAGGAGTTTACTTATTAATTACTTAATTTAATAAGAAAATCTATACTAATTACCTAAATTAAAGAATCCTAATTGCATACTAATTCATAAATTAAGGATTCCTAATTGCACTAATATTGTAAATAAATATGAAATTGTATTAATTGTATAAATATTTTATGAGTGCACTATTATTGTAATTTTTTTTCAAAAATATAATAAAATATGTTATTCATCCTAATAAGAATATGACATGCTTAGAGATAAGTTGCGCCACATATCCAATTATCAATTGTATGGAACGTAGATCTTCGATTAAGCTTAGTAAAAAGTTCAATACATTGGAATGAAAGTTCTGGGCTGTTGGCAGCCCATGATACTAAAACACTGTACTCTTCCACTGAAGCCTATAGTCCAAAAGAGGCAAAAAGGTCAGAATTAGTTCGCACAACAATCATTGGGCTAGGTTATATCTTAAGTTATTTAATCGAAAGCCCATCAAATATATTTTAGCTAGAATTACACACAATACCGATTGGGCTTTAGGAAACAGTTTTAGAAATATGTTCCAAAAACATAACAGGCTTTAAAACTCAAGGCCCAACAGAAGCAACAACCTTTTACCATTATCATTATTTAAGGCTTTTTTTTTGTGCGCCTGGGAAAGTGATAATCGAGACTCTAGAGCAAACAGAAACTCAAAACACCAATACTATATTTGTTTGTAATAATTATACTTAAAATAAAAATAATTTAGACTTCAAATAATAGTTCAAGAATCATAAAAAGGCTTAATAATTTTTGGATTATAATTCTATAATTAATAGCCTTGGGATTACATTGCAAACAAACATAGTTCAATCACTCAATGATAATGACTATGAGAAGACATAAATGATTAGTTTAAGAGCGTCCCCGACAGTAGTAGCAAAAAAACTCTTCAAATTGAAGTTTGTTGATTTACGTGACAATTTAAAGAGTATTATAAACTACTTTTATATTTTGTGCCTCATCGGTCTCTTCAATTCAATGAGTTGTACATCAATCTCATCAAGTAAAATAAATATTTTTAGTCTTTCCTAAATATTTTGAAAAGAGATAATGAGATTGCAAATTTGATGACTAAAATTGAAGAGACTGTTGGAGATAATTTTTCTGATGTGACTCACCTATTTAAATATTTTAAAATAATTAAAAAAGATGTTGGAGATACTCTGATACTAGTGTTGGGTCATGATAGTTTATGTAGTGGGCCGAATTCTTTGGTGAATCTATCGGGTCATTTCTATTGGGCTTGGCCAGTTGGGCCAAGTCAATGGGTTATCTTGATTGGATCTTAAAAGTCTTGGGACGAATTGTTGGACCAATCCATCAGGCAAATAATATCTTTACTTGGGCTTTGACGGTAATGATGACCAAGATAGTTGTTAACTGATATGTCTGCAAGGCATTAATGAGGATTGGACTTGATCGGCCGGCAGTGGCAAACAGTGATGGAATGGAGCAGGTGGGCTTCATGCAGTCAGCTGAGGTCACCGGTAGTGGGTGGAACGAAAAATCGGGTTTGAGGTATATGAGGCAAGGATCACACAAAAGAAAAGGTAACTGAATTATTTTTCTCTTTCAAGACTCTAGACATTTTATTCCTCCATTGTTAATCTTGTGATCGCCTGTACTGACTCTCACGCCGGAGCTATCCCCCGACGGTCAAACCGCCAAGCTTTTGGTGTTGTTGTGTTTATTGTGCAGGGTCAGACGTATCTTACGTGATTAGACCTCGTGAAAAAATCTTAGCGTTAACAACTAATATTTACAAAGATAATACACATGAGGATACTTCCACCCATACCAATATGCTCATTGGCTCATTACAAATTTGAATTCCACCGTCAAAAAATAATCTCTATTTGTCAAGGACATTTCATAATGTAGACAACATTAATGAGGCCTCCATATTGACCAAAATAAATAAATTATACTAGACCAATAAAGTTGAGAATGATAAAAAATAAATTGCAGATTTTCATTAATGAATACCCACGTCATCTTCTTTTAAACAATTGATTTATCATTATAATGAAGGCATAACCCAAATAACATCACCACACGTGCCTTTGAAAAAAAAAACAAAATTATCCCTACAATACAATATGGGAACTGACATTTTCGTAATAATTTTTAATATTTTTACATGTGAAGCCTACTTTTTAACTAAATTAATATTAATATATGTGAAATATTTTTTAATATTTTCACATGTAAAATTTATTTTTTAATTAAATATTAATATTAATTTAATTAAAAGATAGAATATAAAAAATCACTGGTATAATGTCTTGTTTGTTTGGTCAGTCGAATTATACCACAATTTTGTTTTGTTACTACTACTACAGTCTTAAAGGCAGTCAAGCAAACATAGGGCAAGGAATATAAAAGTAACTGACAAAATGTTAGTCAGCAGAAATTACTGACAAGATTCGAACTCCAGATCTCACTTTCCCTTTCCTTACCCTTCCAAAACACAAAGAAATTTAAGAAACGTTTCATTCCTATATAAATATATAATTACTGAAGAAAAATAAAAAAAAAAACGAAATAGTAAAAGTGAAGAAAAAGCCGCAATCAAAATGAATGAATAAAACCCCAAAAGAGCTTCCAAACAAATAAACACGCACACACACGCACAGAGTCATTACCATCAAGATCGGGTCTAGGGTTCCTCAATCCTCACCCTCTCTTTCTTTCTCTCTCCAATTTCAGTTTCAGATGTCAAAATTCAAAACCTAAAGAGCTCCAGAAGAATCATTCGTAAGCATCTTTCATAATTCAGAGGTATGTAATCCATTCCTAGCTTTCCCAAGTTAGTGCTTATGCTAATTGTTTTAATTTTTGTTCGATTTTCAAATGGTTTGAGCTGCTACTACTACATTTATTTAGCTGTAGCTGCTAATTAATTGGAGTAATTTTTGGAATCGTCTTTGGTGGGTAGGTGTGGCGTTGTTAGGTGAATATCAGAATTTAGCTGAGGGTGAGTTTGGGTGGGGCAAATGCCGGAAGAAGAGTTGGTAGAGCTGAAGTTCCGATTGTATGATGGATCGGACATTGGTCCGTTTCGATATTCTCCTGCTTCCACCATAGCCATGCTCAAGGAGAGAATTGTGGCTGAATGGCCCAAAGGTTCGTTGGTTGTAATATTTTAAATTTTGTATGTTGTTTGTGCTTTACTTTACTGTGAATTCCTGTTTAAACGTGGTTTATATACTAGACTAGTACTAGTAATTAAGAATTTTCACTTGTTTGAATCTAGAGGCAAGAATTAATGCCAAAAGTTTATGATAAGTTTCCATTTGTTCCCTTTAAAAAACACTGTAACAAGGTTCCAATTGTTGTACAGTAATACCAACATGTATGAGGGTTAGAACTGAGAAAAGCTTCTTGTTGAATGATTTCCAGTAAATTAATATTTTAATCGTTTGTAATCTAGGATTTGAGATTACGTTGCTACGTCTGTATGTAATTATATCCCAAGGTTTCAACTATACCTTGGTGAAAAGGGTAATTGTACATAGTACATAGAATACCTCCCTACTCGGTGTTGGGTTAGCCAAATTTCTATCTCATTCTTATTTATTTTGATTGTTTGGTAATATGAACAAAGTATATATGATATTATACCAATTGGAATCTTGCTTATTGAAGGTCTTTGTGTGATAATATATTGAGTATTGTATCTATGTACCTTCTGCAGTAATTAAACGGCCAATTGCAATGTTTTCATTTATGGTGTTTACTTGATGTTATGAACATTAATTTTGTATACAATATGAACATGGGTGTCACCCCTGTGGTGATTGCAATACCCTAATACTCTTTAACTATTGACAGAAAATTTACTTTGTTGAGCCATTCTTTTGTAAAAGCTAAAAATTTTTTTTTGGAGAACTTTGCACACCAAAGTATCTTAATCGAAACAGCTCTTCTATCAATTTGAGGCAAACTCTATTTGGGACCTTTCAGTTTATGTTATTGACCACCTATATTGTGTAATTTTACAGGAATGTTGTGGAAAATCTTTATTTGGTATGGAACCATATAATTACTTGTCCATTATGTTGTTTATGCTTCTGTCATCAAAGTCAATGAGTGACCATTAATAAAGCAAAAAAAAAAACAGACTGTTAGTCGTTAAAAAGGTCCTATCTGATTAACCTAGATGTGGTAGTTCCGTGGTTATAAATTTTATGTCAATCATACTTTTTTACATGGAACATATAGTTTCCCTTATGTCCATAATCTCTGCCCATCTTTAAGTATCCCAAGACTAGGAGAGCATCATTAAGATAGAACTGACTTCATGGTGCGTGATTGCAACTTTGGTCAAACTAGTATATCATGAATGCAGAAGAGGAAGGCGAATGATATTTTTACTTAGAGCTTTTTACATTGAGAAGTTTTGTTTCTTGTTGAATGCTTCACATATTGTGGAACTGCAAATTTGAAACAACAAAGATTAGTTTTGGGCTTCTTTGTCCCGTATTTTATGATAATGGAAATCTGTTTAGTACATTTAGTGTTCCAGTCAAAACCTTAGTATTTGTTAGGGAAACTTGGACAGAATAACATGTTCCTCTAATATGATATGTGTAGTCAAGGTTTTCAAGGAAACAACATAATCTTAAATCATTTTCTACAAAGATATAGTTGTAGGAATTTAAAACTCTCTCTCTCTGGCCATGACACATTTTAAAAGTCATTGTAAGTGTCACTCTCTCTGTTCGTCTCTCTTTCTCTCAAACTCTCTCTATATGTTATATAAGCATCCCCAAATTTAATTGTCAATGTATGTGAGTGTCCATGTATAATGTTTTTAAAGTCGATGTTTAATTGTATAATGATGTTGAAAGTTGTTTGGGTGGCGTTTGTTTAGAATAAGAAATATCTGTTGTTCAATTTTTTGTGGGAGTCTTTGAATTTCTTTATTGGCCTCTCGTGAGTGGAGATATTTGGGGATATGGTGGTTGGGGGCCTGGGGCCCGTTGTTATGGATGGTTTGACCGTGGGTATTTGAAACTGCAATCCCGCCATGCATTTTATCCTTTCAATTTCTCTTTTACAAGTATATATGTTATATTACTGGATCTCTTTTTTTCCCTCCTTTAATTTGAAACCCTGATTCATGCCCTCCCTAACCTCAATTAAATGCAAAGCTACAGCTCTGACTCTCCCTCATTGAGACTTAATTGTAGATTCACACTATTCCGAAGCTTGTTCATCTAAATTATATACTAACCCTGAATTGTTGTTAATACATCAACAATCATATGAAAACCGAAATGTGATATTCTTCTACCGATGGTCACAAATTGTATTATTTTCTCTTAGATAAGAAAATTGCACCCAAGGCAGCAAATGATGTCAAATTGATAAGTGGTGGAAAGATTTTGGAAAACAACAAGACTGTTTCCCAATGCAAAATGCCTTTTGGCGAGCTTCCAAAAGGGGTCATCACTATGCATGCTGTTGTACAGCCATCTTTAGCAAAAGCAAAAGCAGGTAGTTTCATCTCACTATTTTAATGTATAGTATTAATGTTGTGTTGTGCCTTCCCATATCTTTAAATATCCTGATGTAGAAAACCTAATGCTTGTATTCATAGTAATAGTTGTGCTTGCCTCCTATTTCTATCAGTTGGCTGACGTTTGTGCAATATGATTCCCGTGGAACATGTTGTCTCATTGTTCTATAATGCAGATATCTATCTACTTTAGAACTATAAGGTTTTTTACTCTTAGTCTATATTTGCTACTTCTTGTCTGCAAGTTTTTTCAACGGTATTGTATTACTCAACTTCTTGGGCCTCCATGGAATACACACACTACGTCTTTGAATTATATTTTTTTAAGGATAAGGATTATTAAATGCATCTATGTACAATATACACCCAGAGTTCTATATTTACAGAGATGGATTACAAAAACCTTTCTGTACAGTCTAATCACGGCAAAATTCCACATCAACTTGCATCCTTATAATTTTTGTATCGTCTTAATTGGATAGTTGGGTTTCACTTACTTGAGTTCTGATCTCACTTACAAGATATTTACTGACAACTAGAGAACTAAGAAATATGTTAACAATTGAGATGGAACGGAACATGTGATGTTCCGGTCACAGTAGACCTAATGTGATGTTCCAGTCACAGTAGACCTAATGTGATGTTCCAGTCACAGTAGACCTAATGTGATGTTCCAGTCACTGACCTAATGTAATGTTCCAGTCACTGTAGACCTAATGTAATGTTCCAGTCACAGTAGACCTAATGTGATGTTCCAGTCACAGTAGACCTAATGTGATGTTCCAGTCACTGTAGACCTAATGTGATGTTCCAGTCACTGTAGACCTAATGTAATGTTCCAGTCACAGTAGACCTAAGCCATGCTCAAGATAAAGTCCTTGTAGGCTTGTACTTTTCCTTTGGATAAGGATTAGGCTGCAAGCATATTAGTAATAGGGTTCACATGTTTGCTCTTAATTGATAGCATCATTGTACTTGGTACTTATTGCGAGCATAAAAACAAGTAAGAATACAAAAGTGTGGCTAAATAGTGCATGTTTAGATGAGTATGGGGAAACTGAAAGGATATAATTAATAATAGTGACATTCATGAGACATTACAAGTAGCCTCAATAGGGGAGAAACTAAGATTGAAGAGAAAACTGTCTTAGATTTTCTGGATGCATACAAGACAGATCAATAATTCACCAGTTAGGACTTAGGAGTGATGCAAATATATTTATTTATGACAATGGTAGGTGAAAGGGAAGTCTAGAATTAATTTTTATTTAAAACATGAGATCTTGCGGTTTAGTAGATGATATTCTTGTTTCAGAACTCTGTTAGCAAGATAGGTATCATGTAGCAGACCCCACGTAGAGGGTACAAGGCTTAATTGACCTGAAGTTAATCTAATGAATAATACATGGAATATTGCTTTTAACAGAGCACTAAAGTTTAGGATTTTAATAATAAATGATTACATGCTTTTATAGTGTTGGTGTCTTTTATTTCTTATTGAGGGTGCTAGATTTCTCCCTGCTGTCACCATTATCGGTCATGGGTATTTGAATGTTTGTGGTCTACTGAAGGGTTCACCCCTATCATTGTTCCATGAGCAGTTCTGAAAGAGGATGCTCCATTTTGTGGTACTCATAATGTGATGATAGCCACTAGGTAGCTTACTGTTGTGGACTTGTTGCTGTCTTCACCAAATGATTAACAGACCCCCCCATCATATAGAAGTAAAATAATTGTATATTGTCTTGCCAAACTAAAATCAGGGCTCCCCCCCCTCCCCCCTTCCTCCTCTTCTCTCTCTCCCCCCCTTTTGACAATTAAATAGATCTCAATGTTTCAACTAACGCCCTGATAACAATGTTTGGTTATGTTTATGTTCATGTGTTTATTATTACCGCAGTGGTTAATGTTGTAAGAACAGTGGGTTTGTGGGGACTATGCTTATATTGCATAAACTTGTTTAGTCGATTATAGAATTTACATAAGGTTCTCTGTGCATGGAACTTTGAATTAGTTTTTCGTTATACTACTAACAGCAGCGTTCGGGTTCAGGGTTCTTGTTAATGAGAATTACACACGTAGAACCCAATATTTATATAATTGCATTTTTCGTTTATGATGCATCAATGCAAAGTGAAGTGTTTACTATGATATTACTGTTTATATAATCGTTTTTTCCTTGTGTAGCTTCTGAAAGTTATTTAATTTATTTTTTTTCCCCATCTTCATTGGTCTAAACAGAAAAGAAGGTTGATGAGGCTCCAAAGAAACACATCTGTGCGTGTTCCATATTGTGAGAGATGTGAAGTATTCAGGTTTAATCTTGTGGGGTTGTTGGGGGATTACCTGTGGTGTGGAATTAAATTGTTGGGAAATGAAATAATTTGTAAACAGTACCATACGTCAGTGTTCTTACATGTTTGTTATAAAAAAAATATTATTCTGTATGTAAATTTAGGTGCAGCAGTTTGGCATATTTATTTATACAGGGTTCAATACCCTAAAAGAACTTGCATCATCTTGCCTTGGTAGTTTATATTAACATGATTCAACCCTTGGATCACTTGGTATGGAAAATGTTGTTGAAGCCAATTGAAGCTATGGAATCCGGGTAATTAATCTTTTGGATAACATTTAGACGTTGAGTTACGTACCTTGTTAGGAAATATTGTTTAGATTATTAAGGTTATAATATATTATATTTAAAGTAACAATAATTTTCTTAAGATGTGGCAAATTTATCATAGTACGGAAGATTTAATCTAGTTGGTGGAAGTTTTAAGGGTTAATCATAGTATACCTACCTTGGACACAGACCCCGTTCGTCGTTCGTTACATCATCTTTGTAGATCATGCAGATATACTTGGGCTAAATGTTGAAACCAACTTCTACGAGCCTAAAGACCACAGTAAAATGATATGGCTGAATCATGCATGTCTGTATACAATTGAATCTCTGATATATGTCATTTTTAAAGACATCGTCGATCAGCGTATATATATATATATAAACCAAGTTTATTTGATCTTGACCAAATCCTAATTGATCAGATCAGAGCAGATCCTTTTCTACACAAAAAATACAATAAATTTCTCCCTCGTCGGTCCTCTTTTCCGTTTTAGCCTTCTTTTGTTTTTCATGACCATCTCTGAGACAACAAACAGTATAATAGAATCAGATAGATTTAATCAAAACAAAAGATATAAAGACACCCACAATATATATATATATATATATATATATATATATATATATATATATATATATATATATATATATATATACACGGAGAGTCTCTAAAGCGAACCTTAAAAAACGAACCAAAGACGAACCGTCGTCTTTGGTGTCTATGACGACGGTTCGACCCGTCGCCAAGGACTACATGGCTATGGCGACGGATCGAACCGTCGCCATAGACACCAAAGACGACGGTTCGTCTTTAGTTCGCTCTTTAAGGATCGCTTTAGAGACGGACCGTGTATATATATATATATATATATATATATATATATATATATATATATATATATATATATATATATACATACTAGAAATGAGCTAACTAGCTAATTAATTACTAGCATCGCCATGCAGAAGCAGCAAGAATGGCTCTATCTTGCCACCCCAACAATAAGCAACCATTGTCCTCCGTCAACCTATACCCATCACACGAATACAAACCCAACAATATTTTCGACTGAGTCACCGCGTTCCCACTCAGCCCCACTACTTTAAATCCCTTGCCTTCCATAATTTTCCTCCATTTTCCCAACCTCTCGTGCCTCATTACCCTCTCCGGCCCCTCACAGGCCACGATGTTCCTTATCTCCGGCGCAAATATATACTGCTCCACCTTCGCCCGCTGCGCTGAATCTAGCGGAAACGTGGAGTCCAAGGAATCAAAAATGGCTGAATAGTAATGCAACGCCTCAAGAAACCGGCCCAAGAAGTAAGGCCCATTATGGCTTGCTTCTTGTTCCACAATTGTCACTATATTCGGAGCCTGGTCTCGGATCATTGCCAATAGGTTACCGACACAGTTACCCGGTACCCGTTGGAGCCGGTTAACCGAATTAACAGCCAGAGCCTCCCCGACCCGTCTGTTGAACATGTCCGGTTTAAGGTCTTCCAGTTGCTCCCCAACCGGGTGGAATTCGAATGGCACGTGGAGAGAGTGGGCGAGTTCAGTTAAACACCGTCCCGTCTCCATAACGGCCTCTGGGGAGGTGCCGACTCCGGTTATCCGGAGGAAAGGCGGGCCGCCTGGCCGGGCAGCTAGGGCTTGCATGAAAGCTGGCCATTGGTAGCCTTGAAGGATATCCAAGTCAATAACATGTACACGTTCTTCGAATTCAAATGCCTCAAAGATTGCTTGGTTAGCTGTAAAATGTGCAAATTTGATGTAAGGGCAGGCTTGGTAAAGAATTTGGTAAATCTTGAAGATTTCTTGGGAGTCCGGAGGGAAAGGAGTGAAGGGTTTTGAATTTGAGGTGGTAGGTTTTTTTGTTAGGGTTGCGGCGAGCCTTGCGCTTAGGGCTTCGGTGAAACAGGAGGCTACACGTTGCATGGAGTCTCCGAGGGGTGTTACTACTCGGTTGAGGTGGTGGAGGTATCTTCTTGCCAGCATGTAGTCCTCTCTTGCAACTGCTTCGGCACAGGCTAGAAGGAGGTGCACCAGTTGGAGCCCGCTGTCATGCTCCTGTCATACAAGTCAATTAAGATCAATGATGTCACAAGTAATAATATGTAATTTTATTCTTAAAAATTTGGAACCGAGAAAATATAAGAGATTTGGTAAGAAAGTTAGGACTTGCTAATTTTAAGGCATAGCCTTAGCGGGCATGGGAAAATATTGCATCCGAATAGCATATATAGAGGACGGAGTTGTGTGGAGCCAAGGGTCAGGCCACTCACAGTTTTTGGAAATTCTTTTTTTAATCCCTTAAAATTCTTCTAACTTTTCCTTTAGGCCCTTTGAAGAAAAATATATAAAGCACTCAACTATATATAGTAACATTACATTTAGTGATTAATTATTTTGTTTTGAGCTAAGCACATATTCTGTTTGGCCGTGAGAAGAAAATTATTGGTCTCAACCCTGCGCACGATAATCTTTGTAGTTCAATAATGAACTAAGATGCAACCTTTTTCTATAACCTTGACAAGTTTTAAGTACTTAATATATAGTAACATAATGACAATGACATCCTCCGTCATTTTCACGTGTTTATCTCTCTTATCATATGGTCAGAAAAATAGGCATCACATGATAAGTAAGGATGTTATATATAACTGCAAGCGGATTAAAAAAAAAGAAGAAGAAGAAAAAGAGAGAGAGAGAGAGGTTTTACCTGCTCTGGAGCAATGGATAGAGGGATCATCAAGGTATTGTCAATATTTTGTGCTTGCTGCAATTGTTGAGCTCTGTGTGGTGGTGGATGTTGCTGTTTTTGCTTTTCTTGCTGCCTTTCTTCCTGTAATTGCTGTAATAACGGTGCTGGTGCAGTCCCCATTGATCTCATCTGATAAACATCACTCTCTTGACTATGTTGCGGACTCCCTCCATGGGCCGACGTTTCAGGCCCACAAAACCTCGAAGAATTTGGCATCGTCAAGCAGTCCAACAATGCTGGAACTGTTGTTAGAGCATCATAATATTCTGATGATGATGATGATTTATTTATCGATAAAAACTCATTTTCTTTCTCGTAATCATCCAAGAAATTCTCAAGAGCAGGCAAGGAAAGGCTCTCCACTTGCATAAATTGGTTATTATTAGGAGAAGTATTAAACACCCTATGCAATGGGCTTAGGCCCTTACCTTTATTATTTGTGCTGCTATAATGCCCAAGCGGAGACGAAGCCCGAGGAGGAGACCAGCCATGCATGGGTTGATGAACATAGTTGTAATTAAAATTTGTACCTTGTGGGGATGGTAAGGTATTCCTGACCGGTGATGAGATCATGAAGTCGTCGCCATCGAGCTGATCACAGAAAAATGACTCCCATAATGAATTCTCCGGCGACTGAACTTCCATTTCTTCAAATTTTAGACATGGAAAATTTAGGCTTGATGGGGTTAAACCGTTTTGCTCAAAACCAGAGGTTAAAGTACTGGTGGTTTTAGATTCCAACACCCACGAATCGTTGGAAGAAGTTGGCAACAGTTTTGAGCAACAACTCTCACTCTTCAAACTCCCCGTGCTTCCACATAAAGAATTAATCATCATTTTTCCCCGGCCCCCTTAGAATTAGAGCAAGTTTTTAATTTTAGCACCAAAAAACTTATAGACAAGTGTGTGTGTGTGTCAGTGTGTGTGTTTTCTAATCTTTATAATCTCCTTTGGGTTCAAAATTTGTTGTAGAGTTTGGGAGAAAAATTTAAAGCTTAGGCTTGTGTTTCTTTCTCCTTATATGGTAGAAAAGTTTGTCACTTTGTCCAGATACTATACAGAGGAGAGAGAAATTGAAAAATGGAGACAAAAAATAGATTTAATTGATGTGTTCGGAGGGTAGTAAAAAAATGAATCACCTCACCTCTGTTGGTTCACCTACTACTAAGTTTAGTTGTTTTCTAGGGGCAGAAAATAGTCTTCACCTTTGGGACCTCTTTTTAGCTGTAATTGACCCAAAAGTTTAGGGGACGCTGTGGATGGAAGTGAAGTTGATGTAATTTTTTTTTATAATCTATTATCTATGCAAAGAAAAATTATATCAACTTAACTTCAATTTATTTGGTTGAGTTCCACTAATTTGTTGGGGCCGGCCCAGTTGAGAATAGACCATTTCTGATATAAAATAATGTCACAACCTCCTTCCTTCATGCTCATACCGAACGGTCCATTGGTCGATGGAGAATGATAGGAAGAGGCAGCGCAATTGAAGCGAATAATAAACTAAACATGAAAAATTTATTATACTCCTTGTGTTAAACTTTAAATTTAAATTGAGATGATTAATTAAAAGTTATCAAACAATAAAATTTATAATAATGAGTTAATTTTTAGATATTTTATGATAATTATTATTATATTAATTAAAATTTAAAAAAATTATGTCAATCATGAATTTAAAAATCTCTTAAGTTGATTTAAAAAAAGTAACAATGATCAAATGATATAGAACAAAAAAGAAAGTATTATTTTGGGGGTTATCACTTTTTATTTGGTATATGCTAGCTTCATTTAATATCAATATTTGTATCTAAGTTAATAATTGACAACTTTTCTCGAGTACTCCTTTTTGTTTCCAAATAACATATTGAGTTGAGTCCCATTTTCTAGTCAAATAATGGATTCTATACTACACATTTATAATTGGTGTCAATATTATTTGAAAACAAACATACACTTGTAATTAATAATATTAATTGTTAACGCCAAGATCTTTGATGACGTCCCAATCACGTAAGACGCCCTAATCCTGCACAGAAAACACGATCAACACCAAAAGCTTGACGGCTGGACCGTCGGGGGATAGCTCCGGCGTGAGAGTCAATACAGGTGTTCAAGGTTTAACAATGGAAGGTGTAAAAAACGTCTAGTGTGTTGAGCTAGGTAGAAAGTGTATGCGTACCTTTTGTTAGGAGACCCCCTTGCTAGGTTATACTCTCATGCTCGGTTTTTTGTGCCACCAACCATGATCTGACACAGCCCCCTGCTTCTCTATGATCTCAGCCGTGTGCATGCAGGTTGTCACCTTTTTTGTACTATACCTGCCGCCGGCTGGATAAAATCTCATCCACATTAATGATATGCAGCCTTTTTGTCAACTGCTCTTCCTTTTCATCATTACAAGTCAAGGGTCTAGATATTAAAAGATTTAAGGGACCGGCCGCTTGACCCAGCCCATTATTAAGGAGATACAATAAAGGTAATATAAATGTTAAGCCCAATGACTATAAGACTTAATAGTAAAGGTTCACTAGGCTAATTAAATGGGGAGGCCCAATCCGCCCGGCTCAGTAGAGAAAATATCGTGACCCAACATTGCCCCCCAGTCTTTTATTAAACAGGATGTTTAATGAAAGAGTATAAATAGCATCGGGAAAGAGTATAAATGGCATCGGTCCAAGGCAAAAGGATTTATAATAAAGTCAATAAAGGCCCAAAATATAGCTTACCGAAGCCCATCTGATGAACATCAAATAACAACATAAATTAAGATCGGAAGTCCATTTAAAGAGCCTACTCCAGCCGAACATACAACAACAAATATTTCACCGCCTCTCGAACAATTCAGACCTTCGCCACAAAAACCATCCTAATCTGGATCCAGGCTCGAAGCTGTGGCGACACCGATGATCATCGGTTCGGCAATAATTCCATCATGGAACTGATGGGTGAAGGAGTGAAATATCAGACTAAAGGAAGTTGGTATTTGACCATCAGTTTGAACTGATTGATTAATATTGACCATCTGCAAGCAAACGCTATCTTCGGATACCTCCGTCTCAAATACAAAGAAGCCGAAGAGGATACCGAAGAGAATATCGCCCGAAGGGAGAAAGACATTCCGAAGTCTATGTTGGCAAAAGAAAGAAGCAACCTTGACATTGTTCTTCTCAACAATGAAGGACTTCGGAAGGATCTCGACAAGGTCAAAAAAGAGTCGGAGACGATCAAGGCCACACATCGGGTCATCACAGATATAAATGTCGACCTGTTTCTGAAGAATGAAATTTTGACGAAGAAGAATGAAGATCTAGCCGAGTCCGATCAGAGACTGGCGAAGCAAAATAACAATATCCACGCTAAAGAGGCAGGATATATAGCACTTCGTCAAAAGCTTTGAAGAGGGACTCCGATAACTTCGGGCCCTTGGGAACTTGGATCTGCCACTGACCGAAGATATTTGTAAGGAGATCCAAACAGAATACAGAAAACCCGCCAAGCTGAACGATGAGATCGTCCATATATATGCCAAATGATATGAAATCTGCCGAAGTAAAGGCAAGAAAAAGCTCGGGCCAATGTAGATCCATCTCTTCTAGATTCTTCAGATGGTGACGATGACAAGGACGAAGCCTGAAGATGACCTCTCCTCATCTTTAGCTATAGAACTTTCTGTAAAAATTCTAACTGGTTGTGAACAATTAATATTAAAATATCAACTTCGTGCCTTATTACTTCTGAGTGGACATTTCTTGTTAATAATTGATCATCAATCAACTCGAAAACTGTTCAAGTGCCTCTTATCTTAAACCGTTAGTCAATAATCAAGCAAATTATATAACAGTTAAGAAAAATGACAATATAATCCGAACTCAACACTTGAACAAAATAAAGTAATGCATACTTATCGTTACCGAAGTGTGAGACAGATCAGTCAATAAGGTGAATTCGGCTGATCCTCCTTGCACCATTAAGATCTTGTTTACCACTCGGGGTAGAACAAGTATATAAGGATCCAGGATTTCGGTGACCATTGCTTTACCACCCTTGGTAAATACAATATAGGATCCAGGATTTGACTACCACGCGGGGTATCAAATAAATTGGCTACCATCGAATGGCCAGCGAGTCCTACCATACCTCCTTACTTCGGTGACCATTGATTTACCACCCGTGGTAAAAACAATATAGGATCCAGGATTTGACTACCACGCGGGGTATCAAATAAATTGGCTACCATCGAATGGCCAGCGAGTCCTACCATACCTCCTTACTTCGGTGACCATTGATTTACCACCCGTGGTAAAAACAATATAGGATCCAGGATTTGACTACCACGCGGGGTATCAAATAAATTGGCTACCATCGAATGGCCAGCGAGTCCTACCATACCTCCTTACTTCGGTGACCATAGGGCAAAGACGAAGAGGACCAGTTGTGAAAAAGTGAATTTTTTGTGCTGAATCTGAACTTGACAGCCTGCCGCATTGATTGTCCGAAGTAGAATATTTGTCTACACCCAACATCCATGAGCTCTGCTTCTGCTAATTGGGACATAAACCTCCTCAAAGCTTCTTCTGAACGGCCCGGTCTTTTGCAGCTTTAGATGAATTTCTCCAAAGATAAGTACCCTCAGGGCGGTGTGCCCTCAGTGGATTCCCGTGAGTGTGATTTCTGGATCTATTTCGGTGGAGATTTTTGTCACTGTGGTGAGAATACTCGAGGCAGAATGCCTTATTTGTATTATAAGGTACTCTCCGGATCAACTTATTCGTCTGCTGCAACCATAATCCCGAGAACCGATATAGTGAGGTACCCTCTTTGGATGCTCAGGAGTATGGTTCCTTGGTCTTCTTCGATCATGAGGATCATCTTGAGACATGCCTTCAAAGTGTATAGACTGCTTTACTACGTCTTTCAGACTGAACATAATTGGACGCCTCGTCCTTCAGCTCTGCCATCCGAAGCATCTGCTCCAGCTCTGGCATCCAAAGGATCTGCACCAACTCTGCCAACCGAAGGATCTGCACCAACTTTGCCATCCGAGGGATCTGCACCGAGTTTTCCATCCGAAGGACCTGCTCCAGCTCTGCCGACCGAAGGATCTGCACCAACTTTGCTATCCGAAGGATCTGCACCAACTCTGCCATCCGAAGGACCTGCTTCGGCTCTGCCATCCGAAGGACCTGCTTCGGCTCTGCCACCCGAAGGACCTGCTTCGGCCCTGCCATCCGAAGGACCTGCTTCGGCTCTGCCATCCGAAGCATCTGCATCAACTTTGTCATCCGAAGGACCTGCTCCAGTTCTGCCATCCGAAGGGCCTGCTTCGGCTCTGCCACCCGAAGGACCTGCTTCGGCTCTGCCATCCGAAGCATCTGCATCAACTTTGCTATCCGAAGGATCTGCACCAACTCTGCCATCCGAAGGACCTGCTTCGGCTCTGCCATCCGAAGCATCTGCATCAACTTTGTCATCCGAAGGACCCGCTCCAGTTCTGCCATCCGAAGGGCCTGCTTCGGCTCTGCCACCCGAAGGACCTGCTTCGGCTCTGCCATCCGAAGCATCTGCATCAACTTTGCTATCCGAAGGATCTGCACCAACTCTGCCATCCGAAGGACCTGCTTCGTCTCTGCCATCCGAAGGACCTGCTTCGGCTCTGCCATCCGAAGCATCTGCATCAACTTTGTCATCCGAAGGACCTGCTCCAGTTCTGCCATCCGAAGGATCTGCTTCGTCCGCCATCTTCGCCAGCTTGGCAGCCTTGTCGTCCTGATCACTTCGGTGCCGAGTTCTAGGTGGGGTGCCTTCTACTCGCCTTCGGCCATGATCACGTTCCTTGTCAGCCGCAAAGACCAACCTCCTTCGGGCTTCACTACGGGCTCTCGAACGAGAACCCCCTGAATCACGCTTGAAAGCCATACTCTCAAGAGTATTTTTGAAAGGACCCAAATGATCCTTAACTGGAACACGAGGCAAGGGTGAACTTACAGCCATCGGTTGTCCCTCCGGTGTACTAGTTCTACTCCTCACCATTCTTTTCGACGTAGAACAAATGAAACTTTGTGATTGAAAGCTCTGAAACACTAGAACTCAGCCCTCCTTCTAGCGCCAATGTTAACGCCAAGATCTTTGATGACGTCCCAATCACGTAAGACGCCCTAATCCTGCACAGAAAACACGATCAACACCAAAAGCTTGACGGCTGGACCGTCGGGGGATAGCTCCGGCGTGAGAGTCAATACAGGTGTTCAAGGTTTAACAATGGAAGGTGTAAAAAATGTCTAGTGTGTTGAGCTAGGTAGAAAGTGTATGCGTACCTTTTGTTAGGAGACCCCCTTGCTAGGTTATACTCTCATGCTCGGTTTTTTGTGCCACCAACCATGATCTGACACAGCCCCCTGCTTCTCTATGATCTCAGCCGTGTGCATGCAGGTTGTCACCTTTTTTGTACTATACCTGCCGCCGGCTGGATAAAATCTCATCCACATTAATGATATGCAGCCTTTTTGTCAACTGCTCTTCCTTTTCATCATTACAAGTCAAGGGTCTAGATATTAAAAGATTTAAGGGACCGGCCGCTTGACCCAGCCCATTATTAAGGAGATACAATAAAGGTAATATAAATGTTAAGCCCAATGACTATAAGACTTAATAGTAAAGGTTCACTAGGCTAATTAAATGGGGAGGCCCAATCCGCCCGGCTCAGTAGAGAAAATATCGTGACCCAACATTAATCATTGTAAATAAATATAACCATATATAGTATATTATTATTTATCTTAAAATGAAATATTTTTGAATGGTACTAAGTATAATAATAGGAAAAAAAAGTAAGGGAGAGAGTTTGAAAAGAAGGTGAGAGGTAGGAACAAAAAAGTGGATATTGGCGAAGCCGTCGGCTAGACTTTGGATTTCCCAAAAGGAATGAAGCTGATTTTGTCTCTTTTCCCTTTCCTTTCCTTTCAACATTTTCTTATCAGTCGGCATCTCTCCAACTCGTATACTTAAAAAAATAAAAATAATCACGCGTTTATTTTTTTTTTAACTTTCACCATGCCATAATTCCGTTTCACGTGTAATTTCTTAAATATTTTTCCTTACGACAAAATTATTATAATATATTTTTAATACAATAAGAAGTTATACGTGCGTACACGCTTGCTTTAATACTTTTAAAGAAAAAAGTCGTCTATATTTTTCTTATCTCCTCCTCCTCCTATTTATTATTATTATTATTATTGTCATTCCACATAATTAATATACAAGTTTAAGTTTTGGCGTTAATACTCTGGTAAATTAATATGCATGTAGTCAAGGCAGAATAACATGGTCTCTGGATTTTTCATTGGTTCTACTTGGAAAAATAAATAGCAATACCGTAGCAAATTAATTGTTGGAGAAGATGATGTTGATCCGCATATAATATAATGTATTCCCAAGGTATTTGATGGGTAATTCTGATGATATTGATGTATTTGGAAGTAAGATTATGGATTTTTTTTTTATACGTAATCGGAGAGACAATATCTTCTAACTTCATCAGATTGATTCTATGTGGGTATTAATACTGTTCGGGAGTGTTTTCCCGACCCTCTTTTGTTCTGAAGGCTTGGGTCGGGTCAAAGGAGGTCGGGCTCGTATGTTCAGAGATGTAAGATCGGGGTCGGTTATCCGATCCCAATAGGCTGGGGCCCGTGGTCATCGTGAGGGTTGAGTTCGGGCCTGTTAGGTTTGGCTATTGGTTTGGGCCTGAGCGTATGAGCAGTCCACATGCAGAGTTGGTGCGACAAGGAGTTTACGTGATTAAGGGCATCAACCCTAATCCTACGTCAACAAGGTAACTCTGGATGTAGTGATGGAAAGGGATTCCACTTGCACTTTTTAAGGAGATTGTGTTGGACCCAAATATGGTAGCTAACATATTTAGGAGTCCTACTCTAATCCAAAGAAGAGGATACCAATGTGGTGGGAGCTCTATAAATACAAGGCCAAGGTTACAATTAACAGGTAATATCTACTTTGAGCACTAAACATATAAACCTCCATTGTTAAACCTTGTGAACGGCCTGTGTTTATTCTCACACCGGAGCTATCCCCCGGCGGTACGGCCGTCAAGCTTCTGTGTGATCTGTTATTGTGCAGGATTCAGCGCGTGGATTTTGTGATTGGACGCGCGGACGAAACTGGGCGTTAACATTGGCGCTAGAAGGAGGGGTGCTTCTTTGCAACCACAAATACTTTTCTTCGGCAGCAATCATGACGAGTAGAGATAATATCGCTGTCTCGGAAAGAGCCAAGACCCAGCAGTCCCACCAAACAACTCAGGCGAGGGGGTCAGTGAAGGACCGACTGGGGTCTAAAATACAGGAGGTAGAAGAGTTACCGGTCCATGATCTTCGGCGGAAGCTCTTCCCCGAGAGTCAACACACGCCTCATCAGGCGAGTCAGGCCGACGAGAGGCACTCTCAAGCCCTCGTGAGGCAAGACCGGGGAGCAGGAAGCCGAGACCAACGAGAGTTTCTCTTGCAGAAGAGACTGGACCAGAATAAAGACGCCATGTTGGCGCTCCAGCTACAACGATTGGAGTTGGAGAGACAGATGGCCAACATGGTCGGGGATCAAGAAGTGAGTTCCAGAAGGCGTAGGAATCGAAGCCGGTCCCGATCGCCTCGGCGGGGAGAGGCAAGAAGAGAACAGAGCAGGCACCGGAGTCGCTCTAGAGATGGAAAGAGCAGAAGGAGGAGTCCTTCGGCCGGGCGCCGATCAGAACACCGAGGCAGGACGGGGCAGATAGAAAGGGAAGCGTCTCCTGATTATGGGAGGGACAAACCTCGATCGTCCCCTCATAAGGAAGGATCCGACCCCCTTACCCGGAGAGTGTCTGAATTAGAAAGGTTGCTAGGGACAAAAAACTCGACGGGGATATCTTCGGCAGGTTTAGGATCTCCCTTTTCGCCCGAAATCAACCGGGTGATAGCCGATCCAAAGAAGAAGATGCCCCCGATAGAGACATACGACGGATTGGGAGACCCCTACGACCATTCGGATGGATATGATCGCCTGATGTCGTACTATGGGCATTCGGATGCAGCCAAATGCCACATGTTCGCTACAACACTTAAGAAGAGTGCCAGGGAGTGGTTGGGGACCCTGGCACCAGGATCAATCGGGTCATGGAACGATCTTCGTGAAAAATTCCATGCTCGGTTCGGCAGCAACCGAAGACGAGGGAAGATCACGGCGTCCCTCATGCAGGTACGGCAGAAATCAGACGAGACCCTAAGTCAGTTCGTCAAACGATTTAGAGAGGCAGTGGGATCTGTAGCGGAGCTGAATTCCCCACAAGCACTGGGATTTTTTACGACCGGCTTAGACATCGGGAGATCTAAGAAGCTGGTAAAGGATTTGGTGATTAACCCTCCGGCAGACTTGACCGAGGCCTTTCATCGGGCAGAAGGGTTCATCGCTATAGAGGAAGCTTTGGGAAATTTCAAACCACACCAACAACCTTACGAGAAAGCTAAAGATCGGGAAAAACCGACCTACCAACGTTCGGACAATAACCAGTGGAAATCAGACCGAACGGAAAAGAAAAACTTCAACGGGGGAGGTTCCGGTAGCAACCGACCTCCACTACCCAACCGTAACGTCAGCAAGGTCTATACTCCCCTCACCGCGGATCGGTCGAAAATCCTGCAGGAAATGAAAAACCAACCATTCTACGAGCCATGCCCCAGGCGAACTAAGCCCGGAAAGCGTGGTCGGGATAAGTATTGTGAATACCATCAGAGTACCGGACACTCGACCGAAGCATGCGTTAATCTGATGGATATGATCGAGAAAAATGTCCAAAACGGACAACTGTTACAATACGTGGCAGGCCGGGGAAATGCCGAGGTGCCCAGAGAGGAGACCGCAGATCAGATCCCGGATACCCAGGCGCCGCAGAACCCCCCAGCCCGAGGTGTAGTTGATGTCATTTCGGGGGGTTCCGTTAGACGGGTATCGGGAAGAAAAAGAAGTGGGACTCTGGAAGCAGTGCTATCTGTTTCGGGGTCAACCCCTAGAAAGGATCGGGCATATCCGGGAACGTCTATCTCATTTACGGACGAAGACTACCCGACAGATCTCATTGAGCCCCACGATGGTGCTTTGGTAATAACGGCTCAGGTCGGGATAGTGGATATGAAAAGAATGATGATAGATAACGGGTCTTCGGTCGACATCCTGTATTCCCACGCCTATCAGAGGTTAGACCTGCAAGGAAAGAAGATGGATTTGGGAGGGGAGGGCCCCTTGTACGGATTTAGTGGAGATTCGGTGCTTGTGTTGGGCACCATCGAGATGCCAGTCAAATTTGGTACGGCACCTAATCAAGTCGAAATAGTGGTGAAATTTTTTGTCGTCCAAATAGACTCGGCATATAATGCGATCCTCGGAAGGCCTACCTTGGCAGCCCTGCAAGCAGTAACATCGATACCCCATTTTAAAATCAAGTTTCCAACACCGAACGGGATCGGGGAGGTGAAAGGTGACCTAGATATAGCCCGAAGGTGTTACCGAAACAGCTTGATTTCTTCAGGGGTCGGGGTCTGCAAACAAAAACAGACAATGGCCATTGAGATCGAACCATTCACGGAGGGAAGCACAGAGCCACTTGCTCTTCCGGCCGAAGAAACTGATGATGTAGAATTGGTACCTGGGCAGGAAGACAAAATAATTAAGATCGGGTCGGGGTTATCAGAACCCTTCCGGACCGGGCTGATAGAATTACTCCGAGTCTATGCCGATATCTTTGCATGGGAACCCAGCGACATGCCGGGGGTAAGTGAATCAGTGGCTCTACACCGGCTGCACGTGGACCCGGACAAGAAACCGGTCATACAGAAGCGGAGGATTTTCGCCCCAGAAAGGCAAAAAATCATCGACGAAGAGATCACCAAGCTCCTGGAAGCCGAATTCATCTTCGAGATTGATTACCCGGAGTGGTTGGCCAACGTGGTATTGGTCCAGAAGCAAAATGGGAAATGGAGGTTGTGTATTGATTACACGGATCTAAACAGGGCGTGTCCGAAGGATTTCTACCCTTTGCCCAACATAGATCAACTGATCGACGCCACGTCGGGATACGGTATGTTGAGTTTTATGGATGCATTCTCTGGGTACCACCAGATTTCGATGAACAAGGAAGACATCCCGAAGACAAGTTTTATCACACATCGGGCGATATACGCATACAGGAAAATGACCTTCGGGCTATTAAATGCCGGGGCAACTTATCAACGAATGATGAACCTGGTGTTCACGAAACAATTGGGGAGGAGCATGGAGGTCTACGTAGACGACATGATCGTTAAAAGCATGTCAGTCCGTGAACATCTTGAAGATCTGGAGGACTGTTTCGAGACGGTCCGAAAACGCAAGCTAAGGCTAAACCCGACCAAATGCACTTTTGGACTGGGATCGGGTAAATTTCTAGGATACTTGGTCAGCAAAAGGGGAATCGAAGCAAACCCAGAGAAAATCCAGGCAGTCCTGGATATGAAATCACCAAAGTCATACAAGGATGTGCAGAGACTAACGGGTCGGATAGCGGCCCTACGAAGGTTCGTCTCTAAATCAGCTGAGAGGTGCCTTCCATTTTTTGACACCTTGAAAGGACCCAAGAACGAGAAAAGCTTCCAGTGGACCTCAGAATGCGAGGACGCGTTCCAAGGGATCAAACGATATCTTTCTTCGGCACCTCTGCTGATGAAACCAATCCCTTCAGAACCCCTATATCTTTATCTGGCGGCGAGTTCGATGGTAGTGGGAGCAGCATTGGTTCGAGACAAAGGGGGAAATCAGTTCCCCGTGTACTACGTCAGCCACGTACTTCGGGACGCAGAACTCCGATACCCGAACCTGGAAAAATTTGCCTATGCCTTAATCATTGCAAGCAGAAAACTTCGGCATTATTTCCAGGGTCGGGTGGTGGTGGTATACATCGATCAGCCGTTGAAGAAAATTCTACACCGACCTGAGGTTTCTGGAAGACTGGCGGCATGGGCAATGGAGCTAACACAGTTCGCGATAGAGTATCATCCCCGAACGGCAATCAAAGGGCAGGCGCTAGCAGACTTCGTCGTGGAATGTTCGTTTTCGGAGCCAGATGTGGGATCGGTGGCCGAAACACAACCCATAAAGACTTCATGGACACTATATGTCGATGGCTCGTCAACGTCAGACATCAGTGGTGCAGGGGTCATACTGACGAGCCCCGAAGGATTCAAGGTCCAACAAGCTATTCGATTTAAGTTCAGAGCGACCAACAACGAAGCAGAATATGAGGCCATTCTAGCCGGGTTAAAATTGGCCCGAAACCTAGAAGTACAAAACTTGGTCATCTACAGTGACTCGCAGCTGGTCGTCAAACAGATATCGGGAGAGTATGCGGCTCGAGGGGCGAGAATGACGAAGTACTTAGCTGAGACAAAGAATAAACTGACATACTTCCACACGGTCAGCTGTCAGGGAATTGACCGATCCGACAATACAATAGCAGATGCCCTGGCCAGACTGGCGACAACCGATGCCAACTCCTTCAACGGTTCGGTATATCTAGAGACATTGGAGCAGCCTAGTGTCTCAAAAGAGGAGACATTATGTGTTGATCGGCTAGACTGTTGGCTTACGCCCTACATCTATTATCTGGCTGACGGAACCTTACCATCAGACCGCATCCTAGCAAGAAAGATCAAGCATCGAAGTTCGAATTTCGTACTGATTGATGGAGATTTGTATCGAAGGGCCTTCAGCTCTCCCTTACTTAAATGTTTAACACCGTCAGAGGCAATCTACGCACTTCGGGAGGTACATGAAGGGATCTGTGGAGATCACATGGGCGCCAAGTCACTGGCGAATATAATTCTAAGACAGGGGTATTACTGGCCAACCATTTACACAGAGGCCAAGGAACTCGTCAAAAAATGTCCCAAGTGTCAACTGAACAGCAACATCCCGCATCAACCCCCCGAAGAACTCTACTCGGTCTTATCCCCAATCCCCTTCGCAGTATGGGGAATCGACATCCTAGGACCTCTGCCGAAGGCCAAAAGGCAAGTCAGCTTTATAATAGTGGCTATCGATTACATGACAAAGTGGGTCGAAGCCAAACCATTGCAGAAGATTACCGAACAGGAATGTCTTAAATTTGTTAAAGAAGGAATAGTGTATCGGTTCAGCATCCCGATGGCTGTAGTATCGGATAACGGTAGACAGTTCGTGGGGTCAAAATTTGAAAGCTTCCTGAAAGAATTGGGAATTCAACACCGGAAGACCTCGGTTGCCCACCCTCAGTCAAACGGTCAAGTGGAAGTGACAAATCGAACCCTACTCAACGGCATAAAAAGAAGATTGGATGAACTGAAGGGTCGATGGCCCGAGGAACTGCTTAGCGTTTTGTGGGCATACCGGACGACCCCAAGGACAACAACTGGAGACTCCCCCTTCCGTCTGGCCTATGGGACCGATGCACTCATACCGGTAGAGATTGGGTCACCCACCCTTCGGGTCAGCCAGTTCAAAGAACTATACAACGATGAAGGTTTGAAAACGAATCTGGATCTGCTAGATGAAGCTCGGGACGCCGCGGTGTTGAGGTTGGCCATTTATCAGCAGAAGACAGCCCGACATTACAACCAGAAGGTGAAGTCGAGGAGGTTCGAGATAGGAGATTTGGTGCTTCGGGAGGCAGAGGCGTCAACCCCCCAGAACACAGGAAAGTTAATGCCTAACTGGGAGGGGCCTTATGAGATATTAGAAGTACCGAAGCCAGGGACTTACCGGCTTCGAGCAATGGATGGGTCAGAAGTAAAGAATACATGGCATGCTGGAAGACTTAGGAGATACAGTTCAAAGAACTATACAACGATGAAGGTTTGAAAACGAATCTGGATCTGCTAGATGAAGCTCGGGACGCCGCGGTGTTGAGGTTGGCCATTTATCAGCAGAAGACAGCCCGACATTACAACCAGAAGGTGAAGTCGAGGAGGTTCGAGATAGGAGATTTGGTGCTTCGGGAGGCAGAGGCGTCAACCCCCCAGAACACAGGAAAGTTAATGCCTAACTGGGAGGGGCCTTATGAGATATTAGAAGTACCGAAGCCAGGGACTTACCGGCTTCGAGCAATGGATGGGTCAGAAGTAAAGAATACATGGCATGCTGGAAGACTTAGGAGATATTACCAGTAAATACATGCCTAATCTTTCCTGATAACGGTGAAATTTATGCGATTTATCAATGAAATAAAAACTTCTCTCAAGAGAAACGTTTGTACTTCGTTTTAATCTTGCACTGCTTTACCGATCAGATAAGCTTCGAGCGTGAAACGATCAGACGGTCCTAAAAAACTTAACTGATCGATAAACGCCACAAGTGTAACTGATCGACAAAGATACACGTCCGATCAGACAAGCTTCGAGCGTAAAACAACCAGACAGTCCGAAAGAACTTAACTGGCTGATAAAACGCCACAAGCATAACTGATCGATAAAAGTTACCTATCCGAGACAGTACACTTTAGACGAAAATGGACCAGACGGTCAGAAATGACCTAACTGGGCAATAAAAATAAAGTTAAACTGATCGAGATAACTACTTAGAAATCTTTTGTCTCCATTCATATTATAAAGGTTTTACAATTCCCGATCAGATAGGTTTCGGGTACATACACCGTCGGCCTCTCTGGTCAGGTTGAATTACAAAACTTAAAAAAAAAAACAGGGGAATTACAAGTATGAACAAATTCAAGAAAGAATTAAGGGGAACCAGCATCGGCTTCGGCCTCGGACTCCTCGTTGGAAGAATCAAGGATCGAGGCGTCCAAACCAGCATCAACAAGCTTCGCTCGGGCCTTCTCCCGATAAGCTTCAACACCCTCGGCAAACTGGGTCATAATCTTATCGGTCAGGGCAGGCGATTCTTCGTATTCCCTGATGGCAGCCTGTTTGATGATGGCCTGTTCGGCCATCAAAGTGTTGTTCGCGTGGATCAAATTACTCAGCTGAGCGTGGACCCCCGCGAACTTCCCTTCGATGACCTGAAGGTTTCCCACCAAGGTCCTATTCTCTTCGACCAGAAGTTCCTTATCCTGCACCAGCTTTTTGGCATGATCGTTGAGACCGACGAACTCATGTTGAAGTAGGGTATTTTGTTCTTCGAGTTCGCCAATCCGTCGATTAGCCTGGGATACTTTATTATGGGTATCCGCATGGAGATCCCGCTCCCTCCTCAGCTCCGAATCCCGACCCGATAATTCAGCCTGGAGAAGCTCCACGTCGGTTCTTAGCTGGACCTCTCTCTTGGTAGATCGGGCAAGGGGAGCGATAGCTCGAGCAAGGATGGCGTTGGCCTAAATACATAGGCGAATTGGTCAGACAGCAAAAAAAAAAATGAATGAAGACATATATACAAATGAGGATAAATACCTGAGTCTGGGCTCGGAGATAGGTAACCAGAAAATCCTCTGACGAAAAGTTCTTGAACCGTTCATCATCACCGGAAAGCTTGAATTGATCAAGCAAGTGGAAAGGGAATTTGTCAGCTGGGCTCTTCGGCCAGCAGGTGGTTGGGGATCCTCCGGAAGAGCTAGCCTTGGACTTCGGGGAAGAAGCATTGATCGGGGCAACGACCTCCTCGGCATGGGAGGGCCCCTCGACCAACCGCGGCTTCTTCGAAGCGGGTTCCAGAAGCTGATCTTCAGTACCCTCCGAATCTTCGGCCACCGCCACTATGATCGGAGGTGGAGGAGTTGATTTCAGAGCAGGCTTCGGCGGGGGCGCAACGATGGCCTTGGGGGGAGCTCGAACAGAAGGTCTTTTCTTCGACTTCTTTAGTAAAGCCATCTTGTCGGCCCCCTTCATCTGCAACACACTTTTCGTGGAAGTATCAGCCTTGGAAGGTTCGGGAAGAGGGCCGGTTGACGAACCGACAGACATTTCGGCAATTAGAACAGCCTCGTCTGAAGGAGAGTCGTCAGCGGCTGGGAGATGGATTGGCTCGACAAGGATCGGCAGTGGGGACAGGGCCTCTTCAGTATTGTTTGGCTTGAAGATGGTCACTACAACATAAAATAAAAGGATCATTATGAAAATCGAAGCAAAAGATCGGGTGAATAAGAAAACAAGGTCGGATAGATTAACTTACAGCCGTGTTCGTAGAGCCAGGATTCGTTGGACACGATTCCTAGACCCCAATTAGTCTGCCTCAGAAGGGCGTAAAACTTCTTGAAGGCTGCCGAACGACTCTTCGGAAATTTGTTGACCTTCATGGGGACATCTTCGGGACCGGCCCAGTTGGGGAGAAGGTTAAGATCGGTTCCCCTCATGAAGAACCATTGTGAATGCCACCCCTTTGTTGCTGGATGGGGTCTTCACGAAGGTGTCCCGTCCAGGAACACGGTTCAGATGGCGAAGGCCGGGCTCCTTTGACCGACCCACCGAGAACAGGACGAAGAAGAAATCCAGCCCGGGGGTGATGCCAGCCTCCTGGCAGAGGGCGATGAAGCTGATCAGCTGGATATAGGAGTTGGGAGCCAACTGGGAGAACCCGATCCCTACCAGGCAGAGGAAAGAGGAAATGAATTCGTGGAGGGGGAACCGAACCCCGTACCTTAGGGCATACAGATGGACGGCTACCCATTCGCCCTCGGGTCGGTGGTACATCCTCTCGCTGGCCTCAGGAACCCGAAGCTTGTATTCTTTGGGGATGTTGAATAAAGTTTGGATGTCCGACAGTTGAGAGTGGGTGATGGAAGATTTGGTGTTGATGACAGCGTAGTCGGTTTTCGAAGCGTAGAATTGGCGAATTCTGGTTTCGGCGTTCTCCACGGAGAGTTCGACCGGAGTAGCCTCCAGCTCGATTTGGAGAAGGTCACCGGAGTTAAGAGTGGGAGTGCCGGCTGCTATGGTTGGTAGAGGACGAGGATCGCTGGAATCAACTGACCATTTATGGTGGGAAGAAGGGAAGAGAGGTACAAGACAAGAGCTTAGTGGAGAAATGGCACGAACTGAAGAAATCTGGAAAAATGAGTGTCTCGCCGGAAATCGCTCTTGCCGAAAAAGTTCGACAGAGATTCAAAATATTAAAGGCTCGAAAAAGTGACGCTGCTGAATGTTGGGGGGCTTATATAGCCCGTCTGGCACGGCTTCCAAAGGCGGCTATTTATGGCAGGTGGGCCCAGTTGTGAGAAAACGTGTACTAGCTCGCGGACCGAGGAGAAACCGTTTGGGTTCCCGAGATAACTCATCATTATGGCGTGACTATCCGAATTCATGTCCTTTCAAGTCTCGTGTCATAAATATCTTATAACAAGAGACTGGGGGGCAATGTTCGGGAGTGTTTTTTCGACCCTCTTTTGTTCTGAAGGCTTGGGTCGGGTCAAAGGAGGTCGGGCTCGTATGTTCAGAGATGTAAGATCGGGGTCGGTTACCCGATCCCAATAGGCTGGGGCCCGTGGTCATCGTGAGGGTTGAGTTCGGGCCTGTTGGGTTTGGCTATTGGTTTGGGCCTGAGCGTATGAGCAGTCCACATGCAGAGTTGGTGCGACAAGGAGTTTACGTGATTAAGGGCATCAACCCTAATCCTACGTCAACAAGGTAACTCTGGATGTAGTGATGGAAAGGGATTCCACTTGCACTTTTTAAGAAGATTGTGTTGGACCCAAATATGGTAGCTAACATATTTAGGAGTCCTACTCTAATCCAAAGAAGAGGATACCAATGTGGTGGGAGCTCTATAAATACAAGGCCAAGGTTACAATTAACAGGTAATATCTACTTTGAGCACTAAACATATAAACCTCCATTGTTAAACCTTGTGAACGGCCTGTGCTTATTCTCACACCGGAGCTATCCCCCGGCGGTACGGCCGTCAAGCTTCTGTGTGATCTGTTATTGTGCAGGATTCAGCGCGTGGATTTTGTGATTGGACGCGCGGACGAAACTGGGCGTTAACAAATACTATACAAAACATATATAAACATCAAAATAATTAACTTTTTTATTAACTAATTAAATTTTTTAATGGATCTCAACATTAATTATCTGTTAGTAATTTGTAAAAACCAGCAACAGGTTGAGTATATATATATATATATATATATATATATATATATATATATATATATATACACACACACATACGGTCCGGATCAAGTGCATACCCCTTATTTTACTCACTCGTGCTCACCCCCCTTTTAGGCGATGGTTTTGGTCATACAACCGTCGTTAAAAGTATAGACGACGGTTGTATGACCGAAACCATCGCCTAAAGGGGGGTGAGCACGGGTGAGTAAGATAAGGAGCATGCACTTGATCCTTGCTATATATATATATACATATATATATATATATATATATATATATATATATATATATATATATATACGGTCCGTCTCTAAAGCGAACCTTAAAGAGCGAATCAAAGACGAACCGTCGTCTTTGGTGTCTATGGCGACGGTTCGATCCGTCGCCATAGTCATGTAGTCTTTGGCGACGGGTCGAACCGTCGTCATAGACACCAAAGACGACGGTTCGTCTTTAGTTCGTTTTTTAAGGTTCGCTTTAGAGACTCTTCGTATATATATATATATATATATATATATATATATATATATATAAAATAAATTTAAAGACATTTTAAGTAAGTCTAGTACTATTAGCTTATGTGGATTTTTTCCCTAAAATTACTTTAGTAACATAGAAATATAGAACCATCTTTCAAACTATATAGGCCTTAATTATGTCGGGATAAATAAAATAGTGAAAGAGAGAAAGTCTAACGACAATCAAAAATTTAAACTCCACTTTCTTTTGGAGTTTTACCAACAATTTGTACGGTATTTTCTGAACCCTTGTGGTTCCAAATTAACAAACATTTCAACCTTTGTTTTATACCTTGTTTCATTATGGTTAGACAAGTCTAAGATAGCTGCTGCATATATATATATATATATATATATATATATATATATATATATATATACACACACGGTCACTTTCTTCAGTAAACCTTAAACAACGAACAAAAAGTAAACCAGCTATAGCGACAATTTTTTGAGTTATAGGGACGATTTGTTTTTTATTCGATGTTTAAGGTTCGTTAGAGAAGGAGATCGTATATATATATATATATATATATATATATATATATATATATATATGACAATGATATTTATTATGAATCAAAAATAGGTTAATAGAATCTCCACTTTATATTACAATTATCAACAGCACCGGCCCTGGGCGGGTTAAATGCTTTTTTCAGTCATTGTACTATATGCCAACTTACATATGTATAACTGAAACTTTTTTTTTTTTACAGTCAACTCATTGAACTCGATTTTTCTAACACAAAGTTAAAAAACCATTCCAATAGTTTGACTGTTAACGGAAAGCTAAGTTGGCGAATGATTAAGAAAGAGAAACTCCACCTTGATCATGATTTGGCAATCCAACTGATAATGTGCTTTATTAACTCATTTATCAAAATAATTTATTAATAAAAAAAATGAAATTCAGTTTTAAAATTTAAAATTTATTAATAATTATTTTTCATAAAAAAAAGCAGTTTTTTTAATTAAAAAAAACCCAGTATTTTTAATAAAAAATAATAAAACGCAGTTTTTTTTAATAAAAATAAAAAAAACGCAGTGTTTGTATAATAAAAATAAAATAAAATGCAGTTTTTTTTTAATAAAAAAAAAAACCAAACAACGCTCTCTCTCTCCTTCTCCATCATAACAACACAGTATGGTTTTTAAAAAATAAAATGCAGTTTTTTTTAACAAATAAAAAGTGCAGTTTTTTTTTAATAAAAATAAAAAAAAACACAGTTTTTTTTAAATAAAAAAAAGCGCAGTTTTTTTTTAACAAAAATAAAGCGCACTTTTTTAATAATAAATTTTTTTAAAAAAACGCAGTTTTTTAATAAAAATAAAAAAAACGCAGTTTATTTTAATAAAAAAATGCAAATTTTTTTTATTTTTAATAAAAATAAAACGCAGTTTTTTTATAATAAAAATAAAAAAAGCGCAATTTTTTTTAATAAAAATAAAAAAAATAATTATTTTTATTTAAAAAATAAAACAAACTACGCTCTCTCTTTCCTTCTCCATCACAACAACGCAGTTTGGTTTTTTTTTTTTATTAAAAAAAAACTGCGATTTATTTATTTTTTTATTAAAAAAAATTGTGTTTTATTTTTATTAAAAAAAACTGCGTTTTTGTTTTTTTATTAAAAATAATTATTTTTATTAAAAAAAACTGCATTTTATTTTATTTTTATTAAAAAAAACTGCTTTTTTTTTATGAAAAAAAACTGCATTTTATTTTTTAAAAACCAAACTGAATTGTTGTGACGGAGAAGGAGAGATAGAGCGTTGTTTGATTATTTTTTTTAATAAAAATAATTATTTTTTTTTATTAAAAAAAACTGCGTTTTTTTTTATTTTTATTTAAAAAAACTGCATTTTTTTTATTTTTATTAAAAAACTGCGCTTTTTTTTTAAAAAAAAAACTGCGGTTTTTTTTAATTTTTATTAAAAAATTGCGTTTTTAAAAAAAAATAATTATTAATAAATTTTAAATTTTAAATTTTAAAATTGAATTTCTTTTTTTTATTAATAATTTTTTTTTATAAATGAGTTAATAAAGCACATCATCAGTTGGATTGCCAAATCATGATCAAGGTGGAGTTTCTCTTTCCTAATCATTCGCCAACTCAGCTTTCCGTTAACAGTCAAATTATTGTAATGATTTTTTTAACTTTGTGTTAGAAAAATAGAGTTCAATGAGTTGACTGTACGAAAAAAAAAATCAGTTATCCATCTGTGAGTTGGCATATAGTACAGTGACTGAAAAAAATATTTAACCCGACCCTGGGCTAAAGCCCAAGGTACCTGAGATTTACTCCCACTAAAATTGACAAATTTTTAGGGCCCCCAAGAGGTATTTGTTTTATGTATATATATACCCAAATAAAAGAAACCAGCCCACGTCAGTTTAAATTTAAAGGATCACAAAAAAATTACCCAATGAAATTGATCCAAATTTTTTTATTTTTACTTTAGGCCATTAAAAACTCAGGGCCGACCCTGATTATCAACAGTGGGGATTAAAAAATATTACTCGCCTTTCGCTAGTTTAACAAGCAGATTGAAAAAAATAATTAATAGGTCGATTATGCCTATGCTCCCCATCAACGCAATCAACATTAAAAGAGTTTGGAGACCGTCCGCTAGTTAAACTAGCGGATGTAATATCCATAAAATTTCTCCACCATTACTGTTTTTGCCCATACTGTGGCTAATGTAATACTTACACCTGGTAAACGGGCTGGGCCGGGCCGAACCAAAACGGTCCAGGTTTTGGAGGGCCAAAAAATGTAAGTTCAAAGCCCGGATTTTGTCGGGCGGGCCAAGCCGGCCAGCGGGCCGAAGGCGTTTTATGCCTATTTTTTGGACTTTTTTTAGACTTAACTCAAACGGGCCGGGCCAAAAAAGTCTGAGTTTTTGTGGACTTAAAAAATGCGGTCCGAAACCCGGGTTTTGATGGATGGGCCAGGCCGATCCGCAAGCTTTGGGCCCGTTTGTCAGGTCTAGTAATACTTGTTGTGACGCCCCCAAAATAGGTATACAACACCCATTCTGAGTCGCCAAATACATGGTACAGAAAGCAAACTACAACTTCAATAATACAAATGTCGTGCAAAATACGACAACACATACTGTGAGTTTAAATACAAATATTGTCTTCTAGACAATATCCACACTCAAATAAATCCTTATTACAATTATTCAAACACTATTTTACAGAAATAGTGAGGACTGCTAAAACATCTTTCTAGAACCATCACTCCATATCCCGACTAGATCCTGTTATGTTCTCACCTCCTGAGAAGAAAAATGGAACAAAAAGAAAAAGGGTGAGCTCAACTAGCCCAGTAAAGAATATTATGACTAAGATAATATACCAACAAATTATCGTTAGTCTTCAACAGGGAAAAATCTGATAGAATATAATCGACAACAAGTTTTAGATCAACAACTGCAGCGGAAACAGCAAACCATTAGAAGAGTCAAGTAGATAAAGAATTCTACTATCTTCTAATATTTAAAAGTCCATCATCAATATTTTATCCCTGTAACATCAATTAATAATCATCTTTATCCAAATATTCATCTTTGCACTACAGGCCAAAGATATTCATTTGTATCACCTGTCAGTCATGTTCATCTCAACACATGTTCATCTTTGCACTACAGGCTAAAGATATTCATCAAGTAATCATACATATTTGCACTACAGGCAATAGATATTCAGTAATATCATCATTTAAGACTGAGGATGATGAAAAATATCTTAAAGAAAACGAATCCAATGAGACAGAAGGACAAATAGTAGGGATTCGTATAACAGTTTATCCAAGATCAATAATACTTCATAATAATCAATTGTGAAGCAGAATTCAAAAATAAAGATCAAAACATGGATACAATCAAAGATAGTAACCATAATAGACATCTTGGATAAAAAGAAAAATTTTAATTTTTCGGTGAATAGTGTCGTATTCGTGAATAGTACCGTATACGTGAATAGTGCCGTATACGTGAATAGTAACCCCGATACAAAAAGTTCTAAATTTGATAAAAACTCATATCAATATTTCAGCATAATGATATTTGTAACGACCCCAAAATAGGTTCATTCCACCCAACCTATTCTGAGTCGCCAAATACATGGTATAGAAAAAAACTGTAACTTTATTACAACAATTGGCGTTCAAAATACAACAACACATATGCTATAAGTTTGGATACAAATATATACCAAATGTGACTCATGTTCCAACCGTGGACATCACCTCACAATGACACCGTATATAAAGGTATAGTCAAAAACTGTTTTAGAAATTAGAATCTTTGGGAAGTGCTCAAGGAAACTTCGTACATGGGAGGCCACGCGTCTAGGTTATGATAGATATCATATGGCCAAAGAATTATCCTTGGTTGACCCGATAGACCCCAAAGAAAAACGAGAAGATTACTATCATATTCTTCCCAATGGTGAGTCTTCTCTTGACTTATCATTATCTCCACTGTCTCTAATTGAGAATTATACTTCAAACAAACACCAAGATTATATAGGTAGTGCCCATAGATATACTCAGCAAGTGGATGAGCACAACCCTGTCTTATGATGACACGAAGTTGTATGTCATTAGACATCTTGTATGATAGTGACAAAACACCCTTCCAACGTTGGGTTCGCCTCACCCTATTTTCTTCACCAAATATAACTACTAAATGATGACCACCGTTCTATTCCCTTGTTACCCCCGCTCGACCCAGCTACACTCTTATTACCTGAAAGGAATTGTGAAGCAAAAGGGTGAGCACAACTAGCTCAGTAAAGAATATCATGACTAAAGATAATTCAATTATCAATAGCCTTCATCAACAATAAATCAGAGATTTAGAACATATGGTAAATGATAAAAATTTCAACCATAGTTGCAGCGGAACGAGCAATCCATTAGAAGAGTCAAATAGACTATAAAGTCTATTATCTTCTCCATGTTAAAAATCCACCAATAATATTTTATCCATGTAACATCACTCAACAGTTCCTTTCCACAATCATATGAATAACTCATAATCATAATTGTGACTATAAATTTTTCTTCGCACCCAGGACGAAGAATATTTTCATCACCTGTCTTTACCTGAAACATCAAAGATCATGGTTATACCAAATCACAGTTCCTGTTTATAATCATACTAACAAATCCATCATTGCACTACGGGCCAAAGATATTCATCAACAAACCATCTTTGCATTACGGCCAAAGATATTCAACAACAGTTCATCTTCGCACTACATGCCAAAGATATTCATCAATAATTCATCTTTGCACTACAGGCCAAAGATATTCTACAACATGTCATCTTTGCACTACAGGCCAAAGATATTCATCTACAAACCATCTTTGCACTATGGGCCAAAGATATTCAACAACAGTTCATCTTTGTACTACAGGCCAAAGATATTCATCAACAGGCCATCTTTGTACTACATGCCAAAGATATTCATCAACAATTCATATTTGCACTACAGGCCAAATATATTCATATCTCAAAGAAATATATAATCATTTCAGAATTTATATAAACAATAATTATAACCATGTTGATCAATTCACCTTTGCATTTAAGCTTAAGATATTCAATTATAAATTCAATGGTCATGATCATACCAGTCACAATTCAACTTTGCACTACAGGCCAAAGAGAACCCTAGTCATGATCATACCAATAATCTACCCATCTTTACACTCCAGTGAAAGAGAATTTCAACATCAGGGTTATAAAAATGTTATATATGATGATAAAAATAATATGATCAACATATAGTTTTAATCTCAAGAGTAATATTCGTAACTCATGAATAGTAAATCATGAATAGTAACTCATGAATAGTAACCCCGACACAAAAGATAGAAATTCCACAATAAAATCCATACCAATATTTCGGTATAATGATATTGAAAGAATAACATTACTTAAATTTATAAACAATTTATTTTAATTGTTTACACTTTACTAATTAATGCATTTAATCATCATAAAATGCCAACTCTTATAATTTCATCATCAATAACCAAAACCCTCATCAAAAATCTGCATATACCTCATATAGGATTCTCAAGCCATAAAATCCTATTTTCCAATTTTCTTTCTTCACAAAACATATTTAATTCATTTACTCATAACTAGACCATTTTCATGAAAAATACCAAATCAGTTCCAAAAATATTTCTTTTCTGAGATTTAGCATAATATAGTCCCATAGTGAACATATATTTTTCTCAGAATTTTTAAAAGTCATTTACTATTTTTCATATGGCCAAAATAGCCGAATATTTAGACATTTATCAAAAATTGTACTTTTGTCTAAAAATTCTGAAATTTACAGAGTATACTTCTATCATATACATGTACTCCCAATAAAAATTTCATCAATTTTGGAGTTAACCACAAAGAATTATAAGCGGTTACTTTTAAAATAGTCTTTTCTCATAAAATTCATAACTCTCAATCCATACATCCAAAAATCACCATTTTTGGGCACAATCAATAAAACTCGTCAAAATATCATTTCAAATTTTTCCAGACTTTTTGAAGATCAGAAAAATTACGAAACTGAAAATCATAACAACCCTTAAAATCCCTTAATATCCCTTACTATCCCTTACCTCAAAAGAGCAGTACTTCTGACTTGAATGCAAAGCTGAAGGAAACTTGCACTGAATAGTAACTGTCAAAGTATCTAATTAATCACAAAATACGCTTCATAATATAGAGAGAGAAAGAGAGAAAGCTTATGTTTCTGGTGTGATTTTCAATTCTAACTTAGCCCTCTATTTATAGGAAAATTTTGGTAGGTTTGACCTGCAACCTGATGGCTTTACCTGCTACTATTCCCACCCACCACATTTGAAATATAATTCAGCACATTTCTTCACCAACCACAAGTGGGGCCCACCAATTCTAGAATTTTCCACCAAAATGATAAACTCCGAAAATTCAACAATTTCTGAACCAGTCATCTCGTAAAATTCATAATAAATCATACGTTCATTTTTAACGGTTCAAAATTTGTGGACATATACTCAACTTATATATGTATAACATATCCAAAAATTACCACGATCCAACGGTCGGATTAAAAATTATAACCCCCGCAATATTCTCAAAAAAACCCTGATTTTTAATACCTCCATTCCGACAAAAATACGGATAAAAATCTCAACATTAACTCATTCATTTTTAACCACAAAAATATATCCCTCATTTATATCCACATAAAATAAATATTTTCTTATCATATGAATCAATAATTAATTATTCACAAATAATATTACAGAATCACATTTATGACAACCAGGCCGTTCCCAGGAAAGAGGGGGCTTTCCAATAAGAATTTCTCCTTACTGGCGCGCAATTAGGTGACCAAACCTCTCCTTAGACAGAACTTTCTAGACATTGCCAATAATGCTATCTAATAATACTATTCAAATAATATGAATTATTGATCTGATAATGGGAAATACTGTGCTGCAACAATTATTGAACAACAATAATACAAAATTTTAACGTAGCAATTATTGAATCAATAAAATAAAATATTGAACAGTAATTACTGTAACAGTTATTGAGTAGTGCCTTCTTACGTAAGAATCAATAATTTCAAAAAGACTATGCAATACCGTGTGCTACTGTGCAATAACGCGTATTACTGTATTTTAACCACCGGGTATTCCAACAGTGTTAACGGTAACAACACCGCCGTTATTTGTAAAAACTCAAATTTGTCGTTTTCTTCACCCGACAGTTATTCGTTATGGGGCCCACAAATAGCTGCGCCGTCGTACGAATATTCCCCGACAGAAAGAATATTCCACGACCAAACGAATATTCCCCGACAACAATGATTATTTTATAACCACTTGCTTATTTTGAAAAAAATTCATATATCACCTTTAACATTAACTTTTATCAATTTAACCATTTACTGAATAGTAATTATAAGAAAAATTGAATACTTTTATTTCATAAAATTCGGGGTCTTACAATATTGAAGAAAATAATATCATTTAAGAAGAAAATAATATCCCTTACCTCAAGATATCAGTACTTCTGGTCGGAATACCGGTATAAGGCTGAAAGAAACTTGCTCTGATGAATAGAAACTCTCAAAGTATCTAAATACTCACAAAATACACTCAATAATCTAGAGAGAGAAAGAGAGAAAACTTGTTTCTGGTGTGATTTTCAATTCTAACTTAGCCCTCTATTTATAGGAAAATTTTAGTAGGTTTGACCTGCAACCTGATGGCTTTACCTGCTACTATTCCCACCCACCACATTTGAAATATAATTCAGCACATTTCTTCACCAACCACAAGTGGGGCCCACCAATTCTAGAATTTTCCATCAAAATGATAAACTCCGAAAATTCAACAATTTCTGAACCAGTCATCTCGTAAAATTCATAATAAATCATACGTTCATTTTTAACGGTTCAAAATTTGTGGACATATACTCAACTTATATATGTATAACATATCCAAAAATTACCACGATCCAACGGTCGGATTAAAAATTATAACACCCGCAATATTTCTCAAAAACCCTGATTTGATTTTTAATACCTCCATTCCGATAAAAATACTGATAAAACACCTCAACATTAACTCCTTCATTTTTAACCACAAAAATATATCCCTCATTTATATCCACATAAAATAAATATTTCCTTATCATATGAATCAATAATTAATTATTCACAAATAATATTACAGAATCACATTTATGACAACCAGGCCGTTCCCAGGAAAGAGGGGGCTTTCCAATAAGGATTTCTCCTTACTGGCGCGCAATTAGATGACCAAACCTCTCCTTAGACAGAACTTTCTAGACATTGCCAATAATGTTATCTAATAATATTATTCAAATAATATGAATTATTGATCTGATAATGGAAAATACTGTGCAGCAACAATTATTGAAACAACAATAATATAAAATATCAATGCAACAATTATTGAATCAATAAAATAAAATATTGAACAATAACTACTGTAACAATTATTGAGTAGTGCCTTCTTACGTAAGAATCAATAATTGGTGCAATACCGTGTGCTACTGTATTTTAACCACCGGGTATTCCAACAGTATTAACGGTAACAACTACGCCGTTATTTATAAATAACTTATACTTGTCATTTTCTTCATCCAATCGCTTTCCGTTATGGGGCCCACACAAGGCTGCGCCGTCGTACGAATATTCCCCGACAGCAAGAATATTCCACGACCAAACGAATATTCCCCGACAAAATGAATATTTTATAACCACTTGCTTATTTTGCAAAATTTGCACATTTCACCCATAACCAAAGTATTATATCAAATTAACCCCTTATTATTCACAATAATATTTAGAGAAAATTTGATTTTATTCATTAATAAGTTGGGGTCTTACAACCTCCCCTCCTTATGAAATTTCGTCCTCGAAATTGACGTACGTACCTGATGTTTCAAAAAGGTGAGGATACCTCGCTTTCATTTCTGATTCCAACTCCCAGGTCATTTCTTCAATAGCATGGTTTCTCCACAAAACCTTAACTTGTGGTATAACCTTCGTGCGTAGGACATGCTCTTTCCTATCCAAGATCTTAACAGGTACCTCCTCGTACGTTAAATCTTCAGCTATCTCGTCTGGTTCTAACTCAATAATGTGGTTCGGGTCTTTAACATATTTACGAAGCATAGATATGTGAAAAACATTATGAACACGAGACATGCTTGGAGGTAATGCGAGTCTATATGCCACATTTCCTATTCGCTCAAGAATCTCAAATGGACCAACAAATCTTGGATTGAGCTTTCCTCTCTTCCCAAATCTTGTAACTCCCTTCCATGGTGCAACACGTAATAATACATGATCCCCAATATTAAATTCCACGTCCTTCCGATGAAGATCCGCATAACTCTTTTGTCGATCCTGTGCCGTTTGTATACGTTGTCGAATCGTTTGGATCTTCTCTGTAGTAATGCGTACCAACTCTGGTCCCAACAATGTTGCTTCACCCACCTCGTCCCAGCATACTGGAGAACGACATTTTCTTCCATACAACGCCTCGAATGGAGCCACACCTATGCTCGCCTGATAACTGTTGTTGTAGGAGAATTCCACCAATGGTAGGTACTTATCCCAACTCCCTTTGAGATCTAGGACACAAAGTCTTAATAGATCTTCAAGAGTTTGAATAGTCCTCTCTGATTGTCCGTCCGTTTGAGGATGGTATGCCGAACTGAATCGTAAATCCGTGCCCATAGCTTTCTGCAAGCTAACCCAAAATCGTGAAGTGAATCTTGGGTCACGATCCGAAACTATGGATACTGGCATGCCATGCAATCTCACAATCTCGTTCACGTACATACTAGCAAGACGTTCAAGGGAATAAGTCTCACGTATCGGCAAGAAATGAGCGGACTTGGTTAATCTATCAACAATAACCCAAATCGCATCTATGCCTTGAGAAACCTTGGGAAGACCCGTAACAAAATCCATAGTAATGTGTTCCCACTTCCATTTCGGGATCTCAAGTGGTTGCAATGGACCCTTTGGCACTTGATGCTCCGCCTTTACACGTTGACAAGTTAAACACCTCGAGATAAACTCCGCGATCTCTCTTTTCATATTGCTCCACCAAAATGTATGTCGAAGATCGTGATACATTTTGGTACTCCCAGGATGGATTGCAAACGGTGTGTTGTGTGCCTCCATCATTATTCTATGCTTCAAGTCAAAATCGTTAGGAACACAAAGTCTGGAGTTGACTCGAAGTATTCCTTCTTCATCGATTCTTGCTTCTGGAATAGCACCTTCTTGCACTTTCTTCTTCATACGCATCAGCTCCATGTCCGTAGCTTGAGCAGCTTTAACTTTATCGATTAAAGTCGGTTCTACTCGTATATTTGATATCATCATGTGGGTACTTGGAGCCTTCATCTCTATCTCCATCCTTTGTAAGTCATACAAAATGGGCCTTTGTGTTAACAATATTGCACTCGTACCCGCATATGATCTTCTACTCAATGCGTCAGCTACTACGTTTGCTTTTCCAGGATGATATTGGATGGTATGATCGTAATCTTTCAACAGCTCGAGCCAACGTCGCTGCCGCATGTTGAGTTCCTTTTGGGTGAAGAAATATTTGAGGCTTTTATGATCTGTATAGATCTCCACTTTCTCCCCATACAGGTAGTGTCTCCAGATCTTCAACGCAAAAACGACTGCTGCCAACTCCAAATCATGAGTAGGATAATTCCTCTCATATTCTTTGAGTTGTCGTGAGGCATAGGCTATGACTTTCCCATGTTGCATGAGAACACATCCTAACCCTTTGCCTGAAGCATCGCTGTAGATAACAAATCCATCCGAACCAGATGGTATTGTCAGAACAGGTGCCGAAATGAGTCTCCTCTTGAGTTCTTGGAAACTCTTCTCGCATTCCTCACTCCATACGAATTTTGTATCTTTCCGAGTCAGCTGAGTTAACGGAGTAGCGATTCGAGAAAATCCTTCCACAAATCTCCGATAATAACCAGCTAAGCCCAGAAAGCTACGTACTTCGGTTACCGACTTCGGTTGCTCCCAACTTTGTATGGCTTCAATCTTCGCCGGGTCGACAGATACTCCATGTTTTGACACCACGTGCCCAAGGAATGCTACTTCCTCAAGCCAGAACTCGCATTTCTTCAATTTGGCATATAGCTTATTTTCACGAAGCCTTTGCAGTACCAGCTTCAAATGGCGCTCATGATCTTCACGGCTTTTGGAATAGATGAGGATGTCATCAATAAAGACAACAACGAACTGATCCAAATATTCTTTGAATACACGGTTCATCATATCCATGAAGGCAGCAGGAGCATTAGTCAATCCAAAAGACATTACTAAGAATTCATAATGCCCGTACCGAGTTCTGAAGGCAGTCTTTGGAATATCCTCAGTTTTAATCTTCAGCTGATGATATCCAGAACGAAGATCGATCTTTGAAAAGAATTGTGTTCCTTGCAACTGGTCAAACAGGTCATCAATGCGAGGTAGCGGATACCTATTCTTGATAGTGACATGATTCAATTCTCGATAGTCGATACAAAGTCGCATACTCCCGTCTTTCTTCTTTACGAATAAAACAGGAGCACCCCAAGGAGACGTACTAGGACGAATAAAACCGATGTCCAACAACTCCTGTAGTTGGACTTTTAACTCCTGAAGTTCAATAGGAGCCATTCGATATGGAGTTTTAGAAATGGGCTTTGTACCGGGTTCAAGGTCAATAAAGAATTCAACTTCACGTTCTGGGGGTAGACCAGGAAGTTCTTCAGGAAATACATCGGGAAATTCTCTAACAATAGAAATATTATTCAAATCTGACTTGTCTTTGTTCAAATCCATAACATGGGCTAAGAAAGCTTGACATCCGTTTTTCAATAAACGAATAGCTTTGTGGCTTGATATGACAGTGACTGATTTTAGTGGTTTAGTAGTTTGAATTCGTATGACAGGTTGGTTAGGAATATGAAAACTAACAACCTTACGAAAACAATCAATTTTAGCATGATGAGTGGTTAACCAATCAATTCCTAAAATCACATCAAAAGCAAGTATCTTTAAAGAGATAAGATCAACAGGTAATGTGATAGTGCCAACTTGGATCATGCAAGATTTATAAACTGTAGATGTAACGAAGGTTTCACCCAACGGAGTTTCAACAGATAAGTTAAAGTCCAATTTCTCCGGAGTCAAGTTTAAACGTTGAGCACAAGCAGGAGAGATAAAAGAATGGGTAGAACCGGTATCTAGTAAAGTATAAACTTCGCAAGAATTCAAGATTAGCTTACCCGTGATCACCTCGTTCGGGTTTCTCGCGTTTTGGCCAGTAACGACAAACGCCCTTCCAGGAACCGCTGATTTCGACTTATCCGGGACAGCTTTTGGAGTCACCATCCCCGCTGAACTTGGTTTTGCTACAGAACACTCTCGAGCTATATGACCCTCCTTTCCACAGTTATAACATACCTTGGATTGTTGTGGGCAGTTTGGGCTGATATGTCCCTCTTTCCCACATTTGTAACATACGACCGGTGGTCGTTCTCCTCCCCTAGAAACAGTTGATGTTTGTGCTGACGTCTTCACATTATCATTGTTGTACCTTCTCTTCTTGAAATCTCCTCCCGACTCGCTCCTTCTATTATCACGACCACGATTACCACCAGAGTGGTTACCGCTTTTGTCCGAATATTTTCCTCCCTGCTGGTTTTCATTGCTTCGATGACTGCCGCCACCGGTATGACCCTGGTTGTGGTCCCTCGGTTGCACATACTCATTATCTCGCTCTAATAATTGAGCCCTGTTTACAACATCTGAATATAAAGAAAATTTATGAGAGATAAGATATTGTCGAATCTCGGGTTTTAGACCTCTCAGAAACATCCTTGTCATTCGTTCCTCATTTTCGACCAAATGAGGTGCAAACCTGGATAACTCTGCAAACTTCGCCTCGTACTGGGACACCGTCATGTTGTTTTGTTCCAGTCTGATAAACTCTACCTCCTTCATATGACGAATACTTTCAGGAAAGTACTTGTCATTGAACAGTTTTTGAAATGTTTCCCAGGACATGTTGAGTGCGTCAGGCTGGGTACGCTTCACAGACTCCCACCAGTAGTCTGCCTCACCGCGGAACATAAAGGTGGCGAATGGAACCTTCTGTTCCTCCGTGCATCCCAAGACATCGAATATCTTGGTAATTTGCTTGACCCACGTTTCCGCCATGATCGGATCCGGCTTTTCCTTAAATTCTGGTGGTCCCAATTCTTTGAACTGCTTAGCTGTGACAAACCGCGCGTTATCATTTCCACCCGTATTCTGCACACGAGTCTCCCTCGTCTGATTTTGCATGAACTGCAAAAAGCTCCTAAACATTCCATCATTCATCGTTTGCTCGGTAACGTTGTTTACAGGAGGAATATTGCCTTCCTGTTGCACGTTCCCCTGGGTGGTGATCAAAGGTGTCTCCACGGTCTGATTTACTCCATTATTAACGTTCTCAGCTGCCATTCTTAAATACTGCCATAAAACAAGGGTTAATAGTCATGTCATATATTATCCCTATACTCTGACCGACCAAATAAACACCAAATAAACTTAGTCAAGTCATACTAGTGAAGGAATTCCCCGTCTCTCCCCTCCTAGTTCTTGTCTCACATCTCAGCCAGGGATCATATCCCTAAGCTCTGATACCAACTGTGACGCCCCCAAAATAGGTATACAACACCCATTCTGAGTCGCCAAATACATGGTACAGAAAGCAAACTACAACTTCAATAATACAAATGTCGTGCAAAATACGACAACACATACTGTGAGTTTAAATACAAATATTGTCTTCTAGACAATATCCACACTCAAATAAATCCTCATTACAATTATTCAAACACTATTTTACAGAAATAGTGAGGACTGCTAAAACATCTTTCTAGAACCATCACTCCATACCCCGACTAGATCCTGCTATGTTCTCACCTCCTGAGAAGAAAAATGGAACAAAAAGGAAAAGGGTGAGCTCAACTAGCCCAGTAAAGAATATTATGACTAAGATAATATACCAACAAATTATCGTTAGTCTTCAACAGGGAAAAATCTGATAGAATATAATCGACAACAAGTTTTAGATCAACAACTGCAGCGGAAACAGCAAACCATTAGAAGAGTCAAGTAGAGAAAGAATTCTACTATCTTCTAAGATTTAAAAGTCCATCATCAATATTTTATCCCTGTAACATCAATTAATAATCATCTTTATCCAAATATTCATCTTTGCACTACAGGCCAAAGATATTCATTTGTATCACCTGTCAGTCATGTTCATCTCAACACATGTTCATCTTTGCACTACAGGCCAAAGATATTCATCAAGTAATCATACATATTTGCACTACAGGCCAAAGATATTCAGTAATATCATCATTTAGGACTGAGGATGATGAAAAATATCTTAAAGAAAACGAATCCAATGAGACAGAAGGACAAATAGTAGGGATTCGTATAACAGTTTATCCAAGATCAATAATACTTCATAATAATCAATTGTGAAGCAGAATTCAAAAATAAAGATCAAAACATGGATACAATCAAAGATAGTAACCATAATAGACATCTTGGACAAAAAGAAAAATTTTAATTTTTCGGTGAATAGTGTCGCATTCGTGAATAGTACCGTATACGTGAATAGTGCCGTATACGTGAATAGTAACCCCGACACAAAAAGTTCCAAATTTGATAAAAACTCATATCAATATTTCAGCATAATGATATTGAAGAAAATAATATCATTTAAGAAGAAAATAATATCCCTTACCTCAAGATATCAGTACTTCTGGTCGGAATACCGGTATAAGGCTGAAAGAAACTTGCTCTGATGAATAGAAACTCTCAAAGTATCTAAATACTCACAAAATACACTCAATAATCTAGAGAGAGAAAGAGAGAAAACTTGTTTCTGGTGTGATTTTCAATTCTAACTTAGCCCTCTATTTATAGGAAAATTTTAGTAGGTTTGACCTGCAACCTGATGGCTTTACCTGCTACTATTCCCACCCACCACATTTAAATATAATTCAGCACATTTCTTCACCAACCACAAGTGGGGCCCACCAATTCTAGAATTTTCCATCAAAATGATAAACTCCGAAAATTCAACAATTTCTAAACCAGTATCTCGTAAAATTCATAATAAATCATACGTTCATTTTTAACGGTTCAAAATTTGTGGACATATACTCAACTTATATATGTATAACATATCCAAAAATTACCACGATCCAACGGTCGGATTAAAAATTATAACACCCGCAATATTTCTCAAAAATCCTGATTTGATTTTTAATACCTCCATTCCGATAAAAATACTGATAAAACACCTCAACATTAACTCCTTCATTTTTAACCACAAAAATATATCCCTCATTTATATCCACATAAAATAAATATTTCCTTATCATATGAATCAATAATTAATTATTCACAAATAATATTACAGAATCACATTTATGACAACCAGGCCGTTCCCAGGAAAGAGGGGGCTTTCCAATAAGGATTTCTCCTTACTGGCGCGCAATTAGATGACCAAACCTCTCCTTAGACAGAACTTTCTAGACATTGCCAATAATGTTATATAATAATATTATTCAAATAATATGAATTATTGATCTGATAATGGAAAATACTGTGCAGCAACAATTATTGAAACAACAATAATATAAAATATCAATGCAACAATTATTGAATCAATAAAATAAAATATTGAACAATAACTACTGTAACAATTATTGAGTAGTGCCTTCTTACGTAAGAATTAATAATTGGTGCAATACCGTGTGCTACTGTATTTTAATCACCGGGTATTCCAACAGTATTAACGGTAACAACTACGCTGTTATTTATAAATAACTTATACTTGTCATTTTCTTCATCCAATCGCTTTCCGTTATGGGGCCCACACAAGGCTGCGTCGTCGTACGAATATTCCCCGACAGCAAGAATATTCCACGACCAAACGAATATTCCCCGACAAAATGAATATTTTATAACCACTTGCTTATTTTACAAAATTTGCACATTTCACCCATAACCAAAGTATTATATCAAATTAGCCCCTTATTATTCACAATAATATTTAGAGAAAATTTGATTTTATTCATTAATAAGTTGGGGTCTTACACTTGTACATGAGTTTCAACTTTTGCGTTGTGTGAATATAAAATGTTGAACCTATTTTTATTTATTTATAAATTTCAAATAATTTGTGCCTGACATTTTGTAGCAGCTAATTTGTAGTGCATCCTCACATTACAAATTTGTGTCTATAGTATCGACACTAGCAGTTCTCTTTCACCAGGAAAAAAAAAGGTTCACTATAATAAGAAATATAATTATACAAATGGAATCATAAATAGGATTGACATATACAATTATGTCTTGTCTACAGAAAATGAATTCATGGCATACCTGCAGCTACTTAATTATCACGATACCCACTGTTCGGGAGTGTTTTTCCGACCCTCTTTTGGGCTGAAGGCTTGGGTCGGGTCAAAGGAGGTCGGGCTCGTATGTTCAGAGATGTAAGATCGGGGTCGGTTACCCGATCCCAATAGGCTGGGGCCCGTGGTCATCGTAAGGGTTGGGTTTGGCTATTGGTTTGGGCCTGAGCGTATGAGCAGTCCACATTCAGAGTTGGTGCGACAAGGAGTTTACGTGATTAAGGGTATCAACCCTAATCTTACGTCAACAAGGTAACTCTGGATGTAGTGGTGGAAAGGGATTCCACTTGCACTTTTTAAGGAGATTGTGTTGGACCCAAATATGGTAGCTAACATATTTAGGAGTCCTACTCTAATCCAAAGAAGAGGATACCAATGTGGTGGGAGCTCTATAAATACAAGGCCAAGGTTACAATTAACAGGTAATATCTACTTTGAGCACTAAACATATAAACCTCCATTGTTAAACCTTGTGAACGGCCTGTGTTTATTCTCACACCGGAGCTATCCCCCGGCGGTACGGCCGTCAAGCTTCTGTGTGATCTGTTATTGTGCAGGATTCAGCGCGTGGATTTTGTGATTGGACGCGCGGACGAAACTGGGCGTTAACATTGGCGCTAGAAGGAGGGGTGCTTCTTTGCAACCACAAATACTTTTCTTCGGCAGCAATCATGACGAGTAGAGATAATATCGCTGTCTCGGAAAGAGCCAAGACCCAGCAGTCCCACCAAACAACTCAGGCGAGGGGGTCAGTGAAGGACCGACTGGGGTCTAAAATACAGGAGGTAGAAGAGTTACCGGTCCATGATCTTCGGCGGAAGCTCTTCCCCGAGAGTCAACACACGCCTCATCAGGCGAGTCAGGCCGACGAGAGGCACTCTCAAGCCCTCGTGAGGCAAGACCGGGGAGCAGGAAGCCGAGACCAGCGAGAGTTTCTCTTGCAGAAGAGACTGGACCAGAATAAAGACGCCATGTTGGCGCTCCAGCTACAACGATTGGAGTTGGAGAGACAGATGGCCAACATGGTCGGGGATCAAGAAGTGAGTTCCAGAAGGCGTAGGAATCGAAGCCGGTCCCGATCGCCTCGGCGGGGAGAGGCAAGAAGAGAACAGAGCAGGCACCGGAGTCGCTCTAGAGATGGAAAGAGCAGAAGGAGGAGTCCTTCGGCCGGGCGCCGATCAGAACACCGAGGCAGGACGGGGCAGATAGAAAGGGAAGCGTCTCCTGATTATGGGAGGGACAAACCTCGATCGTCCCCTCATAAGGAAGGATCCGACCCCCTTACCCGGAGAGTGTCTGAATTAGAAAGGTTGCTAGGGACAAAAAACTCGACGGGGATATCTTCGGCAGGTTTAGGATCTCCCTTTTCGCCCGAAATCAACCGGGTGATAGCCGATCCAAAGAAGAAGATGCCCCCGATGGAGACATATGACGGATTGGGAGATCCCTACGACCATTCGGATGGATATGATCTGCTGATGTCGTACTATGGGCATTCGGATGCAGCCAAATGCCACATGTTCGCTACAACACTTAAGAAGAGTGCCAGGGAGTGGTTGGGGACCCTGGCACCAGGATCAATCGGGTCATGGAACGATCTTCGTGAAAAATTCCATGCTCGGTTTGGCAGCAACCGAAGACGAGGGAAGATCACGGCGTCCTTCATGCAGGTACGGCAGAAATCAGACGAGACCCTAAGTCAGTTCGTCAAACGATTTAGAGAGGCAGTGGGATCGGTAGCGGAGCTGAATTCCCCACAAGCACTGGGATTTTTTACGACCGGCTTAGACATCGGGAGATCTAAGAAGTTGGTAAAGGATTTGGTGATTAACCCTCCGGCAGACTTGACCGAGGCCTTTCATCGGGCAGAAGGGTTCATCGCTATAGAAGAAGCTTTGGGAAATTTCAAACCACACCAACAACCTTACGAGAAATCGAAAGATCGAGAAAAATCGACCTACCAACGTTCGGACAATAACCAGTGGAAATCAGACCGAACGGAAAAGAAAAACTTCAACGGGGGAGGTTCAGGTAGCAACCGGCCTCCACTACCCAACCGTAACGTCAGCAAGGTTTATACTCCCCTCACCGCGGATCGATCGAAAATCCTGCAGGAAATGAAAAACCAACCATTCTACGAGCCATGCCCCAGGCGAACCAAGCCCGGGAGGCGTGGTCGGGATAAGTATTGTGAATACCATCAGAGTACCGGACACTCGACCGAAGCATGCGTTAATCTGATGGATATGATCGAGAAAAATGTCCAAAACGGACAACTGTTACAATACGTGGCAGGCCGGGGAAGTGCCGAGGTGCCCAGAGAGGAGACCACAGATCAGATCCCGGATACCCAGACGCCGCAGAACCCCCCAGCCCGAGGTGTAGTTGATGTCATTTCGGGGGTTTCCGTTAGACGGGTATCGGGAAGAAAAAGAAGTGGGACTCTGGAAGCAGTGCTATCTGTTGCGGGGTCAACCCCTAGAAAGGATCGGGTATATCCGGGAACGTCTATCTCATTTACAGACGAGGATTACCCGACAGATCTCATCGAGCCCCACGATGGTGCGTTGGTAATAACGGCTCAGGTCGGGATAGTGGATATGAAAAGAATGATGATAGATAACGGGTCTTTGGTCGACGTCCTATATTCTCACGCCTATCAGAGGTTAGACCTGCAAGGAAAGAAGATGGATTTGGGAGGTGAAGGCCCCTTGTACGGATTTAGTGGAGATCCGGTGCTTGTGTTGGGCACCATCGAGATGCCAGTCAAATTTGGCACGGCACCCAATCAAGTTGAAATAGTGGTGAAATTTTTTGTCGTCCAAATAGACTCGGCATACAATGCGATCCTCGGAAGGCCTACCTTGGCAGCCCTGCAAGCAGTAACATCGATACCCCATTTTAAAATCAAGTTTCCAACACCGAACGGGATCGGGGAGGTAAAAGGTGACCTAGATATAGCCCGAAGGTGTTACCGAAACAGCTTGATTTCTTCAGGGGTCGGGGTCTGCAAACGAAAACAGACAATGGCCATTGAGATCGAACCATTCACGGAGGGAAGCACGGAGCCACTTGCTCTTCCGGCCGAAGAAACTGATAATGTAGAATTAATACCGGGGCAGGAAGACAAAATAATTAAGATCGGGTCGGGGTTATCAGAACCCTTCCGGACCGGGCTGATAGAATTACTCCGAGTCTACGCCGATATCTTTGCATGGGAACCCAGCGACATGCCGGGGGTAAGTGAATCAGTGGCTCTACACCGGCTGCACGTGGACCCAGGCAAGAAACCGGTCATACAGAAGCGGAGGATTTTCGTCCCAAAAAGACAAAAAATCATCGACGAAGAGATTGCCAAGCTCTTGGAGGCCGAATTCATCTTCGAGATTGATTACCCGGAGTGGTTGGACAACGTGGTATTAGTCCAGAAGCAAAATGGGAAATGGAGGTTGTGTATTGATTACATGGATCTAAACAGAGCGTGTCCGAAGGATTTCTACCCTTTGCCCAACATAGATCAACTGATCGACGCCACGTCGGGATACTGTATGTTGAGTTTTATGGATGCATTCTCTGGGTACCACCAGATTTCGATGAACAAGGAAGACATCCTGAAGACAAGTTTTATCACACATCGGGCGATATACACATACAGGAAAATGACCTTCGGGTTATTAAATGCCGGGGCTACTTATCAACGAATGATGAACTTGGTGTTCACGAAACAATTGGGGAGGAGCATGGAGGTCTACGTAGACGACATGATCGTTAAAAGCATGTCAGTCCGTGAACATCTTGAAGATCTGGAGGACTGTTTCGAGACGGTCCGAAAACGCAAGCTAAGGCTAAACCCGACCAAGTGCACTTTTGGGCTGGGATCGGGTAAATTTCTAGGATACTTGGTCAGCAAAAGGGGAATCGAAGCAAACCCAGAGAAAATCCAGGCAGTCCTGGATATAAAATCACCAAAGTCATACAAGGATGTGCAGAGACTAACGGGTCGGATAGCGGCCCTACGAAGGTTCGTCTCTAAATCAGCTGAGAGGTGCCTTCCATTTTTTGACACCTTGAAAGGACCCAAGAATGAGAAAAGCTTCCAGTGGACCTCAGAATGTGAGGACGCGTTCCAAGGGATCAAACAATATCTTTCTTCGGCACCTCTGCTGATGAAACCAATCCCTTCAGAACCCCTATACCTTTATCTGGCGGCCAGTTCGATGGCAGTGGGAGCAGCATTGGTTCGGGACCAAGGAGGAAATCAGTTCCCCGTGTACTACGTCAGCCACGTACTTCGGGACGCAGAACTCCGATACCCGAACCTGGAAAAATTCGCCTATGCCTTAATCATTGCAAGCAGAAAACTTCGGCATTATTTCCAGGGTCGGGTGGTGGTGGTATACACCGATCAGCCGTTGAAGAAAATTCTACACCGACCTGAGGTTTCGGGAAGACTGGCGGCATGGGCAATGGAGTTAACACAGTTCGCGATAGAATATCATCCCCGAACGGCAATCAAAGGACAGGCGCTAGCAGACTTCGTCGTGGAATGTTCGTTCTCGGAGCCAGATGTGGGATCGGTGGCCGAAACGCAACACATAAAGACTTCATGGACACTATATGTCGATGGCTCGTCAACGTCAGACATCAGTGGTGCAGGGGTCATACTGACGAGCCCCGAAGGATTCAAGGTCCAACAAGCTATTCGATTTAAGTTCAGAGCGACCAACAACGAAGCAGAATATGAGGCCATTCTAGCCGGGTTAAAATTGGCCCGATGCCTAGAAGTACAAAACTTGGTCATCTACAGTGACTCGCAGCTGGTCGTCAAACAGATATCAGGAGAGTATGCGGCTCGGGGGGCGAGAATGACGAAGTACTTAGCCGAGACAAAGAATAAATTGACATACTTCCACTCGGTCAGCTGTCAGGGAATTGACCGATCCAACAATACAATAGCAAATGCCCTGGCCAGACTGGCGACAACCGATGCCAACTCCTTCATCGGTTCGGTATATCTAGAGACATTGGAGCAGCCAAGTGTCTCAAAAGAGGAGGCATTATGTGTTGATCGGCTAGACTGTTGGCTTACGCCCTACATCTATTATTTGGCTGACGGAACCTTACCATCAGACCGCATCCTAGCAAGAAAGATCAAGCATCGAAGTTCGAATTTTGTACTGATTGATGGAGATTTGTACCGAAGGGCCTTCAGCTCTCCCTTACTTAAATGTTTAACACCGTCAGAGGCAAGCTACGCACTTCGAGAGGTACATGAAGGGATCTGTGGAGATCACATGGGCGCCAAGTCACTGGCGCATAAAATTCTAAGATAGGGGTATTACTGGCCAACCATCTACACAGAGGCCAAGGAACTTGTCAAAAAATGTCCCAAGTGTCAACTGAACAGTAACATCCCGCATCAACCCCCCGAAGAACTCTACTCGGTCTTATCCCCGATCCCCTTCGCAGTATGGGGAATCGACATCCTAGGACCTCTGCCGAAGGCCAAAGGGCAAGTCAGCTTTATAATAGTGGCTATCGATTACATGACAAAGTGGGTCGAAGCCAAACCACTGCAGAAGATCACCGAACAGGAATGTCTTAAATTTGTGAAAGAAGGAATAATTTATCGGTTCGGCATCCCGATGGCTGTAGTATCGGATAACGGTAGACAGTTCGTGGGGTCAAAATTTGAAAGCTTCCTGAAAGAGTTGGGAATTCAACACCGGAAGACCTCGGTTGCCCACCCTCAGTCAAACGGTCAAGTGGAAGTGACAAATCGAACCCTACTCAACGGCATAAAAAGAAGGTTGGATGAACTGAAGGGTCGGTGGCCCGAGGAACTACTCAGCGTTTTGTGGGCATACCGGACGACCCCAAGGACAACAACTGGAGACTCCCCCTTCCGGCTGGCCTATGGGACCGATGCACTCATACCGGTAGAGATTGGGTCACCCACCCTTCGGGTCAGCCAATTCAAAGAACTATATAACGATGAAGGTTTGAAAACGAATCTGGATCTGCTAGATGAAGCTCGTGACGCCGCGGTGTTGAGGTTGGCCATTTATCAGCAGAAGACAGCCCGACATTACAACCAGAAGGTGAAGTTGAGGAGGTTTGAGATAGGAGATTTGGTGCTTCGGGAGGCAGAGGCGTCAACCCCCCAGAACACAGGAAAGTTAATGCCTAACTGGGAGGGGCCTTATGAGATATTAGAAGTGCCGAAGCCAGGGACTTACCGGCTTCGAGCAATGGATGGGTCGGAAGTAAAGAATACATGGCATGCTGGAAGACTTAGGAGATATTACCAGTAAATACATGCCTGTTCTTTCCCGATAACGGTGTAATTTATGCGGTTTATCAATGAAATAAAAACTTCTCTCAAGAGAAATGTTTGTACTTCGTTTTAATCTTGCACCGCTTTACCGATCAGATAAACTTCGAGCGTGAAACGATCAGACGGTCCTAAAAAACTTAACTGATCGATAAACGCCACAAGTGTAACTGATCGACAAAGATAGATACACGTCCGATTAGACAAGCTTCGAGCGTAAAACAACCAGACAGTCCGAAAAAACTTAACTGGCTGATAAAACGCCACAAGTATAACTCATCGATAAAAGTTACATATCCGAGACAGTACACTTTAGACATAAATGGACCAGACGGTCAGAAATGACCTAACTGGGCGATAAAAATAAAGTTAAACTGATCGAGATAACTACTTAAAAATCTTGTCTTCATTCATATTATAAAGGTTTTACAGTTCCCGATCAGATAGGTTTCGGGTACATACACTGTCGGCCTCTCTGGTCAGGTTGAATTACAAAACTTAGAAAAAAAGAAATTACAAATATGAACAAATTCAAGAAAAAATTAAGGGGAACCAGCATCGGCTTCGGCCTCGGACTCCTCGTCGGAAGAATCAAGGATCGAGGCGTCCAAACCAGCATCAACAAGCTTCGCTCGGGCCTTCTCCCGATAAGCTTCGACACCCTCGGCAAACTGGGTCATAATCTTATCGGTCAGGGCAGGCGATTCCTCGTATTCTCTGATGGCAGCCTGTTTGATGATGGCCTGTTCGGCCATCAAAGTGTTGTTCGCGTGGATCAAGTTACTCAGCTGAGCGTGAACCCCCGCGAACTTCCCTTCGATGACCTGAAGGTTTCCCACCAAGGTCCTATTCTCTTCGACCAGAAGTTCCTTATCCTGCACCAGCTTTTTGGCATGATCGTTGAGACCGACGAACTCTTGTTAAAGTAGGGAATTTTGTTCTTCGAGTTCGGCAATCCGGCGATTAGCCTGGGATACTTTATTACGGGTATCAGCATGGAGATCCCGCTCCCTCTTCAGCTCCGAATCTCGACCCGATAATTCGGCTTGGAGAAGCTCCACGTCGGTTCTTAGCTGGATCTCTCTCTTGGTAGATCGGGCAAGGGGAGCAATAGCTCGAGCGAGGATGGCGTTGGCCTAAATACATAGGCGAATTGGTCAGACAGCAAAGAAACAGATGAAGACATATATAAAATTGAAGATAAATACCTGAGTCTGGGCTCGGAGATAGGTAACCAGAAAATCCTCTGACGAAAAGTTCTTGAACCGCTCATCATCACCGGAAAGCCTGAATTGATCAAGCAAATGGAAAGGGAATTTGTCGGCTGGGCTCTTCGGCCAGCAGGTAGTTGGGGATCCTCCGGAAGAGCTAGCCTTGGACTTCGGGGAAGAAGCATTGATCGGGGCAACGACCTCCTCAGCTTGGGAGGGCCCCTCGACCAACCGCGGCTTCTTCGAAGCGGGTTCCAGAAGCTGATCTTCAGTACCCTTCGAATCTTCGGCCACCGTCACTATGATCGGAGGTGGAGGAGTTGCTTTCAGAGCAGGCTTCGGCGGGGCCGCAACGATGGCCTTGGGGGGAGCTCGAACAGAAGATCTTTTCTTTGACTTCTTTAGCAAAGCCATCTTGTCGGCCCCCCTCATCTGCAACACACTTTTCGTGGAAGCATCAGCCTTGGAAGGTTCGGGAAGAGGGCCGGTTGACGAACCGACAGACATTTCGGCAATTAGAACAGCCTCGTCTGAAGGAGAGTCATCAGCGGCTGGGAGATGGATTGGCTCGACGAGGATCGGCAGTGGGGACAGGGCCTCTTCAGTATTGTTTGGCTTGAAGATGGTCACTACAACATAAAATAAAAGGATCATTATGAAAATCGAAGCAAAAGATCGGGTGAATAAGAAAACAAGGTCGGATAGGTTAACTTACAGCCGTGTTCGTAGAGCCAGGATTCGTTGGACACGATTCCTAGGCCCCAGTTAGTCTGCCTCAGAAGGGCGTAAAACTTCTTGAAGGCTGCCGAACGACTCCTCGGAAATTTTTTGACCTTCATGGGGACGTCTTCGGGACCGGCCCAGTTGGGGAGAAGGTTGAGATCGGTTCCCCTCATGAAGAACCATTGTGAATGCCACCCCTTGTTACTGGATGGGGTCTTCACGAAGGTGTCCCGTCCAGGAACACGGTTCAGATGGCGAAGGCCGGGCTCTTTTGACCGACCCACCGAGAACAGGACGAAGAAGAAGTCCAGCCCCGGGGGTGATGTCAGCCTCCTGGCAGAGGGCGATGAAGCTGATCAGCTGGATGTAGGAGTTGGGAGCCAGCTGGGAGAACCCGATCCCTACCAGGCAGAGGAAAGAAGAGATGAATTCGTGGAGGGGGAACCGAACCCCGTACCTTAGGGCATATAGATGGACGGCTACCCATTCGCCCTCGGGTCGGTGGTACATCCTCTCGCTGGCCTCGGGAACCCGAAGCTTGTATTCTTTGGGGATGTTGAATAAGGTTTGGATGTCCGACAGTTGAGAGTGGGTGATGGAAGATTTGGTGTTGATGACAGCGTAGTCGGTTTCCGAAGCGTAGAGTTGGCGAATTCTAGTTTCGGCGTTCTCCATGGAGAGTTCGACCGGAGCAGCCTCCAGCTCGATTTGGAGAAGGTCGCCGGAAGTAAAAGTGGGAATGCCGGCTGCTGTGGCTGGTGTGGGACGAGGATCGCTGGAATCAGCCATTTATGGTGATTTGAAGGGAAGAAAGGTACAAGACAAGAACTTAGTGGGGAAATGTTACGGACTGAAGAAATCTGGAAAAATGAGTGTCTCGCCGGAAATCGCCCTTGCCGAAAAATTTTGACAGAGATTCAAAATATTGAAGGCTCGAAGAAAGTGACGGTGATGAATGTTGGGGAGCTTATATAGCCCGTCTAGCACGGCTTCCAAAGGCGGTTATTTATGGCAGGTGGGCCCAGTTATGAAAAAACGTGTACCCGCTCGCGGACCGAGGAGAAACCGCTTGGGTTCCCGAGACAACTCATCATTATGGCGTGACTATTAGAATTCATGTCCTCTCAAGTCTCGTATCATAAATATCTTATAACAAGAGACTGGGGGGCAATGTTCGGGAGTGTTTTCCCGACCCTCTTTTGGGCTGAAGGCTTGGGTCGGGTCAAAGGAGGTCGGGCTCGTATGTTCAGAGATGTAAGATCGGGGTCGGTTACCCGATCCCAATAGGCTGGGGCCCGTGGTCATCGTAAGGGTTGGGTTTGGCTATTGGTTTGGGCCTGAGCGTATGAGCAGTCCACATGCAGAGTTGGTGCGACAAGGAGTTTACGTGATTAAGGGTATCAACCCTAATCTTACGTCAACAAGGTAACTCTGGATGTAGTGGTGGAAAGGGATTCCACTTGCACTTTTTAAGGAGATTGTGTTGGACCCAAATATGGTAGCTAACATATTTAGGAGTCCTACTCTAATCCAAAGAAGAGGATACCAAGGTGGTGAGAACTCTATAAATACAAGGCCAAGGTTACAATTAACAAGTAAGATCTACTTTGAGCACTAAACGTATAAACCTCCATTGTTAAACCTTGTGAACGGCCTGTACTTATTCTCACACCAGAGCTATCCCCCGGCGGTACGGCCGTCAAGCTTCTGTGTGATCTGTTATTGTGCAGGATTCAGCGCGTAGATTTTGTGATTGGACGCGCAGACGAAACTTGGCGTTAACACCCACTCTTGAGAAATAATTAGGTTATGTTTGTTTGTAATAATTATAATCACAAGATTATTAATAATTTTGAGATTATAATTATAATCTCAAGACTATTAAGTTATTTTATAATTTCTAGACTAATAATCTCAAATTTAAATTTAAAAACAAATAAGATACTTGAGATTAATATTCTTATCCCAATTATAATATTTGCAAACAAACATAGGCTGAGCAAAATATGGGTAAAACCGAATAACCGAACATAACCAAATTTTTTTAACTGAAATATTTCGGTTATTCAGTTATTTTTTACAATTCGGTTATACCTGTTTTAATTTTCGATTTTCAGGTTCGGGGTTGGCTATGGAGTTTGTGTTATTCGATTAACCAAATCATCAAACTTCTATTCTTGTTTAATTGAAAAACACATAATTAACGTATACCTCAAATCCTTAAATCATATCACCTATTCAAATCAGGATGGTTTGTTTGCATCGAAATGGAAATCAATTGTGCAAATTAGATTTGGTATTTTTGCTTCCTCTTCTCCCTCATTTTTTTCCGAGTTCTTTCTTACAGAGAAACTACCTCACCTGTCGACCAAGCTCACCCAGATCTGTACAAAAATAAATCTGTAAATCACACCCAGATTTGTAGAAAAAAAGTAGATCCATTTCGATGTAAGGGTACATGTATGTCTTTGGTGAAAGTGTATATAATGTATATGAACAAAAATAAGAAGATTGGAGAAGTCTGTATATATTTATTTGTACATGTTGTATGCATTTACAATGGAAAAGAAAGACATACATGTACCCTAGAGTTACAAATTTATAGAATCAATTAGTTAAATAAGTGGAGACCGTGTGCATCAAGTTAATTATGTCAATATCTCCCTCATAATTGTTCGGTTATCTTATAATTCGGTTAATTGTTCGGATATTAAAAGTACATTAATTTTGATTTTCAATTATAACCGAATAGTCTATTCGGTTCGTTTATAACCGAACGATCAACCCTTACATAGCTTTAGGGAACAATATGTTCTTTGATTTTTGACCACTATCTTGAACATGTGTTAACTAATAATTCTCATCACCAGGCTATGTAAATTAAGTAGAAAAAAATACTATTTCATAATAGTTACTGCATGAGAATTAACGTTAGAAGATCGTGTTGATTGTGTAACTCAGCTTTTCATCGATCAATTCCATAATACATTCAATTTATAAAAAAAAAAAAAATACCCCAATACTTAGACACGACAAGTCAGCAACACACTTTAAGAATACACAAAAACAACAAAAATTTACTAGCTAGCTACCCACTAGCTAGTATTGTGGAATAGCAATAGACTGACCAAACTTGTAGGACTTTTTGGCCCCGAGACAATTCTTTTTGATACTGGTTGACTTTGACATGGGCTTTTGTAAGGGATTTTGAAAGTTATATCTTTTTTGTCTCTTGGCGTCCTCGATTCGTTGATAAGAATCGTTGAGTTTCCTCTTGCTAGACTCAAATTTCAGTTGAACGGAGGATTCATCTAATTAACCTTTGAAATAGCGTCCTCTTTTCCTTTTTGGTCCACTGTCTTGATTGGCTTAATGTTGATCTTCTTGTTGACAATAGGATCGCCATCATTAGCTTCGGCTTGGGCTTCTTGATCATCTTCTTTGAAGCACTTAGCAATCCAATTCAACTGATAACTAACCAACTCTCTTACAATTCCTTGCCTTTTCTTGGTTTTTGTTAAGAAACTGGAGCCTGCATGGAGGAAGCCTATTATAAAATTATCCTTCTTCAGTCAATATGTCTAGCAAATTTTATGAATATTACATCCGTTAGTTTAATTAGTGAACAGTCCAACTTTTTTAATATGGATGGCATTGATTGGGCGCATGGGCATAATCAACCTTTTAATATATTTTTTTCAGTTCGCTAGGTAAACTAGCAAAAGGCGAGTAATATTTTTTAATCCCCAATTTGTCCATTTTTGATCTATAGCTATCATTGCCCATATATATTGTTAATTGCACCTTTTCTTATATGAGTTTTGATCAATTTTGGGATTAATTTAGACCCATTAATTGATTGAATTTATATTAAATTGAAAGTGCATTTGATAGTCTATTACAAGGAGGTTAATAGAGAACAATATATGATTCGAGTAGGAATTATGTATTGTGTTTTAATTGTATTCAAAGTAGAGTATATGAAAAGGCTTATTGTTATTTAAGAAAATTATTTTTATTTAAATTCCACATTGAGAAGGAATAAAACTATTTAATACTTTACAAGTATAAGTGGAATAGTTTAATTCACTAGTGGTATTTGGAGGAAAGGCTTGGATGTAGTTACAATCACGTGGTGCAAAACACCGCCCACTTGCGACCCGGCTTGCGACCCGGGGCGAGACAATAAACACTTTAAGGACATGAACTATCTTTGTCAAATCCTTGTTCCAAATGATTGACACCGGTTTGATCAGTTTTTGCTTAATACACCAACAGCAACCATAAATATCAACCTCGACCTCCTTCCTGCACATGCAAAGCCGGACCACAGCTACCAGTTTTTGCTTAATACACCAACAGCAACCATAAATATCAACCTCGACCTCCTTCCTGCACATGCAAAGCCGGACCACAGCTACCAAATAGTATGTATATGTTCAGATGTTCCTCCTCTCAAGTGGTCCAAGACTCCAGCTAACTGAAATAAATTAACTACTAATTCTGCACTAAACTATGGTCTATGTAATAAATGTAAAATTGAACCATTCACAAGGGAAAGGGTTAAATTTTTTACACTAAAAATTTGGTCACATCTCAATGACGAGACATTATCTTTCTTTATTTATGTCTCATACATACAATCACGTAAGATTTTCTTCGTTTTAATTCTTATTATTGTGTATATGTTATTATGGATTAAATGAAATTCTCTTAGTTTATTTTCCAAACAAAATAAACATGTATATATATAATTATATATGACTAACTCAACTCATCCCAACTGCATTCTAGATATGATGTTATTGGTCAGGAAAGAGTTGCAAGGATAAGATAAAAAGAGAGTTCTACCTTATCTCTTTCCTCCCAAAGCTAAAGATCTTCATGTAGCCTCATAATAGTAATAGTAATAGTAATATACCACCTTATGAGATTGAGCATTATGCCCTAGCCTTATGATCCTTATCTCCTGCAATTTAACTTCAGACAAGATACATGCCATGAACCAAGTCATGGGTTATGCTGCATATCAAAAGCTTTTCCCTTACCTCATTCATTCAATCCAACCAGATAAATTCAGAGTCAGTCAATGAATATAACAGCTTCAAAATGGACTATTTAACCTCACCTCATGGGATTAAGTCAGTAGACTGAGGCTAGTACAAAGTTACAAACAACCCCCCACAAAGGAAACAGAATTTGAGGCAGGCACATTGAGACACAGTATTACTGGGAAACCAATTAATTAAACAAGAATAGATGTAATCATGTGTATACTTTCTTCTTCTAGTATCTATGAATTTTAGTCGAGATTAATTGTATCACTGATAAGCTAGTTGTTTCAAAAATGCCTATCGAAACAACATCATGACTGAAATATTTTATAGAAAAAAGTTTTCCATGATACAAACAGAGCAATAAGCTTTAATCAACACATGGAAGCCACATCATGAATATATATATATATATATATATATATATATATATATATATATATATATCCAAACAAAGTGAATTTATTTTTATTATTTGTCGCAGTACATCTGTTATATACTACTACTACTACTTATATTCCACATTCTGCCAGAGGACATTCACATGTCTTTGTTTTTGTTGAATAGGAAAAAGATTGATCAGATCTTCTGTTAAAGTTGAATCGCTTGGTTCTCCATCAAAGTTCATGTCACTCATTATCCCCCACCACACCATACGCCCGCCCAATTTTTCCTAATCATTCTACATAATAATAATAATAATAATAATAATAATGTTGTAGCCAGCCATAGCTATTTACACAACACCAACAAACTACCAACAACCAAGAAATCTCCTCTAGTCTAATATGGATTCAAAATTACTTTTTCTAATATCAGCATCCATGTTATTCATATCACTCCCTTTTCTAGTTGAACCAGCAAAAATTAGTCCCCAGATAACAGTCATGGGCATTGTTTACTGTGACATCTGTTCTAATAACACCTTCTCCAGGAACAGCTACTTCTTACCAGGTAACTGACTAATTCTCACATATTAATTTATTAATTTCTGGGTGGGTAGGTAGGTAGGTACTGATGGTTTCATGTTTGATAATAATCAGGTGCTGAAGTTAAAATAGATTGCAGGTTTGAAGTAACTTCTCCGAGAACAACAGAACAGATAACATTCTCGGTAAACAGAAGTACAAACAGACATGGGGTTTATAAGTTGGAATTACCGGCCGTGGTGGACGGAATAGAATGTGCTAGAGATAAATCAATAGGGAACTTGTGCAGGGCAAGCTTAATGGGAAGCTCAAATGCTGCTTGTAATGTCCCTGGTTACAAAAGCACCACAGATGAAATCACAATCAAATCAGAACAAGCAAATCTCTGCATTTACAGCCTCAGTCCTATGAATTTTCGACCATCCCAAAGAGATACTGCCTTATGTGGAAATTAGAGAAGACATACTTTCTCAGCTTCTCTCTCTCTCTCTCGTCTGTGTCTACTCTTCCCCTTGTTTATTTATTAGTAAAATGTAATCATCTTGCCAACGTAGTTAATTTCTTTTCTCTGTTAGTCTACCAGTGTTGTTAAAGATTGTTATATACATATATATAAATAAATAATTTGAGTTTTATTTTCTGTATGCAGCATAACACCAACACTTCATCATTAATTCATAGCTGGTTTCTTTCTACATCCACTTATTCTCTATCAAATTTCATACATCTTAATGATTTCTTTTGACATATTATTGCCTTGTCTTCAACTTTTAATCCTTAGTGAAGATTATCTAATAGTATTTCATAAATCATTATGTAATTGTATCCATCTACATTAAATACTAAAACATCGCTAATTTTCAAAAAATATATGGTGAAGTAGAGTAGAAAAACTGATTCTCATTTAATAATATGCAGAATCAAATTCAAAACATAAAATAGAGGCAAATGAGTTCGTAGTAGACCACCATCTCTGTGATTTGTGACTTTTGGACAAATTCGGAAAAACTTAAATTAGGGCGAAAAAAAATTAAAATAAAAGAATAGTTGTCTGTGATTTATTTTTATTTTATTAATAAAAAAAATCATGTTAAATGTAGCTTATTGCTTTAACCTTTTTTCAATCGACTTAATTGTGTTTCTAAATTTTTTTTTGGGTAATATACGACAAAAATATCTGTCTTTCTTTTTCGAAAAAATTAATCCATTTATTGAAAATTTTGAAAAAGAAAATGCCAGTATTTTTTTATTAATTTTGCTTTTAACTCATAAAACATACAAAAAAAAATCTCAAATAAGGTAAGTTAAATGGACAAAAATATAATTTTTTTCATCTATTCTTTTCTTTTTACTTCGTCAAAAATTTTAACATAAATAAGGCTATATTATTGTGACGCCCTCAAAATTAGGTATACATCACCCATTCTGAGTCGTCAAATACATGGTACAAAATTCAAATACAATTTTATTTATACAACTGTTGAGCTGTCGTATAAAATACGACCACAGTTAACTATTAGTTTTAATACAAATGTATGTAACTCTCATGGTACCTCGACCACAACCTTACAATGATACTTTACATAAAAGTATAGTCAAAAACTGTTTTAGAAATTAAAATATTTGGGAAGTGCTCAAGGAAACCTTCGTACATGGGAGCCCATGCGTCTAGGTTATGATAGATATCATATGTCCACAGAATTATCCTTGGTTGACCCAAAAGTCCCCAAATAAAAATAAGAAGATTACTATCATCTTCTTTCCAATGGTGAGTCTTCTCTTGACATATAAATATCTCCGTTGTCTCTAAGTGAAAATTATACTTCAAATAAACTCCAAGATCATATAGATAATGCTCGTAGATATATTCAGCAAGTGGATGCGCACAACCATGTCTTATGAGAACACGAGAGTGTATGTCATTAGACATCTTGTATGATAGTGGCAAAACACCTTTTCAAAGTTGGGTTCGCCTCACCCTATTTGATTCACCAAATATAACTACTAAATGATGTATAGAATACAACACACTTTTCTATACTGTTTAGGGAGAACCTCCACAGTTATCACACTATTTCATAGAATAGTGAGAACTACTAATGATATCATCTGGACCGTCACTCCGTTCCCCGACTAGTTCCTGCTGCGTTCTCACTTTCTGAAGAGAACAATGAAAGCAAAAGGGTGAGCTCAACTAGCCCAGTAAAAAATATCATAATTAAAACTAATTTACATCATCAATAGCCTTCATCATTAATAAATCAGAGATTTAGAACACATGGTAGCTGATAAAACTTTTCAACCATAGTTGCAGCGGAACGAGCAATCCATTAGAAGAGTCAAATAGATCATTAGGTCTATTATCTTCTCCATGTTAAAAGTCCACCAATAATGTTTTATCCCTGTAACATCAATCAACAATTCTTGTCCACAATCATATGAATAACTCATAATCATAATTGTGATTCTAAATTCCTCTTCGCACCCAGGACAAATATAATTTTCATCACTTATATTCACCTTTGAAAGAAGGGTATTCCGACTGGTAGGGCGAGGGTATACTCGAAAAAAACTTGCACTACGCTCAAAGCTTTCTTAAACTCTAAATAAGTACGCTCAAGATTATAGAAGAAGAACTCTCTCTATAGTTTCTCTCTCTAGAGTTTCAGTAAATTCGTAAGAAATAATGAAGGAATGAACTTCTATTTATAGAAGAATGGACTGCATAGTAACTAATTCATGAACGGTCCAGATAAATTTACTTTTAATCGGACGGTTCATATTTAAAGCAAAATTTTTTAAATAAAATATAATATATTCTATTTATAATCTAATAAAACGAATAACTTTATAAAAGATTTTACTATGCAAACACTATGCAGGAACTATGCAAATACTATGCATAATAAAATATAATATATTCTAATTATTGTCTAATAAAACAGATAACTTTATAAAAATATTCTGTTTTATATAAAAAGATTTTATTATTGGCCTAATAAAACGAATAATTTTATAAAAGTATTCTGTTTTATATAAAAAACTTTTCTGTTTTATTACATTAATAATACTAATAAAATAAAATTGAGTGACTTCTCACGTAAGCATCAATAATCAATACCGTGTGCTACTATGTAACCACGCGTATTACTGTACTTTTAACACCGGGTGTTTCAACAGTTAACGGTAAAACTTTCGTCGTTATTTTCATAAAAATATTTTTGTCGTTTTCTCAATCCGACAATAATTCCGTTGTGGGGTCCACCAATGATTGTACTGTCGTACGAATATTCCCCGATAAAAAGAATATTTCCCGACTAATCGAATATTCCCCGACACAACGAATATTTTATATCAACTTGCTTACTTTGCAAAAAAAAATTTCACATATTACCCTTAACTTTAAACTTTTATCAATTTAACTATTTACCAAAATAGAAAAATTGAATACTTTTATTTCATAAAATTCGGGGTCTCACAATTATCGACATAATTCATTAGTTAACACTATCAATAGACCTGACAATATAGTTGGTTAATTGTCGGGTCAACCCATATTAATTGGAACCAAATGGATTGGTAACTATTTTTTTTATTTGGGTTGGGTAAAGTTTGGAACCATATTTTTAAAAGAAATATAGGTCCAACCCGGTTAACCATTTTTCGACCCATATTTTATTCTAAATCCAAATCAAAAATTCTTTCCACCTATATTTACATATTCAAGAAGCTTAATCATCCATCCACCCCACCCCACGCCACCCCACGCCCAACCCCCACCCCCACCCCCACCCTCACTAAAAAAAATAATATTATGTGATTATGTATACACCCCTTACCCCCACCCCACCCCACCCCACTTCCCAAAAAAAAATAATATTATGTGATTATGTATACACCCCTTACCCCCCACTCCACCCCACCACCCAACCCCACCCCCACCCCCATCTTCACTCATACTCACACAAAAAAAAATAATATTATATGATTATGTATACATTTCTTACCCTCACTCCACCCCTCTCACCCCCACCTCACCCTCCACCCCACCCCCACCTCCACCCCCACCCACACCCACACCCACACCCACACCCACACCCACACCCAGAAAAATAATATTACCTGATTATGTATTCACCTCTTACCCACCCACCCCACCCCACCCCACCCCACCCACCCCCAGATCCACACCCACACCCAAAAAAATAATATTACCTGATTATGTATTCACCTCTTACCCCCCCATCCCACCCCACCTCACCCCACCCACCCCATCCCACCCCCACATTCACCCCACCCTACCCTCTTTTATGCATCGATAGTTTATCAATGCATAAAAGTTTAACTTTTCTTTTTTATCCTTTTAAATTTTAATAACAGTAAAATTCTCGTTTATTACAAGAGTAATAAGGTAGTATTGGTAATATGCACAATTTTTTGTAAAAATTCCTACTTTAAATAAAAAAATTAAAATAAATACAATTTAAAATATACATTACTTTATATTTTCTGTCATCTCATAAATGAAAATACTCATGATTTATTTATCTCAGACCAACATTAAAAAATAGAGGTGATACGGGCCCATCAAGAAGAATACAACCGTAACTAGAAGTGAGTATTTCGGTTGTGGGCCTTGGGCCAGATTGAAAAACATTAGTGTTTAGAAAGGTAATGCCTAAGCCCAAGCTAAGTGAACCAGGCCTGCAATTAAGTCTAACGAAAACGACATCGTCTAGAAACATCTGGTCGCATAAGTATATATTTTAATATTTGCTCATTCATCAGGCAGGTTTTTTAAGTTTTTAGGGTTAGTGTCTCGCCGTTACTAAACCCTAATAGAGCAGAGCCAAACATCTTCAACAAATGGTGAGTCTCACATCTCTCTGTATCCATTTAAATCTACTGTAATAATCTTCTTATACAATTGTCTATCTCCATTTACAATTGATAACATGTTTATAATTATCAAACTATAAATTTATTTGAGAAATGATATCAAAATGTCATATCTTCCGTTTTATTTTGATTAATGTCTCATCTTCTCCATAACTCCTGATTTTTGTGCACCGATTTGTTGTAAAGTGGATATATTTATGCTTATATATAATTTTGTTCTCTAATTTGAAGGCTCCGAAGAGAGGTGTTAAGCTTCCAGTGCTAGCTAAGAAGAAGACGCCGGTATGAATACCTATAAATACACACACACACACACACACACACACACACACACACACATATATATATATATATATATATATATATATATATATATATTCCTTGATATTTTTGCAAGTAAAATTTGTAAATTTACTCAAGTATGAATGATAACGTGTGGGGTTTATTTTTCTAGGAGAAGATCGTCAACCCATTGTTTGAGAAGCGGCCGAAGCAGTTTGGAATAGGAGGGGCGTTGCCACCGAAGAGAGATCTGCATCGATTCGTGAGATGGCCGAAGGTGGTTCAAATCCAGAGGAAGAGGATGATTCTCAAGCAACGTTTGAAGGTCCCACCTGCCTTGAATCAGTTCACTAAGACCCTTGACAAGAATCTTGGTCAGCTGTATAACCTTATTTTATTTGTTCATTTGGTTTATTTTAGTGGATCTGATTGTAGGAAACTATTGCTGTAGTGTAGTGGCTAATTATGTAGAATTTATAAGGTCTATATGAAGAATGCTATAGGTTTTGTTGAAATCAGTTTAATACCAATTATTTAGTTTTAAGTATTTGTATAATTGTATTTGAAACATATTCTCAGGCTTCTGCTAGATGTTTTGTGTTAAAGTTCAACAAATTAAACTAGTGCAATGGTGCTATGTATCTCATTTTTTTTACTGTCATCTAGCTGATTCTAGTTGGATATTCCTTGGTTATTGAATAATGTTGGTGAACTGTTTGATATAAATTTGCAGCTGAAACTGATTTTTAATTATAACCTACCCTGTGATTATATAGAATACTACTGAAAAGAATTACTTAATTTCTTAGTTGGTGATTTCTGTATCCTTTTGATCAATATAGTTCACAGATGAAGAGTCCATTTTAAGATTTAAGTTAATCTTAGATGTAAAACTTTAGCAAGAGGCTTAATTCATCAGTTAATAAATTAAGGTTGCTAGTTTCAGACCTCGCCTAGCTTTTAACTATTCCAAAAAAAATGAATATTCAAGCATACCCTTTAGGCTTTTGGTATGTGCACAACTTGGTTGTAATTATATATGTACTGTTTTAACATTCTACTTTTTACGTTGCCCTATTTAAAGTTAAGGAAAATCTAATAGAGTCACTGAGCTTACTTGGTTTTTGGCCTGCTAGTGAAACTAAAATGGCCATTTATGTTGACAACTTTTTTCTTCATATATTCCAAGTGATATTTTTAATTTCTCATGTAAATTGTCTATTACACATTCTTTAAATGAACTGGCTGAAGTATTGTATTTGCTTCTTCATTTACTTGTATTGAGCATTCATTTGATGTCTATACATAAATTGATATTTCTGTTAAAATATGCAGCAACAAGTTTGTTCAAGATGCTTCTCAAGTACAGGCCTGAAGATAAGGCTGCAAAGAAAGAGCGCCTTCTGAAAAAAGCTCAGGCTGAGACTGAAGGAAAAACTCCTGAGACCAAGAAGCCTATTGTTGTGAAATATGGTCTGAACCATGTCACCTACCTTATTGAGCAGGTTTCCTCCAACACTGTTTTATTCTGTTCATGGGTTATATCTCTTGGATATCTTAATAGTATTTATTTTCCTAATAAGAAGTTGTAATACTCCCTTGCAGAATAAAGCACAGTTGGTGGTTATTGCTCATGATGTGGACCCTATTGAATTGGTAGTCTGGCTTCCTGCATTATGCAGGAAGATGGAAATTCCATACTGCATTGTGAAGGGAAAAGCACGGTTGGGAACTGTAAGTGTCCTTCATTCTTGTATTTTAGAAGATTTCTGGAAAAGAAGGCTTATGGAGCAGAGACTAATATATTGTGGATTATTGCCAGATTGTTCACCAAAAAACTGCAGCTGTTTTGTGTTTGACCACAGTGAAGAATGAAGATAAGTTGGAATTCAGCAAAATATTGGAAGCTATTAAGGTAGCATTTATTATCTACTATGTTTCCCTTTTTTGGACAGATTAATACCTATTACTACTATCTTATATTTGTTAATTATATGTTGTTTTGAAAGTTAGTTTAATTTTCCTTTTGTTTTTATTTCAGGCTAATTTCAATGACAAATATGATGAGTATAGAAAGAAGTGGGGAGGTGGTATCATGGGTTCGAAATCCCAAGCAAAAACGAAGGCCAAAGAGAGGCTTCTTGCCAAGGAAGCTGCTCAGAGGCTGAACTAGAAGCTTTGGCCATATGTTGCCTGCCAATCAGGCTATAAACATTTTGAAGGTTTTTAAGTGGTAGATTACTGCTGAGTTTTAATTTTGTTGAGAGCAAATTATGATATTTGCATGTTGTTATGGCTGTTTGCTTTAGACTGATGGATAATTAACAGTTGGTTATAATTTATTTATTTTGGTCAATTTTGATGAATGTCTGTCTTGAAGAGTTGTGATCTTGAGGTTTTCCTTCACAAAGTTGTGGTCGATCCAATTTGCAATTGAACATTAGAATCCAGAATTTGTCACTCATTAAACTCCCTGTCAAACCAAATATCATTTGTAGTTTGTAGTTTTTGGTAACAATTGCAAAAACTTTACGTCTGGTGGGCCTCATTTCCGCGAGCTCTTCTCTGGTTGTAGACACTGCAATTCGGGCTCTTTGAAATCTAAATATTAACCCATAAATTTTTTAGAATGCTACGACTACCCAACTCTTGATGACCCAACCAGCTTCTCCCTATAGAGAATAGAACTGAATCAGATTCCCTAGTTTGAGCGATCTAGGTGCTGGTTTGGTAGAAATTGCATAGAGATTGGTTAGAAGTATTGTATAAGGTGATTTTCAGCAACCACTACATGAATGTAATTTCTCCATTTTAGGGGAAATAACATCCTGAGTTTATGCACTCCAAATCTGTGGCTATTTCAGATGATGTGATGCTTGAAGGTAACACAACAAACAAATTTCCGCTTATCTTTCAGTTTCAATAATTTTATAATGTCATTAACAACTTTTTTTTTTGGGTGTGAGTTTATAAATACGTCGTTAACCGAGTAAAAACTAGGGGTTTTAAATTGAGCTTTTGGATTTCATTAGATTTGAAGTGTCCAGAGGAATCAATTTTGTAGCAACTTATTATTACCTTTGCGCACTTGTAGGAGGAGCAAATAACAGAAATGTTGGTTGCGTGAATAAGGAGGCCAAGCCACATGATCTCTAATTGATTTATATCCACGGAAAGGCTTTACGCTTATTATATATATACATATATATTGCAATCTTACGATCCTGACAAATATTACGGAGTACAAAGAATACAAGCTCTTAATTGTTAGTAACCCAAAAAAATAAAGTATATGGGGCTGAAAAATGCTTCTCTAACTTTGATATACATCCTTAAAATTAGGGCCCCAAAAAATTAATGGAATTTAAAATTTGATAAAAAGAAAGAAAAGAACACTAGAGGTTGTTAATTGACTATTGTCAATGGCTGAGATGGTTTGGGTTTCTTCTGTCATGTATTCTTTGGGTTTCTTCTGTCATGTATTCTCTGTCTCATTCTCTGATCTTTTCTTTCATTCTTCTGATAGAAATTAAAGACTAGTCTAAGTTTTTCATTAGATCATGGCGCGTTTTCTGTTTTATTAGTCTCTCTCTTGGCCTTGGGTGAGAGATTGAAAGATTAAGAAGGGGGTGTGGTCAGGAGGAGGAGGAGGAGAAATGGGTTCATTATTAATGGAACCGGATGATGTAGCAACTTATGCAAGCATCTTTCACCCACCAGAAGGTCTGTGCCTCTCCGTCGAAAACATCCACTCCAGAGGCATCTTTCACGGTGCCCGTCCCTTTGATTACTCCGTCCCTCGGCTTTTGGCGCAACTCTCTTTAGCCTCTTCCATCATTTTCTTCACTTCTCGTCTCCTCAGGCCTCTCCACCAAACCACCATGGTTTCACACATATTGGTACGTACATAATAATCTTGGAAACCACACCCCGTAAACATGACTTCCCAAAATGAGAGTCTGAACCAAATGTCATTACATTGTTAAGTAAATTTTATGTTGGTCATGGATTATGTTGGAAGTCAAAAGTTTCTTTAAAAAAAGACTTTCAAATAGCATAATAGTATACTTTTATTAAAATTACGTCGTTTTAATGATTCTTTTAAAAATAAGTGAGGTTGCGGATGATATTTTTATAAATAAAAAGAAAGTAAGTTGGACCATTCTCTTTTAATATTATTTTATTTTTTAAAAGAATCATCAAAACGACATTTTAATAAAAGTATGCTATTTAAGAGAAGTACGCTATTATAACTTTTTTTAATCCAAACTTGCAGTCTAATGTTCCCTCTACTTGTAGGGTGGTTTGCTACTAGGTCCATCCTTTCTGGGACATTTCTCAACATTTACAGCTACAGTGTTTCCATTTCAAGGTCTCGTATTGTTAGATGGACTTGCTATATTAGGCTACATGTTCTACTTCTTCCTGATAGGAGTAAAAATTGACATTTCAATATTGAAGAGTTTAGAGAAAAGGGATTTCATTATTGGCATTTCTACAGTGGCACTTGCGATCGTTGTAAGCATCTCATGGTCATTACTAATAATGGGCAGTAATATCAAACTAGAGCCAGAGATAACCTACACACTTCCTATCGTAGGGGCAATATCATCTGTCCTAGCCTTCCCAATGGTTGCTCACTACCTCACTGAACTTAATATGCTAAATTCCGCGATTGGAAGAATGGCCTTAACGACGTCCCTGATCAGCAACTTATTTAGTTATTCTCTTATATCTATCACCATCATATCAAACCAACATGGTGGGAGGTACATTATGTTAAGATCAGTTCTCGTCACAGTTGTGATGGCAATCTTTTACCTTTTCCCAGTTCGAGCATTATTTGTGTGGCTGCTTCGGAGGATCCCAGAGGGGCAGCCGTTGAAACGAGGCTTCATCTATCTGGTACTTGTAGGCATCTTGATGTCTGGGCTTTGCAGTCATGCCAGTAACATGAGCATATTCTACGGACCGTTGCTTTATGGGATGGCAATACCGGCTGGGCCTCCTTTGGGATCTGCTTTAGTAGAGAAGCTTGAACTTATAAACTCTTGTTTCTTCATGCCACTTTACTATGTGAAAAATGGATTGGTGGTGGATATATTTTCCGTCAAGTTCAAGAATTATCTGGTTGTGCAATTCATCATCCTTGTGGCCTGCACGGGGAAGTTTCTTGGAGCACTCATCTCTTCAGTTTGCTGCAATGTGCCCCCCAGGGATGCTATCTCGCTCGGCCTAGTTATGAACATCCAAGGTCTTCTTGAACTTGGCATGTTTAAAATGATGAAGCAATCAAAGGTATGTTCACACATGTTCTCTGTTTTAGTTGTAGTGAAATATCCCAAACTTAGAATAAATTGAAGAATGAAAATGTAGCAAAGCAGATGGAAAAAAAAATGAAGCTAACATATACCAAATGTAGCACAGTAGATGATATGATAATAATAAATCAAAGGGAGTACTTACTATTACACTATCAACTTATAACAAAAGTTTGAATTTCTTGATGCAGGCAATAGACAATGAAACTTTTGTAGTCTTGTGCGTATCATTGGTAATTGTGAGTGCCACAATCACCCCCATAATGAGACACCTATATGATCCTACAAAGAGATACACTGTCTACAAGAGGAGGACCATTTTGCTCTCAAAACCTGATTCTGAGCTTTGCATACTAGCATGCCTACACAACGAAGAAAACCTCCCCACCACCATCAACATCCTTGAAGCTATTAATCCGACCAAACGTACCCCTATTTGCATCTACGCTCTCCACCTCGTCGAGCTCGTAGGCCGTCTTGATCCCCTCCTCATATCCCACAAGCTGATGAAAAAGCCCTCTACAAAAGCCTCCACTTCAAAAGGCATTGTAAATGCCTTCAGATTGTTTGAACAAAGCTACGGCCGCCACATTGCCTCGGCACACCCCTTTACTGCGGTAGCAGCTTATCCAACAATGCATGATGAAGTATGCGCAATGGCACTTGACAAGAGAGTTTCACTCATAATAATCCCTTTCCACAAAAGATTGACCGACAGCAATGTTACTACAGAGTTGAATAAGAAGGCTATTAGGATGATGAATGATAAAATCCTTAAATCCGCGCCTTGCTCCGTGGTAATCATTGTTGACAGGGGACTGCTGCACAGCGCGAGGCCTGCATTGTCAACGTGGTCCCCATATCGGATTGCAGTTTTGTTCTTAGGTGGCGCTGATGATAGGGAAGCGCTTGCTTTAGGGGCACGAATGGCTGGACAACCAAATATCAACCTGACAATTGTTAGGCTGCTTGAGAATAGACAAACTCCCGGCGGTCAAAATACTAGCTCTGAAAGGAATGCGGATAATGATGTTGTAAGTGAGTTTAGACGTAATCTGGACGGAAATTATTAGGTGATGTACTTGGAGGAGGTGGTTATGGACGGGACGGGGACGGTTGCCGTTATCCGATCCATGGAGAACAATAATGAGCTTATTATTGTGGGAAGATGTCATGACACGTGGTCACCGCTGATGCTAGGACTGTCAGGTTGGCACGAGGAGACGGAGCTGGGTGATGTTGGAGACATGCTAGCTTCGGCGGATTTTAGAGGGAATGCCACCATCTTGGTGGTGCAACAACATAACAATGTAAAGCAGCGGAGGAAAAACAAGAACAAAGATGAAGATGATTTTACAATCCACGCTGATTAAATTTTCAACCAATAGTTTCCTTACCATACATAAAAAGGTCTAATTTTGGCCAAATTTGTTTAATGATTTACGTTAAAATCAAATCTTGAGAATGCCCAAAAGAAATAAGGTGATAAGATTACATGGTTTTGAGGAAGTGGAATTTATCATTCTATATTCTGCATAACGAAGTGCACAACGAAGGAATGATAGTTACCTCCTGCAGCATCCATTCAGTTTTGACAAAATCATTTGAATTCAACAAAAACCAAGTGACAGGTAAATTATATGCACAAAAACACACTATAAAATTCAAATCTGTACAACCATTTGTCTATTTATGTACATCCCTAGTAATATTAAACTGTACACATTTATATACTTTTAGAGCATGACTATCCACTTGGACTGATTTTTACAGTATAAGGAGTACCCTAATATCTTCTATCAAATACCAAGACAAACACTAGCAAAACCCTGCACAATATTCACAGTGCTATCTAGTTCTGTGGAAGAGTTGACGTATTTACCCTGTTTCTAATTCTCAAACTAATATCCACTTCAAGATATCAGGAGTAGGATCTAATCAATTTGAAATTCTGGAAAGTTCGTGCTTTAAAGAGGTTCCCAAAGAGGAAGCTTTTTGTTTTCTCCTGGGGTGGATTTGGTGAATTACTTGAGTTCTGTCTAACATGCAGTACTGCTTGTCCAATCTGTCGTCGAATGTAATCAATTATCTTGGGATCAACTAGATTACCTGTCACATCAGTGACATAGAATGTATCTTTGGCTTTCCCACCTTTAGTCGAAATTTCTGCTCTTTTAATACACAAGCTATTCTCCCTGAATATCCTGGTAATATCTGACAAAAGTCCAACTCGATCTTCTGAAAACAATTCTAGCTCCAGTGCCTGCAATAACTAGCAAAAACACTTTAGAGCGGGATCAACCAATATTCTTACTGGAACATAAACTCAAAATTTATTTCACTTTTCTATGAGAGTTGTCAACATATACCTCAGATGCTCGCCTTTCAATGGCCGCTTCAAGGCATTTCCTGACACGCTCTCGTTCAGCCTCAGAGCTTATAGGGAGCCCATCAACATGCCGGATATAGTATTCCTGCATCAAAGAAACAGTTCAATTATATTCCAAAGATACTATTAACTGAGCATACTCGATGCACTATGAAGAAAGTTCAGATGCACCCATCAAAAGTGGAGTTCAATAACAGTGGAACATGTAGTGAGCAGAAAATCGATGATATCATCTAAAGTTTCAGAAAATATCATAGTGTGATGCATACGAGATCAAATCTTATTGATAAAAGAATCAAAATCAATTCACTCATAGAATCAAACTGTCCAATCCAATTTCCATTTTTGTATCAACTGCAGGTTACATAAAATGAATTTTACCTGATATGCTTCCATCCTCCCAGTGTGGACTACTCCATGAAAAACTACATATTGCATGTCAGTTAGGGTGCAGAGAGCATCAAACAACAGCTTAGGCCGGTCTTTGGATCTCATAGTAATCACCGTGTAGTCCTTTTCAATACAATCCACAATAGTTACATGCGGTCTTGAGCACTTGTCATCAACTTTTCCTTCTGCAGCTCTTTCAACCTGTTCATAGTCGCGATCAGCAAACATAATTTGATGCAATCTTCTCTCCCTATGCGTGACTCCAGGTGGTGAAAGTGTCATATTTGCTGTCTTCAAGTCATTACTTCCTTTAAGAACATTGCAAAGGAGTTCCTTAATAGTTGAGAGCCTTTTTGGGTCTTCAATTGCACATCCTGTGGCATCATCTGTCACATGAACCACAGCTGCAGCTCTAGCATTGTGAGTCCATATCTCAGCATTCACCACATTACAGTGAAGGCCAGTAAGAACCGCACATACTTCAGACAATAGACCGGGTCTGTCCGTTCCGGTTAGTTCAATTGAGGTGTGATTTTCAGAAGGCATCAGTCCAACAGAACCCCTCAATGGAGATACAAAAAAGGCATCACTTTCAAGTGTCTGCAAAAATTAGAGTGACAAGAACCGCTTAAAGGATTTCGAAAATTTTAGTCAAATAGATCGAAATGTACATGACAATTGGATTACTTTCACCCTATAACACCAAAAGAAAGGTGGGGTGGGGTGGGGGGAGGGTTGAAATAGAGCATGGTAGGCTTGCTGATATTCAAGAGAGCCTAAAAATCTAAGATGTAAGTTAAATAAATGCAATTCCAATTCCCCCCACCCCCATCTCCACCTCCACTCTCCTCCCTGTTTCATTATTTCCTCTGCTTAGTGAAAGAGGTACTTGGGACTACAGGTACTTCAACTAATTTCAAGAACTACAACTTTTCAGGTTAATGCATTCTTTATGTTAAACAAAATCTATAGCAATTTGCTACCTCAAAAATATTTAAAAGAAGAAAAGAAAGATTAAACAACAAGGAGTTGCTTACCTTTTGAATATATCTGATGATTTCTTCATCTCTAATTTTGAATCCTTCACGATCAATCACATAAAACACTGTAATATTACATTCAGAGTTATGAAGATAATGGAGAAACATGCTTTTGTCTCTTTTTTTCTTTTCTTTTTTGGTTTTGTTTTTTTAACCTTGTACTTATTATACCAATTAGATTTGAGCAGTTGAGCAGAAATAATACCATCCATGAACCATCCCCCATCAGATGAGATGTATGCTTTGGTGATAACAAGGTCCAAATCTGTAAGAACTTGAACAACTTCCAGCAGGATTCCGTGTTTGTTGACACTGTCAACCTATAAACGATGGACCATGTATATCATACTTAGAAATTTAGAGAAACTAGCATACCAAACAGAACCCAGCTCTGACCTATTCCTGAAATATTTGCGCAACAAGTTATAAATTAGAAGGCACAAATCATACCTGTATAATAGTTGTATCCACACTAGAATTGTTGTCAATTGTGACCCTGTTTCAACAAGAGGAAACTAAGAACATCAATTAAATATCCAGAAAGGAGCCCTAAAAGACTAAAAATGGGCATTAATCTGCAAATATCCATAAGTACTGTACAGTAACTATCTGAATCAAGCTAAAATCATAAAAACCAGAAAGAGGGACATCACGCCCACAAAACAAAGCAAAAAAAAAAATATCTAAATATTATCATTGTCAAAAAACATTGAAAGCTAGCTGCTCCTGGGAATAAATTTTCTCTTAACCTACTAACAAACCATAATTTGAATATCAAGTTTTTTTTAGAAGAACAGTTAAACGTCAAACACCATATCCATCAAACTTTCGAGATCATAATAGCAATTTATTTGCAAGGAAAAAACGATAGTTTTCACAAGAACATTTCAAAAAAACAACCCAAAAGCTAAAATTAACTCCAAATAAGCTATAAAACTAAGAACCCCAAACAGGGGAGAGAAATTAAGAGGGCAATAACTTTCTATTAGAAAAAAAGGGAAAAGAAACCTGGGTGGGTTCAGCCTCCTGATAAGCTTTGCATATTCATCATCCATTTCTGTTATGTAGAAGAAGAAAAAAACTTTCTAAAAAAGAGAAAGAAAGTCGAAACGATAGGTATGAAAACCCAGATGGATTAAAAAAAGTTACGCTAGAATTATAATGATTGCCTCCAAAATGTGCGGAAGAACTAACTATAAATGAGACTCCGATTTCAACGAGGAGAGAGAGAACAGAAATAGAAAGGAGGAGACTAGTAAAGTCCTATTGGCTAATACCGCACCTGTTAAGCTGACGGAAGAGTTAACTACGCCGTTTCATTTCTGTTAAACTTAGCCCTTCATTCTTGAGGTGAATTAGAAAGAATAAGTACATTAAGCTTAATCTTAATTCATAATTTATTTATTTTATGTTACATACCCTAAAAAAGGCTGAGCAATTTTATTTAAGAAACTGATATTTTCATATAATTTTTTAATATTTTCACATAAAAATTGTCCTGTAAAATTTATAATAATAATTTTTATCGTCGCTATACATCTATAACGACACTTTTTATATAAAAATATCAAAATATGAAAATATCAATTTGTATTTAGGAAATTGATATTTACAAGCAACATCCTTCTCAACAAAGGGAGAATACACTCGCTATCTTATACATCTAATAAAATTAAATTTCGGTTGATGTATTATGCCTCTCGTTAAACAAAAGGTCTTAGGTTTAATTTTTGACGGTGACCAGATTATGGGGTGTGTTTAAATTTTAATCAAAATTAGCAAAGCTAAACCCGTTATTTAATGGACTGCTCTATTGAAATTGAATCTGGTGTTTTGGATAACGAGAATATTGTGAGAGACGTTTACATTTTTCATTTTATTTGATATTTTTATAATAAAAACAAATAATTCTATGACATGAATATAAAACTTACTTACCATTCATCTGGTGATAAGGTTACGAAATTAATAATTTTTTTATAAAAATTAATTTTCTTATGTAAAAATATATATTTTTCCTTTGTAAGAATATTATTTTTATAATGAAAACTAAATTATTTGTAAAAATATCACTGTCGTCTATTGAATTCTCACACTTATACTGTGTTTGTAATTTTTTTTAGGAGAAATGAAGGGAAGTGAGGGAAAATAATTAAATTTCCTTTAAATTTTATGTTTTTGAGTTTTTTTTAGAGAGGAAAGAAAGATATTTGAAGGTAAAATTGATTTTATTTTTTGCTCAAAACTTTTTCTTCAAAAGTGGGAGGTTTGGAGGTATGAAAAAGTTAAATATTTGAGTTCGACTCTCGCTCGAAGCTAAAAAAACTCAAAAACATAAAATTTGAAGGAATTTTAATTATTTTCCCTCACTTCCCTTCGTTTCTCCTAAAAAAAATTACAAACACAGAATAAGTGTGAGAATTCAATAGACGAAAGTGATATTTTTACAAATAATTTAGTTTTCATTATAAATTGAAGGTAAAATTGATTTTATTTTTGGCTCAAAACTTTTTCTTCAAAAGTGGAAGGATTTGGAGGGATGAGAAAGTTAGATATTTGAGTTCGACTCTCACTCGAAGCACTATAGGGGTCACGAACAACAATTTTAAGCCTGTTTGGAAAGTCTTGTTCGGATAGAGAAGACTGAGTCGTCATAAGATCAACAACTCCTCTAAAAACAATAGATATTTTATATTACCTAAAATAATCTTAAATCATGTAATTAGTAAGTAAGGTTATTATAGTAATAGTATAGTTTAAAAATAAAAATATTCTTCTTTCTCTCTTTCTAAATTCACAAACAAAAAATATATAATTAAAATCTTATTCATCCTCTCTTTTTTTAAAACTCATAAACATAACAATAAAAAATTATAATCTATCTTTATCCCTTCCTATTTTATATATATTTTTGGGTTAAGTTCAGATGACCGCCTGGGGTTTGGGCGGTTTCTCACTTAACTACCTATAGTCAGTAAAGCTACATTTAAACACCCGATTTTTTGAGTTAAAGTGAAAACGTTACCTTTTCTGTCCAAATTAACCGTGCGTGCATGTCAGACGCCAAAAAACGCGTGAAAAGAGGGTCTAACAGTAAAAAAATAATAGAAAATGTCTAAAATAGCCTTCTTCTTCCTCTTGATTCTCAAGCTCTCTCTCATAATTTCATTTCAATTTTATATCTAGGACTAGAGAGAGGCGATGTCTCGATTTTGATTCAGAAAGCTATTACTCACCATATCTAGAACTAGTGTTGCTCTTACAGTATCATGCCCTTGCTAGTTACTCTCCGATCGGGACATTGAAGAGAGTTCGAAGGATCCGATTTCAACTTTGGTGATCTGGTAAGTAGTGATCTGGTCTCCAAACCGCAGGTGATTCTGTGAGTCTTAGTATTGGTCTCCAGATCCGATTTCAACTTTAGCGACTAACGTCCCCTGCACCGTCGCTAGGTCCAGTAACTTCCCCATCTCCGTCTCCGGCTAATTCGGCTCCAAGTCCAGCTCCGAAATCTGCCGAGGCTCCGCCACCCTTCCTCTCTCCTCCGTCACCACCTTCAGAGTCGCCAAATCAATGGTTTATGGGTTAAAGCTCCGGTATTGGTTATGGGTTTAGTTACAGTGTCAGTATCTGCAATAGTATCTGTAATTGTCTCCGATATCTATATTTTTTGGCTCTCATAGTCTCCACTTGTTTGATAAAATGCCTCAACAAAGAAATGGGCACAAATACTCTGTTTTGGGCTATTCAATTGGTATTAGATTTTATTTGCTCTGTTTTGGGCCTTCCTTAAATATTCTGATTGGAAGATTTAGCAACAAATACTCTGTTTTCGAGTGCGGGTTTGATTGAGGGTAGGGCTGGTATGATGGTTCATGGTGAGATTTTGAAAAGGGGTCTTGAGTTTGATTCATTTGTTCGAGTTTCTTTGGTTGATATGTATATTAAAGTTATGTTATTGGGTTTTGCTTTACAGTTGTTCGATGAAAGTCCAGAAAGAAATAAGCTAGGGAGTGTGTTATTATGGAATGTATTGATAAATGGGTGTTGTAAAGTTGGAGACTTGGGAAAGCTGTGGAGATATTTTTTTTCTTTGACTGGTTTGCTGAAATTAGAGCTCTTTTGTATGGATAAGAAGCTTCAATTTCCTTCTGGAGGTGAAACTTTAACTTGTTGATTCAGGACCTCTTCTTGGAGGATTTACTTCATTACGTGTAGTATCTATTCGGGCCTCTGGTTTGGCAGCTCGCAACATGGCTCTGAAAGGAACTAATAATAGTTCATGTTCCATTATAAGTGACAGTCAATTGTTAAAGCAACATGATGCTGGGCATAGCGGGAAAACTATTATTAGAGACTCTTCTAAATTTTGGGAGGACATTGATCAGAGGCATACTATGGAGGAGTATGCTGATCGAATGAAGGGATCAGGGAATGAAAACAAGTTCAAGGTTAATAAGTCAGCAGTTAGGAAACTTTTTTGTGAGGATACAAGTACTGGGAAAGGGCTTAATAACAATTTGAGTAATACTGATCAAGAAGCAGAATTGTCTCAGTTGTTCGCTTCTGAGAACGAGTTGGCAGGGCTGAGCTATGTCAATTCTCAAGAGCCTGGTGAGGCATCGAAAACCATTGCACTTGACTTTGTGGACAAATTTCTGAAGGTTAATGTTACAGAGTTTGATCAAGAATTGTATTTTTGTCAAATTTGCATGTGGAGCTTACTGGAATTGAAATTTGTTTTGGTTTTGTTTGTTTGTTTGTAGGAATGGCGATGGATGGAGTAACAAATTGAATGAAATTAGTTTTTTTTTTCTTTTTAATTGTCAATTGGGTATTGATTATTATGAGCAATCTTTCATATTTTCCCTTTTTGATGAGCCCTGTATTGAAGATTCGGACAAAATGAATGGAATTACTCCCATGTTCTCTCATCTGTCCTTTGTATATAAGGAGGGTAATTAAGTCTTTATTCAACTTAAGTAATAGAGTTATGACAAAAAGCAATTTTTCACTTTAATTCAAAAAATCAGGTATTTAAATATAACTTTACTGACTATAGGTAATTAACTGAAAAACCGCCCAAACCCCATGTTGTCATCTGAATTTAACGCTATATTTTTTATCTCATCCTTCCAAACTGAGACAGACATAATTAGTTTTTTAAAGGTTTGGTAATTTTTGTATAGCTTTCCAAATCTATAATTACCCATCTTTTCAGTGGGTATTCTAAGGTGACGATGGACAAAGACCGAAAGACAGTGGAGGCACGTGTCTTGTGTAAATTAGTCGGTGGCTTGCCGCTATTTTTTGGCGGCAATTCCCGCGTGGTTTACTGGTTTTCTCCCCCATGTTGTACAAATGCGCAACTACCTCCTGCCTCCTGGCTTCTACTCTCTACTCCTAAATAAAGTAAAATATTAATAAGAATGTCCTCTCTCAACTCTCTAGGTTAAAAACATAATACCTCTTAATTCCGTCTCACAAAAATGATTTCTTTTGTTAAACATTTTTGATTCACTTAAAATAAGTTCACTTATTAGTGATATTAGTATAAATTAAAATTTTAATATCTTATCATACTATTAGACTAGACATTATTTTTTGAAGGCATACATATATAGAACAGAATATATTCTTAACATTTGCGAAATTCGTAAGTAAAACTTTTTTATTTATATATTTTTCTCATTGGTTATTTACTTATTCTTCATAAATTTAATTTAGTTGGTGTTAATTGAATAAGTTTTAGTTTTATTTGAATGCTATAATGCATTTGATAACTTTGTATAATTTGTTGATTGGGATATCGAAGAAGGAAAAACATATTAGAAAAAATATGTATGAACTTGCGTTGTTGCGAAAGCGAATGTCAAATTTCAAGCGGTGAAAAAGTAATTTTTGACTATAGGTGATTTGACTTCCTAATTTAAGTTGAAAACTATATAGTTAACAAAAATCACTTGAATATATTGAGTTAGTTAACTAGTTTTTAGGAGATGAATTGATTTGATTTTGGACCTATATTATTATTACAAATATGAGTTGGATCTAGTTTAACTAGTTTGAACACTATAATAGTTTTTTGCACTTTGTAAAGTTAACAAAGAACACACACCCCACCCCCCGTCCCCCGTTCCCCACACGCACCCCATACCCCCTACCCTCTATCCCGTATCCCGCACCACCCCCCACATGAATTTTCGACTATAGGTGATGGTTCAAAAATTAGTATAATTAATCAGATGAATTTTTCACATTATACATTTGATTTCAAAAATGTAAATATATTTTTATTTTAAAATTATAAAATAACATTATATTATATATTATTTTACATAACACAATCAATCTACTCTCTTCTTTAGTTTAAAATTATAAAATGACATTATATTTTTTAAGATGCCAAATAAATGTAAAAATGGGGGAGTAATTAAATAAATCAAGACAGAGGAGACTTGCACAGCTTGATTTGATTTCTTATTAATTCCAACTTCTCCGCAACTGAAGGGCCGAAATTGAGGCACAGACTTTTCTTCGAATATAATTGAAATGACAGTTCAGTCGGATAACGATGTGTAGAACGATGTAACCGATATGTCATTCTAAATTTAGTACCTTCAATAATTTATCAAACAAAATAAGTACTCTTTAAGCGATGGAAACCGATATTTTTATATATTAAAATAATATTTTTATATGAATTTCTCTCGCACGAAAATAAGACCCATCTATTATTTATATGAAATATTTATATATACTTATCTGTTGTACACTAAAGTTGAAATACAATAAAATTAATATGTCAAGACGCTTAATACTATGAGTGTAAATGAATCGAGTATTAAATTACTCAAATTTGATTTACAAAATTTATTGAGTATAAAATATATAAGGTCTGATTGAGACTTGTTTAGATACTGAGTCAAGCACGATCTTGACCCGAGCCCGAGCAATTTGAACTTTTCGAACGAATATGATCCGAGTATCAATAGAAAATTACAATTTGAAGAGGTTCGAGTAATTTATCGAATTTTAAAATTTCCTCATATTTGAATCATTTATATTTCTAGTCGAGCTCGAATCGAACTTTTAATTGAGCGAGTACGAATTGAACCCAAACTGTTTGCTCATTTTACAGCTTTACTCAAAACTCTCTCAAAATAAACTATGAAATACTTATTAAATTGAAGACTCAAATGACTTAATAATGCTTGAATGCTTAGAAATGCTATGAATGAAATGGTTGTCCCCTAGGCTATTTATAGGAGGGTTTAGTGATCTATCAAAAGGGAAACAACTCCTTGAAAAAGCACGTTTAACCAAAATGACGTAGTTTTTGGGCTTAGCAGAAAGGGCGAGTCCATTCGGACACAAAACAATGCAGTTTTGGGCTAGCGTTACAAAAGTCCAAAACGACACAGTTTCATTAACTTGATAATAAATAAAAATTGGAACTAAGTAAAACAAAATAAAATTTGTTCATAAAATATATATAATGACCTAGAATCTCGAGCCAGGAGCCTGTCTGGTCAGCGACGCGTGGGTTTAAACCATACCTTGACTAAGTCGTGTGGATTTAAATCAAGTCTTGACTAGGTTCTCTCCCTTTCATAAAAGTGGGGTGCCGGGTGCCCCTTAGGACCCAAATTCAATAGCAACTTTATTGTATATAAATTCATTCAAACTTTAGTTCTTAACCGATGTGAGACTTAACTTTCCACAAATATATATTATCATTTTCAAAGATGATCTCTGGGAGTTAATTTTTCATTCACACATTGATATGTGAATTTATTTCAAATAATTAATGAAACTCACTTCAAATTTGAGTCAAATTTTAACTGGATTGTCGACATACTCGACACTAGTTGATGGACTACTACACTTTTTCTCTAATTTTATCTAATATGTATATTTAAACATATAATAGTTAATGTATTATAGACAATTCGAGAAATTAAATGAACATGGAAGAGGATCTAAATTGGCAGTTGATTATGTCAGATATATAGAATAATCACGTAGTCTTGATTAACAAAATGATAAATGACAAACTTTCATTAATAAAATGTCTTTTTATCTTTTTACTTGGGTCCAGTTTGGAACTTGGAGAAGAGCTTAAGGGAAAGAATTGAAGAGCTGATTTTGGCAATGGCCAAAGATGAACTTTTTTTCCAAGAGTGGTTTGTTTTTATAGGCGTAGAGACAAGACAGAAATGAGTAGATAAAAAACCCCTCAATCCAAACACATTAATTAATTAATCTTTCAACCGCTTCCTACATATCTAGTACTCCCTCCCTCCGTTTTTTAATATATATCGAATTGTTTGAAAATTTCAATTAAGTATCAATTATTTAGTTTTTAATATTATTTTAAATAATAAATATAATTTTGGTTATTTAATTATTTTTTATCTAATAAATAGTATTTTCTTTTTCTAATACAAAGATAATATAGACAATTAATATTATATAATTATTTATGTGCACACTTCTAAAATGACTTATATTAAATAACGGAAGGAGAGAATAATATCTTGTTCGTATAATAATTATTATATATGGCAAGAAAAGGTGATGAGCGATGCATAATCCATTTACGTGGAGAACGTATGACAATACAATACTAGTAGATTAGGAGATAACGAAGTCAGATCACCAACTTGCTACTTTTTCTTGTAATCTACTGTTGAGAATTTTATGAAGGTAATGTTTGTGTTAAGTTGGGTTTTAATTAAAGTGTTGAAATCTTTTTAGTTAGTGTTTTGGATAAAAATTAGCCTTTTGATTTATCATAATACATAAATTAAAAATCATGTATCCAATTATGTGTTAGTCTTCCGTCTCCACTAAAGAATAGACATATATTCAATATAAAAAAGGTTAGGGAACCCACCTTTCAACTAAATCAATAGTTATATTTGATTAAAAAAATAAATTCTAATATTAATATATGATTAAATATATTTGGTTTTATAACACTTTATTTGTGTCATTTTTAATTATATCAAGAAACAAAAGATTCGGATGTGTTGATGAACAAAGGCCGAGAAATATCCGGATCGGATGCGGAAGAATAAAGGGGAGTTGGAAAGTGAATGGAAACATCGGGACGGGTCTAGGGAAAGTATATTATATATACGTACGTACAGCAGTGCTAAATAAATAAATAGTGTAATTTTGAGAAGAGATCAGAGCCGCCGGTACTGGTACTGCTACTGCTACTGAAGTCTGAAGGGGGATAAGAATATGGTGGATACCGGCTACAGGGACAGGGCTATCTCGGAGCTCATCGTGGGTCTTTAAAAAACTCGAATAATTCAATTGAGACACACAAATCGATGGGCTTAATTTGATACTCCAGTATTATATAAAGAATGTGATATATTTTGTTCTTCAAGCAGGCTCTCTTCTCTTATAGCATCTCCGGCAGATGGACTATCTATTGGACTATATTTATTCCATCTGACATCAACAAATATCCTTTAGTCTTCACTCCTTCCAGCAGATGGACTATCATGTGGACTATCCCGTGGACTATAATATAAAAAAATTAAAATAATCAATGAATTCAAAAAAACTCCAACGGATATAATCCAACGACTATATTTCAACGGTCATATTCCAACGGCCATATTATAACGGCTATATTTTAAAAAATAAATAACATCTATAAATATTATAAGTCACATCTAGTCTCTCATATTCACTCATCTTAACTTCATTCTTCTAGTCAAATAAGTTATTTTAAATATGTCTCGTCAATTCGAATTAGCTATGTTGCACATGGATGAAGAAGAAGATGAAGAAGCATATGGACAATTGTGTGGCATAGCGGCTATTAAAGAAGAAGAACAAAATGTCAATAGGCATACATCACGTCATCGTGGTTCTGTGCAAAGTCGTATGACCATTGATCGTGGTAGACATAAAGGTCATAATCGACTTTTTCGTGATTATTTTACTGAACATCCTACATACCCCCCGTATCTATTTCGGAGAAGGTTTAGAATGCGGCGCCCGCTTTTCCTCCGAATTCAAAGAGCAGTTGAAGCGTATGATTTATACTTCGTCCAAAAAATGAATGATGCAGGACATCTCGGTTTATCTTCTCTACAAAAAATAATTGCCTCAATGCGGATGCTTATCTATGGTGTTTCAGCGAATTCCGTTGATGATTATGTGCGGATCGGTGAAAGCACGGCTATATTGAGTCTTAAAAAGTTTGTAAAAGCAGTCATTTTAATTTTTGGTGATGAATATCTGAGATCCCCCAATAATAATGACATCGTTAGATTGCTATCAAAAGCTGAAGAGCGTGATTTTCCTGGGATGTTGGAGAGCATCGACTGCATGCATTGGAAATGGAAGAATTGTCCGGTTGCGTGGCATGGTATGTATCTTGGTCATGTGCATGAGCCAACAATTATTTTAAAAGCGGCGACTTCATACGATATTTGGATATGACATGCATTCTTTGGATTAACAGGCTCTCATAAAGATATTAACGTTTTGGAGAGATCATCTATCTTCTCTGCTCTTACTGAAGGTCGTGCTCCACCAGTGAACTACTCAATTAATGAAAATGAGTACACGATGGGATATTACCTTGCTGATGGTATATATCCCCCATGGGCAACATTTGTTAAAACCATTTCGGCACCTCGGAAAAATAAAAGAAAACTATTTGCTAAGACTCAATAGGCGCTTAGAATGGATGTTGAGCGAGCATTTGGGGTACTGCAAGCAAGTTTTGCTATAGTTCGCGGTCCTGCACGATTTTGGGATCAAACAATACTAAAAGAAATTATGACTGCATGCATAATATTACATAATATGATTGTTGAAGATGGACGAGATGAAAATCAAGAACCAACAACCTACGATACACATGACGAGATTCTAACTGTAGAAGTGTCTCATGAGCGTACCCCACAATTACTTGAATTCATTGAAGCAAATCATCGCATAAGGGATAAACAAGTTCATTCTAAATTGCAAGAAGATATTATTCAACATTTGTGGTCACTACGTGGCGGAGCCTAATCCATTACATTCTACTATAATAATAAGCAAAACTATGATTCTCTAATAATAAGCAAATTAACTACTAGATATAACTCTTTTCATGATTTCTTTCTTGCGTTGTTTATAATATTCAGCTACTTTAGGCTCCATGTTAGCGGTGTCGATCATCATAACCCTTTCATCTTCTTGTGCTTTCAGTATATTCAATTCCTCTTACTCTTGAAAATATATTCTGTCCATGTTCTCTTGTCGCTTTTGTTGGTCCAATTTCATCTGATGCTCGAATTTCTCAAACCTCAACTCCATAGGTGTACTAGTATCACCGGTTCCTTTGCCCTTTTTAAATAATGCTTTCGAAGCCTTTCTTCCCATTGGCCTCTCTAATCCTGCAGAGATTGTATCTTCAATACCGTCGTTTTCACCCAAACTGACTTCTTCTGCGGTTGATGGAGAAGATGCTGCTGGACTTGACTTTCTATTACTTTTCTATTTTTTTCTACTATTATCTGTTCTCCATTTCGGTGTATCCTTTAATATTCTCCAACAATGCATAAATCCAAATGGTTGATTTTGCATACTTTTGAACATCTCTAATGCTTGACATATCTATTGAAAAATTATTTACAAAGTATTAAATATAAAATATAAGAATAAAACTTAATGAAATTTTACATGAAAAAATTGAAATACCTTATCTTGTTCGCCTACACCGCTTTGTTGCATTCTTTCAATTGAAGTATAATATCCACAAAATTTATTCACCGCGAGTTGAATTGTTGACCAACGTTTCGCCAAAGCAGTAGAATTGCATTCAGACTCAAATTTTTTGTATTCGTGAAAGTATTCATGAACTTTTTTTCAATATCTTCCATGTTTTTGATCGTTTTCTTGAATTGGATCCATGCTTTACATTAAGCCATGCAGAAACAAGAAGGGTATCTTCATCAATAGTGTAATTATTCTTTCGCCCTGTTCTTTTATTGGACTCATTTTTAAGAGTCTGAATTGGTACATCATTTTGAATTAAAAATTCATCCAACAAATTTGGATCATCAAGTGAGAAACCTTTAGATAATAATGAAGAATAATATATCGGAGGACCATGACTTTCCATCTAAAAAAAATTAAAGAGATATTATCAATAAAAACTAAAATTAAATATAATAAAAATACAATAATTAACAAAATACTTACAATTGCTAAATGTTGAAGTAATTAATTGAGAGATTGTAAAATGTGTTGAATAATGGTACATATTTATAGACTTTGATTTTCTATCCGTTGATTTCATTTTATTACCGTTCTGATGACTTTTTATTACCGTTCTGAAATTCAGATCTATCCGTTGGCCTCTCCTTCGTCTCCTTCATTTGTCTCCTTCTCCTTCATCTTCAACCTCCCTTCTTCTCCTTCTCTGTTTTTTCTATTCAACTGAGCCTTCTATTTAAATATAATATAAATTATAGTCCACCAAATTTTGTTCGCTGATTTAGTCGGTTTGGCTTGTCGGAAAAAGGGGCAGACTAAATTTACTCCATCTGCTGGAGCGCGATTTCCGTCCTAGACTAAATATATTCTACGAATCCAGCAGCTCCGGCCTGCTGGAGTTGTTCTTAGATCGCACAACTGTCATGGAATTTTCTTTTTTACTGTCAAGCTACATAAATCTAACATCTGTGCTTCAAAAGTGATTTTACATCAAGTCGTTGTTTGTGTATATTGCCAAAGTTTTTAATCAATCATAATTTAATTTATCATATCACATAAATTTTTATTTTTATTTGTCAACATGTATATTATTTCTCTTTTCAAAATATTTACTTTAAGGAGGGTGTATTTAATAATGACTTTTAAATATTTTTTTTTAAGTAACAGACTTTTGTAGAGTTTAAAATTTTTATAGACTTTTTATCAAGACTTTGATAGACATTTGTATACTTCCAATATATCTTCTAGCTTATATTAATTGTTAAAAACTCAACAAAGATCTTATATTTTAGATGAAATGATTATGATATTAAATAATATTAAAATATTTTGACCATGTAACAACCTAATTTGAAATAAAAAGCATTGTTGAAGTTGAATTATTAGATCATACCCACTCTATTACAAGAAAATATCCTATTTCATAATTTTAATATTTCATACAAAAAATTATTTTTTACTAACAGTAATATAAAATAATAATTTTGATTTTAATATTATTAATTGTCGTTTTCTTATCAAGTAATTATTACTAAACTAACAATTTATAATTTTTAACAAATAACAAAATTAATAAATTTATTACTTTTAAAAATAAACATAAAATAAAATACCTCCTTAATACTTACAAATATATTAAATGAGATTTTTTTATGGGAGAGAAAAAATATAAAATGATATTAAAATATTTGTTATCTCCATTTATACCATTGATTCTATTTTGAACTCTTAATGCTACTTCCTCTTTTTAACCCCTCCTCCTTTTTATCTTCCCTCAGCTACTATAATAACTCTCTGGGATTTTATTTTGAAAGGACTGAGGTAGAGAGAGAAAGTAAGACAAATATATATGGTTGTGTTTTGTTTTTTCTTCTTTGTTTGATCTCCTCTATCTCTTTCTCTTTCTCTTTCTCATTTGTTCATCTTTTCTCTTTTTCAAATATTTGGAAGTCATTGAAAGTTTTTAGAGACGAGGTCAGACTTTGGATATGTGTATCTCTTCTTCTAAAATCTGTCAAACTCTATCATTTGATAGAAATATGAAAAATCAATGACTTTTTTAATATCAAAATATCTTTATAAACTTTATAAAAGTCTCAATTCAATATCACATAACTTTAAAAGACATTATAAAAATTATAATTGAATACTAATAAATTTTTTAACACAACTAAACTTTAAAAAAAAATTTAAAATCTTGATCGAATACATAAATGTTGCGAGGGGAGTATTACCTAATTTGATACGGCATTGACACAAGTTGGATAAGAATAATGTAGTGAAATGCAATAGTTATACCCATAAAAAACAATGAAGAAGTGAAGGTGGAATTTAGATTCCAAAATCCACCTAATTGGCCCACCAATTGATGACTAACAGCTGTTGTTGGGGGGGTATATTTGAGGCTATGGAACCAAGTCCTTGGCGTGGAACCAACAACAACTAGTGTGCCGTGCCATTTTTCATATCAATTCTTATGTTCCATTTTTATTTTGGATGATTATTTATTTGTTTTTATAATAATGTTTGATTCATAATAATGTATTATAATAATATATCGATGATATATTTAATTATGAAATTATATTAAATTTTTTTTCCGAAGAAAAAGAAATATCATCAAATCCAACTAGTTAGAAATTAAATGGAAATTTGTTAATCACAAATTCATAGTCAGTCCCAATTTTTCCAATTTGGGGTGCCTCCCTCCCACAAGTAACACTAAATTTGTCCGATCCATGACAAAAAGAGGTGATTTTACAGGTTTCCCATGAGTTAAAATACAGTAAGTTTTAAAAATAGATAGATAGATAGATAGATAGGTCAATCTCATGTGATTCGATTCGATCCTCTTTGTTGGGCTCCATCTGATTAACTGTTGGTAGAGAATTTTAAAAAGTAAAGTGGATGTGACATCATATCATATGGCACGTATAAAAGTATAAGATAGCAACATATTAATGAGGAGAGTTGGTACCTTAACTGGATAGTGTGTGTGTGTGATTGATTCATGGTTAAAACTAAAAACCAAACACATAGAAATACCTACCTCCAATTAGGTAGAGATTTGATTTGTTTTATAAAGATGGTAAAAATCATATTTTCTGTTATGATTTTAATAATTTTATTATTTATAATGTATCATTGTTTGACTTGCTCGATTGGGAGAAATGGAATTTGAACACTTTCCTGTTTCATCCTATGTATTGATGTTAAATAATACTACTACTTATTTATTTTAAAATTTTAAATTTAACACCTAATCAGAAGATTTGGAATTCTATGAGAACATGAGTATATTTGAATTTCACTTAATTGTATTTTGACCTCTAATGGTGGGTAAAAATATAAATATGTGAAGTTAAATTACATTCATCCAATTTTGTTTTGATAAAACATATATTCGATTACCAATTTTAGTTGGAGACTTTCTATGAGAAAAAAAGAGAGAAGAAGATGAAAATGAAATAATAAAATTTTGTCATGGAAGCCCAAGATGACTTGGGAACGAGCTTCAAGACTGAAAATGAAGAGAGGAATGCTTGGGCCTTCAAGGGGTCAAACTCCATTAATTATCATTTCACCACTACTGTGTCTGTGCCTGTATTTTTATAATATTAGGCTGCTCCTACTACGTATGTATTTTTAAAAGGCTCATTATATATCTATAAACACAAGTCAATTGCGTAATTGCAAATCGGTGGAGTAAACCATAACTTTGGTGTAGGCCGCAACTGACTCTATACTAGATCCGCCCCTCATCACAAGGCTCGTCATTCATCACAGACATTCTGTTAGGAATCCAATTAAATCCATCTATTAATTATTAATATTCATATCATTTCGAATTAAGTCCTTTTTTAACATTCATACTTCTATAAAAGGAAAGCTCCCCAGTAGGAATTGAATTAGTACAACCAATATGAGAGGGACTCATAATTCCAGTCTAAAAAAGTAAAAAAAATAAATAAATAACTCATTGAAGATATATTCAGGACAGGCAAAAAAGAATAAATATATATATATATATATATATATATATATATATATATATTAAAAAAAACAGGGAAAAGGAAAGAAAAATACTTACCAGTACCACACTGACTGATATGGAAATGAAAGGGGCAGGTTAAAAAAACTAATATGGTGTGGCCATTATCAAATAACCCCCAACTCTAGGAACAAGTTTATGGGTGGTCATTTGACACAGTCAATGAATTGAGCTAGAAGAAGAATTTACCAGTACCACACTGACTGATATGAATGCAAATATCTACCATACATGACTTGGGTCCATCATAATTCAGTGAAGAAGAAATTAAAGCTGAATGAACTGAATCTAAGGTACCAAAATGAACCACCAACCAAACTGACAATCGTCTACAATGACTTTATTGTATATTTCGCGACAGTTTATTCAGGACAGAGACAGAAGTGTCAATGCCATGAATTATAGTATATATTAGGACACAAAAGTCAGTGCTCATAATATCCACTTGCATACAAAGTGGGGAATTGCAAAGACTCAAGAATGTGACTGAACAATGAAATTTAGCTCAACTCCAATATAAATCTTGATGCTTCTGCAAAATTACAATTTCAACTTGATATTTTTTAAGGTCTAATTTTCAATCCTGTGATAACAGCAGAATTGACTTGGCATTAAAACCATCAAATTTTTGCACTGCATGGAGTCGAGAGTAAGTGCAGATGGGTTCTAATCATATCATGTTATCATTATGTTTAATAGAGAAACGCAACTGGAATGAAAGCAGCCGCTATTAGGCTATAACAGAAAAGAGAGAGTAAAATATCAGGATAAGTTCACTTGCTTCAATCATAGACATAACTAATCATTTTGTTGTCTTAGGCAACTTTACCTGTATCCCCTAAAATTGTCAGATATGTTGTTTTAACTAAAAACAAGTTTTGATATGCAATTTTTATTTTTCAATAATCCATTTTCTCCTCTGTAAGTTGCTATACCTCAATAGCTGGAACCAAACAGATTATACAGAAGATAAACCTATTAATATGATCATCCTTCGACTGTGGTGAGTCATGCTTTTTCCTAAAATTTCAAATCAGGTTATTGATCATTATTATAAAGTTGGTTTCAAATGAAAGCAGTTTAGCTAGATGGATCACAATTCTGAGCAATGGTGATGCATAATCTTATAAGTTGAACAGTTTTTCCAACTATAATAAGCACTACTGTTCCATACATATGTAGACCCCTTTGACATTTTTCCCAACAGATGGTTATAAGATGACCAAAAAGTAAAAAATAGATGAAGCACATGCAACTAAACTTTGAGAATTCCTTAAATACTAAGCCAGACCTAGACCCTTTTAAGATAAAAGCAATATGAATTGGTGTTCCAGATTAAAATTCATCAATGCAACAAAAGCTGAAATGGTTCCAAAAGAAAGTGTATAATATATCCAAAGCAGGGATCATACAAGTACTTAGTAGGGATATCGGAAAAATCTCTGCCTTACTACACTTACAGATAATCACGCAAGTATGCTATGTGACCAAAGATTTATCAACCCAAAGAAGTTGATCAGCACTCTATTTAGATTCAAAAAGGAGAAATAATTGAAGGATGCCTCACACTATAATAAACACACTTCTGAAATTAAACAAGAAGCTAATTCAAATCCAAACTATATGGCCTGCATATGCAGACTATAGCAACTCTATAATAATACGATCTAAGAGTTCTATGCTTTACAACAAAAATGTATCAAGAATCAAAAGGCCCGGAAGCACCTGTATTTGGAGACTTGGATGAAGCTGCCAACAAATAAGACGGGCCAAAAAAGTAAATCCAGTGCCTATTGAATTCTCGCAGCTGCTATAACCTTCTTCTCAATTGCAATTATACAAATACATAAACCAAGTACCCAAAAACCCAGTTCCACCAAAGTGTTACTTTCTTTCAAGATCTTCCCAAGTTTGAATATTTTTTGTGTAAATCTATTGTCCTGACCCCGGAGATTCATCCTTGGAAGAGGGTTGCGGTTGATGCTGCTGCTGTTGTTGCTGGTTCTGGTGCATTCTAGCATGCCCCATCTGCTGATAAATCTGGCTCAGGGCTTGAGAGCTCAAAACCCCAATATGTCCATCTTGTGAAAGGCCAAGCTCCAAACCTGGGAGCTGCTGATTACTAGCACCCAAAATTGAGGCAAAACTCATATGACCCAAATTGGTGGCTGGCAAGTCAAACCCAGGGAACCCAATTTTTTGCATGTAATTTGAACTCTCATGTCCCAAATTAGTTGTTGATGGACCAGATGACGATGGCTGAAACCCATATGCACTGACAGCGGCAGCAGCAGCAGCTGCAGCAGCCGCAGCAGGGGGCCATAATCCTGCTGTGGCCATATGGGGTCTCCCCAAATTTCCACCAACAGTTGGCCAACTGGTCCTACAACTACTACTTCCTCCTGTCCCACCCATATGCCCACCCAATTCATCAATTTTCTGATGCAATCCTGCTGATAAAGAGGCCCCCTGTTGTGAAACAGAGCCCCCGGCTACTGCTAAAGCTGACGCCGGTATTGTTCCGGTCCCCGTGGCGGCAATTATCGACGGCTCAGCCTGCTGTAACAGCCACTGGATGGTTTCCCCATCAGATTTGTGCCCCAATTCTCTTGTCAGCTGGAAAATTCTGGCAGCACATAGAGCAGGCATCCTTATCCTCCTTCCCCTGCCTTCAACTTTGGTGTGCCTGTCTTTGTTTGAGGTTCTTTTAGGGGCCAATTGCTTCTTGCCCTCTTCTTTATCTGCAACTACAATCTGGAAATCTTTGATTTCTGCAGGCTTATTCTCACCCATGTTGTTGTTGTTGTTTGGGTTTGATTGTGGGAGGCTCAAGAAGCTTGGCACATCCTGTGGCTGCTGATGATGTTTTGAGCCCTTGGGATCCATGAACAGGGGTGCTTTCAAGAAAATAGTATTATATTTTAGAATTTTATTAAAATAAAAAGGGTTTGTGTCCTCTTTGATTGAATGAAGAGGGTGACCTCAAAAAAGTAAAACAACAGAAAGAAATGTTCTTTTACCTTCATTTGTTTTCACTGTTTTTGGCGAGGAATGCGAAAGACAAAAGTAAATCTTGAAATCCCAAGCCACACTATACCAGTGCCTTTCTCAAATTTATTTCCAGGGCTTAATAATAGTGACCCTTTTAGTTTTTACACGCTCTCTCGCTCTCTCATATTTACTGTGGATAGAGATTTGACAATTTTTTTTAACTGCAAATTTCACCATCTGAGACAGACACACATGAACCCATTTTCCAAATTCCATGGATTCCTTTCCTACTACTATTAATAAATAATGCTAAATAACTAGAGGTAAACTGTCTAATTTATTTAGATAAAATATTAATGATGAATAACACAATATAGTCCATTAGTCTTTTACCCGTAAGTTAGATCATTTTTATCTAAATACCTAAAATATTACTCCTACTAATATTACCAACAATATACATGTCACCACCAATACTTGTAAATAAAATTAAGAGTGTAAATGAATCGATTCGAGTTTAGTATTGCGTTGTTCAGATTTGGTTTATAACATTTATAATATAAAATTTGATTGAAACTCGTTTAACTAGCGAGTCGAGTACGATCCCATCTGAATATTTAAATTTTTCGAGCGAGTATGATTTGAGTATAAATAGAAAATTATAATTTTAAGATATTTAAATAATTTATAAAATTTTAAAATTTATTCATATTTAAATAATTTATATTTTGAGTCAAACTCAAATCCAATTTTTAATATAGCGAGCTAATCGAGTTGAAAGTGTTTGATTGATTTTACGAGCTTACTTGTAATGTAAGGGACCATGTGGAGTCTTGATAAGTTGACATGAGGACACCTGGAGGCAATAAATGGAGTAGTGTATTGGGCTTTCTTCTAACCCACTCTTGGCCCATCCTTATGATAGGTTAAATATATTAAAAAATAAAATAAATTTTTTATAATAGATGGAGTAATTAAAATAATTATGGAATCAGGAGATGATATGGCCCAGAAAAAAGTGTGGTATTTCAGACTTTTCAGTTACAAATGAAATGAAGAGAGAAGTGAGGTTCTGTTATACTATGTTGATAGATTGGTTCCGGTTAGTATAAAATTAATTTTATGATAATTTGATCAGTAGATAAATACAGTGTTGACATGTATAGAAAGATCATTTTTTGAAAATATTCTTATATTATCTTAGTGGGGCCTTCTGACACAAAGCAAGAGTTTCAGAGTGATAGATAGTTCATGGGAAATCCAGTGAACTTCATCCTCCATCCAATCATTTCATAAACTGTCGGCAATTTTGATGCATTAGTTTCCAAGTCTAATGCATTAGTAATTCTTTCCACAATACACGTTTACATTTACTTTAGTGTGACTTGTGGAAATTATGATTTCCTGAAAACATTACTAGTAATTATTCATTCTTTTCTATTTGTTTGCTTTGTTTTTGGGCAACTCTAACGGTGCGCAATTAGCTCTCTAATCAAAAATGGAATGCAGTCTGTTAAAATATTACTTGTATGTGTTTTTCATTTTGGTGTATAATTTAAGTTGCAAAAGTAATATATATACATAAATATATAAAATTTCCCCAATTTACATATAATGGTGCTTGTAAAAACTTCACAGTACTTAAAAACTAAAGAATAATCCATTTCAGGTACATGCATGGGAATTGGGATTAGTTAGATGATTAACGATCGAGGTCCTCTTAATTATATCCATCCTAGAGGATAATATATATATATATATATATATATATGCCAAAACCCTGGCCATTCTTCTCTTTGTTACCCTTTCCTTATTTCTTTCAGAGAATGATCTCCTGAACAACTAGAAAGAGATTCTTTAATCAGAAAAAATTCGGTTCAGATGTAGGATACCTATTCAGAAATTTTCGCAACTCAATCATAGATGATGGAATCGTCAAAGATTTAACATTTTCAAACTCTGTCCGTAACTCACTATAAGCCCGGGAAACAAAGAGAAGATGTGTACAAACGAGATGTCCAACAACAAGAAGAAAGAAGAAAGAAGAAAGAAAATGATTGAATAAACTCACAAAACTTATCCCCAAGTTACTTGTGGATTGTTCATGTATATGAAATCACCTATTCTTTGAAGAGGTAATAATTTTTTTTTCATCATCTAAACATAATTTATTATGAATTTTCTACGGCTACGCGTTCCACGTAATTAAAAAAGAATCCTATGTTATAAAAATGAATTGTTTGAAAAAAAGAGAGATTCTTAGGTAGGGATAGATCGAGGATGTCAAAGGCTAATAATATATGAGTATTAATTAATGTAGGAGAAGATAAAAATTTAAAGTACGAGTGGACGTGAATAAACAGCCAGGAAATTAGTTCCTTAAATTCCTCCTATGCTATGCCAATTTATTTTTTCAAACCCATTTGTCAATTGTGCGCTCAAAAAGATTTCGTTTTTTTAATAATTTATTTAGTGTATTATATTATATTATATTACAATATGTGCCCCCCATGCCATGCCATGCCATGCCATGCCATGGGATAGGAACAAGAAAAGTGATTAATTGGGATGGTAGGTACATTTCCTGTTCTTAATTTTTAGAGAGAGATAGGTAGGTGATTGAAGAAATTAATTAATTAATAATTTTAAACGTTTGATCATCAGATTAATTTCCCGGCCGGCCGGCCGGCCCCACAGTAAAATTATTGGATCATCTCAACCACTCCCTCATGAATCTGTTTTAGTTAATATTAGTTAACAATTTAATTGATTAGTATTTCTTATTAGGAAATTATATTAAGTGCTTCCTCCACTTTTATAATTATAATTATACCCTTCTAATGGAGTAGTACTCGGTTAAACTTGGATTAGGGTTTGCGTGTGGAGGCATTAATTGTTTTTAGGTTAATCAGTAGGTGCATGAGTCATTTAGAAGCTTTAATTAGATTATTATGGGATGGTTGCTTTAATTTTTAAAAGTCGGTAAGTTGTTATGATTATTGTCCTCATCGCTTTTAGCTATATATATATATATATATATATATATATATTTAAAATGCTTCAACTGCATGCATAAATCACTGCACTTTTTCACATTAATTTATAAAAATTGATATTTTTACACGAGTCTCTTCCATATAAAAATGGGACTCATTGAGAGAAATATTAATTTTTTATAATTTAAGATCCACTTCCCTTCATTCATGAAACAATACATTAATCAAAGCTAGCCTTCATTTTTAGTGCCCTAGCCCCTAGCTAAGCTAGTTCATTGACTTCCCTTACAATCATATGTATTTTCTTCAAAATTTTCTAATAAAGTCTCACAACTAACTTGCTTTAGGAAGAAAAAGAAAATTAAAAATTCAATAATAATAAAAGATGAGAAACACTGCTCTTTTTTCCCCACCGCACTCTTTTCCTTTTCTGATTACTTTGGATGTGGAGATGGAGAGCTCTGGCAATTGAGGATAATAAATTAATAATGGGTTTATATACGTGTGTGTTGGTGATTGCGTTGCCTGTCAAAATGTGCTTCCCACCTTGGAGACAAAACTAAAAGAAACCTCCTCCCCTCTCCTCTCCTCTCCTCTCCTCTTTTGAAAGTTGGTTGTTGAAAATATCATCCCTACCGTCCCCACTACTACACGAAAATTCAAAAAAATATGTTTGAAATCCTACTACTTTTCCATGGAGATGGACCATGCAGTGCTTATAATTAAAACTCATGAATTTCCTACCAAACTAACTAAAAGTTGCAGCCTGCCTGCATGTGTATCATCCTTCTTTTGGGACTCTCATTTCCAGGTAGGTAGGTAGGTAGGTAGGTAGGTAGGTAGGTAGGTAGGGCATTTCATATTAGCAAATGTTTCTCAAACTTTAGCTAAAATTTAATTAGTGCAGTGTCGGATTGACATGATGATAATTATTTAGGAAAGTGAGGCTGTAAGTAATTTCGGCTGCTGCAAATGCTTGTTGAAGAAAATACAAGAAACAATGGGAGGAGTGGGGCAGACAATGTGATAACAGAATTGAACTCCGAAAATTAGGTAAAATCTTTCGGGAAAAAGTTAACCTTACTTACACTTGCCTTTTCATCAAATGCATTCCTAGTTTGGGACTAGGGTATGGGCAAATTAAGACTCCCGTTGTCAGTCATACCCATTAGGCAAAAACTGAAAGACTATTTTTTGGTAATTGAGTTTAGTATTAGGATAATAAACTAAAAATACCACCCCCCATTGGGTATCAATAAAATAAGCTAGTTCCAACACATTAGTATGAAACCTAAGAACCTATCACTGAGCTCTTCATAAAAAAGCCAACTGTTTGTATAATACTAATAGAGAACTTGCATGTAACACCCCAGTCACTTGGGATTTGACCCAGATTGTTTCATAGACTTGTTTCTCCTTTTGTGATAATTTTATTCATATATTAGTTTTCTTACAGAGGATGATGAGATTTATAAAACCAATTCATTTTCCTACAGTTCAAAGGTATCTTCATCAGGACAAGTGAGCTGAAATGGTTATTCAATTATTCCAAGTTCCTATATATCCTAATAAACTACTACTCCATGCATGACTTAATAGAGAATATGGTCACATATATAGGAAAATGGTATAGGAATTGTGTACCCTAGTTTCTCGTTTGTGAATTTGGTTTGCATGGTTCGGGCATCACCAGTTCTGTTCAAAAAATGTTAAATCTCTTTGATCATTCCTCAAACGCAGGACTAAAAAACAAAACAAACTATCTGAGGAATGAATTGTATTATGTTTTTCCCAACTGAGTCACTAATAAAATAGATAACCCACTAAGTTGGATGGTGTGGAGTGATCAATACAATGAATATCTCTGATGGAGATGGATTCCGATGGGAACAACTATGATGCCTTGCCAGGTGACCGATCACAATCTTATCCGTGTGCTTGAGATAAGGAATCATTTCTGGGATAGTATGAAATCTATCCTACTCCTTATATAACTTAATGACACTACTAAAAACTCTTGTAATATTTCACCTTCCATCCCCCCACCCCCACCCCCACCCCCGATACACACTCATCACAAACAGACAACTTCTACAATCACATTACGTATTCCTGGAGTGTGATAGGATAAAATGTCTACAACTCTCTCTATTACAAGCCTCCTAGAAGTCAAAATTATCGTAATTAATCTTCTAATTTAGCTTCCAAAAATTGCGCATATCATGGTGCTAAGGGATAAAAAGCAAGAGCTAATTGACTAGTCTGAAAATAATTTCTCTCGGGGCGGGGGGGGGGGGGGGGGAGTCACGTGTCTTATAATGACTAGGAATATTCTTAACAGCAAATGTACCCAATTTCAGTAAATGACCTGTGCAGCTTAGCCAAATCAAAAAGTACTGTGATGATATATTTTCTAAAACTATACTATTAATTGTTTCTCTAACATCAGTAAATCTTTCCACCAAATATATAAAATGTAGAAAATCGGAAAAAGTACTTGAAAATTAGTTAAACTAGATTGTACCTCTACGCTCTATGGGGTTCAAATTGGACTCTAGTCTAAATTAACATAAAGAGATTGATTTCTTCTAAAACTACATTCTCTATTCAGCAAAATTTAGAGGACTCGTTAACTTGATAGAGCTATAATAAATATAGATATATTTATTACTCACGTTAAAAGACAAAAATTGCCCGAGTTAAAACCAAATCTTATGCATTATTACTTATATTATATTGATAAATACTAATACATATGTATAGATATATTACAAACTTAAGGCACCACAATTTTATGCAAGTTTATTCTTACATTATTTTTATTATACGTAGATTTGATTTCTCACAATATGTAGGCTTATTATCCAACTATATGGGAGTATATTTTCTCATTGTAAGTGAATTTTTAAGCTTATTGTTAATGTAGTATGTAAGAGGGTTACCCTATTATTTAGTTCAACTCAAGATTTTTTTATTTTTTATTTTTGAAAATTCCTAGTCCCATTTGTCAAAAACAAAAAAATGGCAAAATATTTTTAAGTTTTGTCATCATAATTTTGTTATCATAACGCACTATTAATGTACAAAACTAACAATTTATTATTTTTAAGGGCATACCTGTAACAAAGTTATATCCTAAATATTCACAAATTTTGCAAACTCGAGTGATTCTTAAAAAATATTAGACTTAAGGGTAAACGTAGGAGAACATATATACATATCCAAACAAGTCCCCAGTTGAAATGAACAACAATAACCTGACTTACATGTTCAGCTACTCACGGAAGGCCCAAAGTACATGCAGATGGGTGGATCAATCCTGAAAATGGAGAGAACTGCAGATGGTATTGTCCATATCCCATCACCACATATCAACCCTGAAGCAACAGCCCCAGCATAATCTTCAGCGCCCTTCCTATTCAGTCGCTCCCAGACAAACAAGATCACCGTCCCAACAAACATGTCGATTGCAAAATAAGATCCAATATAAAACGGTACTGCCATTGCCATTGGAATAGGAATAAATTGGGAAACTTTTTTAGGGGTCACATCCCTCAGCAGGTTTATAAGTACAGCTGCCACAAAGAATCCGCAACATATGGCCAGACAATGCTTGGGAAGAGAAGAGAAGCCCTCAACTCCAAGAATTGCCATTTCCCTGAATATAACAGCATATGGTGCCTTGTATGGACTGTCAGGGGTTCCAATTTCAAAAGCACTCCAGAACAACCAAAACGTGAGGGGTGCAATGATGCAACCCATGGCTGTTCCAACTAACTGACTCACAAACATAGACTTGGCTGATGATAGAGTAAGGTAACCTGTCTTAAAATCTTGCATTAGATCAGCTGCAGTGGAGACGATGGACATCATAACTCCACAAGCAGCCAGGCCAGCTATGACCCCTCCATCTTTTCCCACCAATGAAGCAATGATGAAAAGACCAATCTTCCCATAGGTTGAAGCCAAGCTCCAGTCAGTGAGTCCAGTACCATAAGAGTTACAGAAGGCAAGGGCGGGGGCAATAATGTACGAGCAGAGGACCAGATACCACTTAAGGGGAGGAAAGATAAGAGGCATTGTAGCTGTAGATATTGCAGCCAGGCCCACATATCCAGAAGCTGCAAACCAGTTCGGTATCCGATCTTTCAGAAAAACCTCATCTTGTTTTCGTTGCTCCTGTAGTAACTTGGAAGTCTCGCCATCTGTTTTAATGTGAACATGAGAGGCAGGGAAAATCACGTGTCAAGCATGTGTGTGTGTGCATGCGATATAATAAGCAAGTCATAACTATTCACTCCTCAGACACAAAAGTGAGCAAATGCAAACTTGCACGTGTGATATATTTGATAAGCAGTAATCTCAGTTGTCACTTTGGAAAACGAGCGAATAGACAGTTTCAGAATCTATAAGAAGAATTGCCTTTAAATTGAAAAATTATTAAATAAGGATGGAAATACCAACAACTGAAGTCTGAAGTCCGAAGTCCCTTCTCCAAAAAAAATATAAAAAATAAAATTGAAGAGGTCTTATTCTTGCTCCTAGTAATGAGATAATGCTATACATTATTCACTATTATTCTGTAAAATGAACATGATTCATCTTCCCCAGCTAATAGAAACTTGTCACACTAAGTAACAAAGATTAGAGTGCTTGGCTAGTAGAAGTTAATGCAATGAACATGTACATTCTATCACCTGTAGACATGATTATTTTAATTCCTACAAACAAGCATATGAAATAAATCAACAGAAAACAATGTCAGATTAAGGGAAAACGACCTGAGCTATAATTATTATATTTAAGCTATATCAACTTTTTTCTATGAGGGCCACTTAATTGAAGGTGTTAGATCTTGTAATACTCACCTAAGATCTCTTTTACAACAGGAAGATTGTTCTGCTTTGTGTTGATGTTGCATAGTTCCTTAATAGTTATAGCTATTATCTTTATCAAATTGTAGAGGCCATCTCCCAGAATAAGGGCAATAGCTACGAAAACCTGCAAACAAAATGAAGTATCAAGAAAAATCATGCTATATAAGTTAGTAATGCAAACAGTCCACTTCAACATGCACTCTTCAAAATTTTAATTTTTTAGAATTTTTTTTTCCTTTTTTGAGATTGTGAATGTCTCAATAGTCTCCGATGATGTGGCATCAATAGCTTTCTGCTTCAGTTGAAGTATCTTAAAACAGTTCAAACTAGAATGTTGAACTGTCAAGGGCTTTCCTTAATTGCAGGTCCATTTGGCACAAAATACGTCAGAACTTTCCAGTAAATCCTTTTAAGAAGTTAAATATAGAACAAAAAATGTAATACCTTATAGCCATAAAGTCCTTTAAAGTCATTGCTTTCAAGGCCAGCTGGATACCAATCTCCAGCATGTTGGGAAATTAAGGGCCAAAGAAAACCCCATGATATGATTGCCCCAAGAAGACATGAGCAGTTGACTATGTGAGGGCAGATAAGACCACAACCAACATAAGTTGGACTGAAGTCAAAATAGAACCTGCATGATTCAATAGGATGACATGAGGTCAAGGGCACATACTAGTGTATTCTACATTTCAACCATCTCTACCATTAGAAACAATCACAGTCAAATCATAGGAAAGGAATACTTGCTCAACTCTAAAAAGTCAGTCTCGTATATTAGCAAGTAGCAACATGTAATTGAATCCTCAACAACAAACTTCCCCTTCAGTAACATGAAATATGTATGGACTGTAGTAGTTTGAAGCTTAGAATGTGTAACTGTTTGTGGTGCAGATAACTTGAACGTGCCAGACCCGTAAAAGATGGAGATTATAAGCTATTGTGGCATTACAAAACCCAGATATTTACTTACAAATTATGAGTTATCTACCCTTATATTTTGTGGATCCCAAGCTTTTGCAACAACTCCGTAAAACATGGAGATTATAAGCTATTGTGGCATTACAAAAACCAGATATTTACTTATAAATTATGAGTTATCTACCCTTACATTTTGTAGATCCACAGCTTTAACACCAACTCTATGGATTTCAATTAAGCGTAGAAAGAGAATTGAACTACTGATTAAAATCACAGTGCTCTGCCACTATTACATCCTTTCCATCGGCTTCTATGGATTCGTCTTTGTTGGAAGCCACAAAGTTCCTCACTTTAGCATGGTCGTCCTAGGTTATAAGAGATCAAGAATAAGATGATAGAAACTCATGCCCATAGAAAATCATGCCCATGTTTATAAGAAAACTCTAAAAAGTATCAACTAGTGTCACTAATTGAGCCGCTTGGGGCTTCCAATAAAGACTTGCATGGTGTAGCCTCTTGAAAATGCTCATGTTTATGAAACTAACTTGACCGAATTTTATACCAAAAAGACGCAAATAAACCTACCCCTACCATACTCTTTACCATATAATGTGACGTTTTACACTCCTGTTTCGCTCCACGTATTGTATTAAACCACGATCCAGGTAACACGGGGTTAATAACAATAAGCTAAAAGCACAAGAAGCTTACGTGTTCTTGTACAGTGTCAAACCGAGACTAGGGAAATTATCAAATCCACATGAATCCCCAATACCACTGAAGAACCACTTAAAGCAACTCCAGAAAAAACTTATGCTCAAATACTTTCCTAGACAGCTTACCTGTTTCCTGTTACAAGAAGTGCATACATTTTAGGATAATGTCAGAATTTAAGCAATTACGGAACATGAAATATTTCAAGAGGTAAAAAAAAGCACTAAAGAAGACGACGTCACCATCATGACAAACTTTACCAAAGTGGGCAAGATCTTGTGGTTCCTCTTTCCAACAGTACAAGGTAAAAAAAAAACTTAAGAAATAGGTCTGAGACTTGGAAAAAAGGCCAAAATGAGGTTTGGTTTATCAGAAATTAGCACAACAGCGAGACAATATAAATACTCACTCTGCGATAACCATTACAGGAAAATTTCCAGTTATCCAGATCTGCCAGGGTCGTCTGTTTCTTTTTTTTCTTTTCTTTTTTTCCTTTCTCTTTCTTTATTTATTTTGAAAAGTCAGGGTTACCATGGATTTGTCTTTTTCCCAGAAGCTCAAGATAAAATCCGAGTTCGGGTATGATTTTTCTTCAAGTTTGCAATAAGCTAACACATTCCGACACTTGTAGATGAACTCCAAGAGAACCAAAATGTAGAAGAGAGATCTGTCTAATCAAAATTTGAATCTTTTCAACAGCCAACAGTAAAGATGATTGAAAACAAGGCTTCAACATGACCAACCAAAACAAGTAAAGAATTTACAACCTGCTACTAGTGTAACCTCCTAGTCTCTACTTCCAAAAAAATTGCAGTTTGGAACAACTATATCCTCTCCCAACAGCTATTAAAACTGTGCTTCAGTTAATGATGATAGTTATAAAGACCTGTAGTTTCAGAAAACCAAATTGTAATCTGACTACTCCAAATGCAGCCTCCCCTCTTCCATAGTTAAACTTTTATCCGGAATAGTAAATTAGCAGGGGCGGATCCACGGCTGGGGCAGGGGAGTGCACCTGCCCCCACTGAACTCTTCAACTGTTCAGTAACAGAGAGCAATAGAGCAACAAGGGGACTAGAATACATACACTTTCTCTCTCTATATCTCTGAAATGGCTTCCTCCTCGCACCACCAACCTTTCTCTTCCAAACGCCCCCAATATGGGCTTTCTCCCTCCTCCTCCCCCACCGCCAGCACAAGGTCCACAACCTTCAGTTCCCCTAAAAAATTCTACCCCTAATCCGCCTCTTCTGCCGCCGCCGCCGACATCGCCGACGATGACAAAAGCCCTAATTTCTCCCTTGGAGGAAGACGTCATTCTCGCCAATTCGAGCCACCTAAGGAAGTTATGAGCCGCCAGCCTCACAATCTGAAGGAACTGGCCAAGGTCTACACTGACCATTACTGGAAATTAATGGAGGATCTTAGGATTGAGCACAGAGATTACGTTTGGAAGTTTGGGTTGAACCCCTTTCAGGAAGACAATAAGAATGATGAAAACGAGAGCAAAGAAATCGATGCAGATGCTGGCGGAAGCGGAATTTGCGAAGGAAACGGAGAAACAAATGTATACAACAATGGTAATTGTGGAAACCAGCTTTGTGCTTTTAATGGATGCAAGCTCAAAGCAATGGCATTAACTACCTACTGCAAGCTGCATATCTTATCGGACAAAAAGTAACATTATATGGTTTGTTTGGTAATGAGTATTATTTAATTGGTGCATACCGATAGTTTTGTGGTTCATTTTATTAATTTTTTTTTTATAAAAAAAATTTCGAATTTGACCCACTAAACTTTCAAGCTAGATCCGCCCTTGTATATTAGTATGATGGTATCTAACAACTGAAAAGTGTATTCTTTCCTTCCAGCTGCACCACAACCTACGTAGAAACATACTTTGAAATGAAGATCATGATCAATGAGCAATAAAGAACAAGGAAGATGGACTTTCTTTGCTAGGTAAAGTGACCGTCTCAAACAACAAATCCGTAAGTGGCAAAATGTTCCAAGGACAAGGGGATGACAACATGAAACTAAATCACGCCTCAAAGGTAAGATTAGTTGAAGGTTAAGATTCAATAGGATGACATGAGATCAAGGGCCCATGCTCGTTTATTCTACATTTCAACCATCTCTACCATTATAAACAATCACAGTCAAATCATAGGAAATGAATACTTGCTCGACTCTAAAAAGTTAGTCTCGTATATAAACAACATGTAATTGAATCCCCAACAAAAAGCTTCCCTGTCAATAACATCAACAGGACAACTTTCTTTTGTTTAATAAGATCCATACCACCATTTTTACCATTAAGTAGGCAATTTTTGAAAGTAAGCGATTATATTACATTATCAAACTTTTCTTCTTATGCTGTAACACCCATTTGTGCTTTTGGTTCTCTTTAGGCACATATAATTATATCACTTACAGGCGGTTTACGTTACTAAATATTAATCCCTCCTTCCCAAATCACGAGTCAAAGTTGGCACACAGGTTAAAAAAGGGGAAAAAAAATTTGACCAACTTGTTCCTTTTCAGGGGAGAGAGGGGGGGGGAGTATCTTGTTCCTTTAATACCTGTCTTATTATAAATTTGCATCAGCCTTTTAACATGTGGGGCTGAAATAGTTTTAACTTTATTTTTCAAAAAGAAAATATGGTCCATTCATATAACAGTTGCATTGGTTCTGTTAAAAGACAAATACATTGCGACATCCAAAAAAACAATGTTCTAAAAGACGCTAGGCGGGAGGCGAGCGGCCAGAGGGCCTAGCGTCTAAGGGGCTTAAGCGAGATTTTTTATTTTAAGTCAATTTTAATATTTTATCTTACATTTATCAAAACAAAACAATAATATAAAGCAAAACAATCTATAATAAAAATAATAAAGGTCTTTTCTTAACGTTCAAACACATATCCATATTACCAATGTCAAAGTTCAAATACAAACATGCAATTGTTCAAAGTTCAAACATATCTTTAACGTATTACTTTTATTCATAAACAAAATTGCTATTAAATAATAAAATTTAAAATTTCAAGAATTCAATTCAATATTAAAACTTAAGAAACTAAACATAAATTTAAGAATTATATTGAATTAAACTAAATATTACAAATGTATCATTATTTATATAATTTGAAGTTGGTACATGTTCAAAAAATTACAACTATAATAAAATTATCCATTTTGACTTGATCTTATTCATTTTTTGTTGTGATTTGATGTGTTATAACCTGCATTATGAATATGGTAAATCATTAAAAATAAAATATATCAAAATCTGGTTTGGGTAGTTATTAAAATAAAAAAAATTCTCCGCCTAATATCACGTAGGAATTTTTTGCCGCCTTGGGCTTAGGCAAGGCGCCAAGAGAGGCCTAGCGTCTAGGCGGGGATTAATCGGACCTAGGCAATGATTTTTAGAACACTGCAAAAAAGAACGGTGTGACTATTAAATTGGGGCACAGGGAGTGCCAGATAAAGTTTAATATGGATAACATTTTTGAACAATTTAAAACTATATCTATAAAGACAACCTTCGTCAATCTTTGCGATGCGGTACGGAAGAGAAAAATTAAGAAATTTATTATTAACTTTGTATTGTTATTTAGAGATAAATATTGGATTATTAATGTAATTATTTTAGTAGGATATTCTAGATTTTTTTATTTATTTTTTGCTAAATATATTCTAGATTTTTTTATTGATTTGAGATTAAAGTTGTGTGCTATTTTGTGCGTGTTTCTCTACCGAGTCTCTGCGGGGATATATATTCTTCTTCCTTCTTCCCACATTGTGCTACATCATAATGATATCAACAACAAAAATTTCTGATATCTTTTAATTTCCAATTCCTTCCTACCCTAATTTTCTGGCCTTCATCAATTGTCGAAGTTCGCTAGAGAATCGACACCAGCATTCAATACGATAATGTAATCTCAAACTTATCCCAAAATTGAAAAAATAAAAATAAAATAAATAATGCAATAGTGCCGCTACAGTGATAATGGTAGGGTAATTCTTCTGCCAAATTATAGTTTGGTACCCTCAAGTTTATGAAATTCTCAACTTGAACCCCAAAGTTTTTGAAACTTTCAATTCGACCCTTAATGGTTCTAAAAATTTCAATTCGACACTGAAATTTTTGAAGTTTCATTTTAGCCCCTAAGCTTTCAGAAATTTCAATTTTTTCCCTATTGTTACCTATTTTTGGGTAGCAAAAAAAAGTCTATTTTCTTTTCAATTATGGTGACTTATAATTGGGAAGACCTTCTTAAAAGAATAAAAGAATCAATTGCAACACTTATAGCAAATTAGGCAAATATCTCAAAATTCATCGCCATAATTCCAACATGTGGTGAAGGAATCAGACCATACAAATAAAATGACAGTGTTCTAAAAATCGGCTTAGGCGGCGCCTAGGTGTTAGCAAAACAATCCCTCTAGGGGGCTAGGCGGCCTAGGCGAGGGCTATGCGGGCAAGAAATTAGGTGGGCTAGACAGTCAATTTAAATTTTATTATTTCATAGTAATTTTGTTTATGAATAAAACTAATATATTAAAGATATGTTGGCCATACTTAGCATATGGTATTTGTCATTTTCTTTAAGTTCTCAATTTTGAATATTACACATAAAAATAATTTCATAATTAATACTATCAAATGTCTCATTCAATAAACTTCACACTAATTTTTAAAAATAACATTTATTTAAATTTAAAATATCTCAAATTGATTTTTAAGAAATTAATATTAATTTGTTTGTGTTTGAACTTTGAACAATTGCATGTTTGTGTTTGAGCTTTGACATTAACAATATGGATATGTGTTTGAACTTTAAACAAATACCTTTATTATCTTTATTATAAATTGTTTTGATTTATATTATTGTTTTATTTGGATAAATGTAAGATAAAATATTAAAATTGGCTTTAAATAAAAAATCTCACCTAGGCCCCATAGGCGCCGGTCGCCCGCCCGCCCGCCCGCCCTCCCTCTCGCCCTCCCTTTAGAACATTAATAGGAGTCGGTGAGACTCTTCAAGAACAAGAACTTCGACATGTTGAGACTCGTGAGGATCTTAAAGTGGCTGAAGTTAAATCAGTTGAAGATTCAAAGGTGGTTTGCATTAAAGGAAGTGATGTGCAAGAGGTGAATAATGTTAACCAAGAAGTTGAACACAAAAAGAAAGACACAATTAAGGTACAACATGTTGACTTTCTTATGCCAAATTTTGTATTCGAGTCCAAAGATACATCCAGTTTCTTGCTTGTGATAATGCTATTCCCAAAAATTGTGCTCAAGAAACATCGGATGAGCATGTTTTGTTGGAAGTTTGAACGCATCTCCGAGACTGTGGTTTATTATTCTTTGATATTTCAAAACTCGAGGACGAGTTTTTTTCAAAGGTGAGAATGATGAGGTACGAAATAGAAAACTTAAGAAATTTATTATTAAGTTTGTATTTTTATTTAAAGATAAATATTGAATTATTAATGTAATTATTTTAGTAGGATATTCTAGAAGTTTTAATTATGGTAGTATATTATAATTAGGAGATTTCTAATTATGGTAATAGATTTTAATTAGGAGAATTTTATTGTAATAGTAGATTTTAATTAAAAGACCGTTTCCTTTTTAAATTAGGGTTTTTACTTAATCCCTAGTATTGGATTTTCTATTTAAGTATTGTAAAACTTCATTATTTTAGAGATTAATGAATGAATTGATTTGAGATTAAAGTTTTATGCATTTGTGTTTCTTTACCGATTCTTTGCGGAGATAGGTACTCTTAATCCTTCTCACTACCCCATCTTAAATCACTTTCCTTTAGAGCGGATACAGATATTCATGTTGATCTTTGATCTCCATCCATTGTTATTTCAATCATTTCACTTTCATGCCATATTGCCACATAAATTATGCAGATATCCCGAAACATCTTGCATTGTAAGGAACAGGATTTTTCAATTTTTATTTTTATTTTTATGATTAATTAACTCACAAAAATAGAAAGAACTTAATATAAAGTTTCTTACCCTGCAAGCTCAGCTCCAGAATTAGTATGGAAGCTATTGATCAACATTGCTGTGGCAGTTCCACTAGGGTATGTAAGCTTATAATCCATGACCATAACCTGATATCACATATAAAGTAAGAACAAGAAACACATACTTAATTAAGTCATTTGTTCGCAATAGAACAGTCGACAAAAATGCTAGCATCATATGTAAGCCTCTAGCAGGGATTAGAAATTTCCCAAACAACAGCTTAAACTAAAGTAACTTCAAAAAATTCTCTGTATCCCCTAGAAAATGAGATGCAGACACTATCCTTTTAGTTACAAAAGACATTAAGCACAACTAAATATTTGGAGTTTATACTATATTTCCATGGCTCAATTCTTTATTGAAAGTCTACACTTTATTTTCGCAGTACAATGTTTTTGTGATTATGGAACCAGCAAACTGAAGAATAATTCATCTATGAAAACAAGAATTTTGGCAACAGAAATTCAATTGAAGAGGAAAAAGCACACCAATCAAAAAAAATGAGCAATTCCACATTTACTTAGGAATGCACTGTCAGAAGTATTTCTGTCTTCAACTCTTGCCTAAATATGTAGCAACAGGAGTGTTTAGGTTGATTTGTTGTACTACTAGCAATCTCAGCAGCCAAGCATAAGCATTATGGGGTCAGGATATACCTTACGAAGCGGAGCAAGGCTGAAAAGGCCAAGAAAACTGACAACAGATATGAAGCTAATCATCCATAACAAGCCTGGGTTCTTAACATCCTCTGCCCGGTTACCAGGGTAATCCACACCAATCAGTTTATATGTTCTCTCATTCATTGAAAGTAAATATGACCCAAAGCCACCTGCCAAACCAAGGAAATGTACCAAATTTGAGATTCATCATGTGCAAAAGATTGCTTAAACAATAAAGATGATAGATAAAGAAACGCTACTGATGCTCATAGAAAAGGGAAAAATAATCAATAAACATAGTAAAGGTAACCGGTGAGGTTGAGCAAGAAAATTTATAAAATTAAAAAAAAAACAAGATGCTTTTACTACCTTAAAGATCTAAGTTAAGAGTAAATATGTTAAATACTGAATAGAGCACTAATTTACTGCAAGTATAAATGACTCGTAGGTCGTAGATTGACCATAAAGCTTTAAAGGAAAAGCTTAAAGAAAAACATAATGAAGTGCGATATTTATATTCTAAAGAGTAAAAATGAAAGAAATAGTGTAACAAAAGTAGGGTTGTAAATGGTAACCAAAAAATTCAGCATCTGTATTCGAAAAAAAAAAAGAATATTATTCACATTCGGGAAAAAAAAGGAATATATCCGTATTCGATTTAAAGGTATCTGCAAATAAACGAATACGAATACAGAAGTAGGTGTATTCATATTAGTTTAACATTTGACCGTAAATATATCCGGCGGATAGCAGATAGCGGATATCCGGAATCCGATATTCGAATTCAGATCTGTATCCGGAACTCGTATCCAAATAACTTACACACACATATATATTAATTATTATATAATAAGCAAAATAATTTTTTAAAGTGGTCTTCCTTATATAATAATTAGTTTTCACTAGCATACGAAAATTATTTTTAAAATATGCCATTTCACTTATAAAAAGTAGGAAATAACAATTTTATTATAATATTAATAAACTGAAATAAATTGATTTAAGTATAGTAAATGAATTTTTACTATTATAAAGTAAAAATATCTAAAATGTATCATTTAATAAGAAAATTATACAATACAAGAACAAAAATATAGTTATCAACTTGTTATAAGTTTTTTACTTTCAAAACTTACTTGCATTACTGGGAGGCGGGAGCAATGGACAATATAATTTTATTGTTAAAATGTGTTAAGTCCGAATTAATTTAGAATTAATCTAGAAGGAAGGGTTGAATAGATTAATTCACGTTTATGAATTTTCAGGTGGAGGAAGTATTTATCACTTTCATTTGCCTAATTATTTAGAAACTAGAAGTTCAAATATTTAAAATAAGCCCAAGTTCAATTTTGGATAAGTTGGATTAACTAATTGTCACACATACATTATAATTTGTACTCACCATAAATATAATGAAATAAAATAATTTTTTATAACTATATAATATATGTATTGATGATAAATAATAAATAAAAATCCCCATAAAAATATTATTAAAGTTTTTATAAAGTATTTGAGAAAAAATAATTATATATTCAATGTAACTTTTGAATCTAATTATAGATTATAAATATTCATACACACTACAGTATTACTCCACACATAAAATTCACATTTACTTATTAATGGACATCTAAACATTAATAAGTAGAGCATTGATTTTGAAATCTAGATTAAATGTTTATTCTTGAATTGAATGTTCAAGTATTACTTTATTGATTTAAATATAAATTACTATCCTGATCTACTTATCTTTTTCCACTTCAGTGACCAACTTTTTAATTTTTTCAACCAGATAATTAAATTTTTAATTTTTTTCACATTAGTTCAATTGAACATGTCACGTCATAAATTCATGGCGTGGTCTACTGACATGACAAATCTATGCCAATTAAAATTGCCACATCATATTTTTAGTAGTTAAAAAAAGGTAAGAATTTAGGCAAATAAATATATAATTAATAATTAAAACAAAATAACTACACTTATCCTCTTAAAACATATTACTATAACAAGTTAAAACAAGTCAAAAACTAAATTAAAACAAAACAAACTTAAAAACAAAAAGAAAGAATAGTTATAAAATAAAATACACTAAACAAAACTAAAACATGAAATATCAAATTTTTAGTTATTAATGCCCAAAACAAATCGGTCAAAAATTTCTCAAAATGGCATAAACATGATACTAATATTCATCATCCAACCCTTTTCTTCTTGTTCTCAATTTCTTTTGTTTGACGGCAAACATGGAGATAGTATCGTAAACTATGGCGATTGTTGAGTCTTTAATTGTTGTGTCTTCTTCCTTTCACTTGTTCTTCTTTCCTCCATCATCCCTCTTAAGTTAGATATTAGTTCAAAAATAAATCTTAAAAACCATCCAAATCTGATTTTGATGGTACAAATTTGTTATTAAAAACAAAAGTTTTCTTAATCCAGATCTAGATTTGTGGTGTCAACAGTTGTACTTGAGATTTTTTGATTTATGATACACCCAGATCTGATTTATTTTTTTTGGATACACGGCAGATCTAAGTTTGAATTTGGCTGGGCTTGTTGGGTTCATCGTAAACGCGGACTGAATCAACATCATCATCTCTAAAATTTGTTATTCAAAAACAAAAATTTTCTCAATCCAGATCAGTTTTTTTTGACCAAACAGAGATGGTGAATTTCAGTTTGAAAATGGTCGAGCTTGTTGGCTGCATCTAGACTAGGAACTAGTGTAATATTGATGATGATGAGGTTGGTGACTATGTACTACCGTTTGTTGGTGGTGGCTGGGTGGAAATGACTGATAAACGAATTCGTATACCCGAATATTCAAATAATCTGTTTATTCGAATAAAATAAACGGAAACGGATTTATCCGTATTCGGATATTATTTCGAATACGGATAATATTTTTAAAATCTGCTTAATACTGGATACGAATAGCGAATTGATTTTTCGGATACGGATATCACTGTATCCGGATCCATATATCTGTTTACACCCCTAAACAAAAGACATTGAACTTAGTCATTACACCCGATTAACAGAAGTGTCGTAAAAGCTACATTTTCACTCTGACAAATAAACCTGATCATTACTTTCCAAAGTCCAAACACAAGAACTATCTCAAACCAAGGGTAAATACATAATACATAATTACATGGGTATAAAAATGCTTTCAAACACCACAGTTACACTCTATCCACACCAACTCAACTCAAGTCAAAAAAGACATTTTATCCCAATCTTGATACTCTATCCAACAGACCAACACCAGATAAGAATTAATCATATTGCAAAACAATACAAACAAGCTAAAAATACACACATATCATCAGACAATAAGATTTTTTTCAGCAGTAATAAAATGCAAAGCACACTAATTAAGCTCAAAACAACTTAAAAGAATAAAAAATTTATACCACTAAAAGCAAGGCCATAACAAGCAACCACGCAAGTCTGAATCACTGTATTCTCTTGTCTAGTAAATGGTTTAACATCAAACCCTAATTTGGACAAAAGCCCAGTCCATGACTTGACGAAGAAGAAGCCGAGTAGCCCTGCGGCAACATTCAGGGACGGAATGATCCCGACCGTCAGATTGAGCTTGTGAGTGATGATACAGAAGAGTGCCCCCAATATAGCACTCACCACCAACCCTCTGATCGTGATCTGATCTTTCCATTCTGGGATTATTTCCAGTTCAAAATCCCTATTCTCAGTAGTCTCATCCCTTAACAAGGGTTCAGAAATCTCCACGGCTGCTGAGGAGTGATTCTCCGTGCCCATTACTATGAAAATTCGCTAGGGCCCGTAGAATTTGGAGAGAATTTAGGGACTAGGGTTTGCAATCTGAGTGGACGACGATATTTATGAGAGGATTACTTTGATTCCTTGTGGAACGAATAGATGGGGAAATAGGGTTTGAATTGAATTATGGATGGGAAAATTCAGAACGACTTATTCGGGAGTTAAATGGTGTGAGTGGGGTCGGGGGTTAAATGTTTTCAATATTAATATACTCTACGTTAACTTACAAATAAATTAATTTTTTCTATAGCAACAATTTTATTATAAAAATATCAAAAAAAATATAACTTCTTATCCCATAACCTACAACCCACAATCCAACATTACTTTCCCGCCATCTCTCTCAAATATTTTTCATCCTTAAATCTACATACTAACTCTCTCTCTCTCTCTCTCTAATCTTCTTCATCCTAATATTATAGAGTTAGTTCAGAGATTTTTAGGAGACGAGCTTCTCCTTATTATTCTCTATCTTCTTCTACTTCTTTATTTATTTGGACTCATGCTTTGATGCATTCAAGTTATATGAATTTACATCAAATCAAATCAGATATAGGTTCTAAATTAAATACCCAAGAAATAATTTGAGGGAAGAAAAGAAGAATTTATGGGTTCTCAAATTAAATACATAGAAAAAAATTTGGAAAGAATTTATGCTTCTCAAGACTCAAATTAAATACACAGGAAAAAAAAATTGGGTAGAGGTGGAGGTGAAGTCCATTGAGGCTTCCTAATTCTTATTCACTACCGTCATAAAGTTCTTGAGCACTGGTGACTATGGAACTGTCTATTGAAATTTGATTCGTTGGATGAGAATAATGCCTTCATATTCAAATGACGACAGTGGCAATAGTGTGGCAAGAATGGTGATGATCCAAAATAATTTTTGAATAAATTTTTAAATCTGTCAGTCCCCATCCCTTTCGTAAATTGTGATTTATTAATGATGGAATTAATTTTTCTTAAATAAAAATTAGTTTGTATTTTAATTTCTAATTTTAATATTGTGAATATTTTTATATCATCGATAATTGATTTTTTTATACCAAAAGCATAAATAATTGAAGGAAGTTTAAGTAAGAAAGTTCACATAAGCCATAAGTTGTTAAAAGACACATAAACTTATTCTTGAATATGTGTTGCTTATGTGTCTATTTTCATTAAAAGTTAAATAATTTAACATTTTTTCTAATTATTTATAAGAAAACAAAAATTAAATTTATTGACTATAACTATATATATATAATTAATTATTTATAAGTTAACCTAAAATATAATAATCTAAAAATATTTAACCCATTGGTGGGTAAGTTACATAAATGACAAGCTTTTGCTGCGAATAAGATGACGGAACCTTATAAACTGATTTTTTTGTAACGTGAGGCAACGTGGCCATGTGGGTCCTACTTGTAAGGGTTATCTAACAAGGAGTTGCAGTCCTTTTTCAAGGTGGAAATTGAGCTCATAATTGATCCAAGATACTAGTTTTACATTGAATAAATTCAAGCACAACATTGGATTGATATTTAATTGAGTGAGTTAACTTGAACGAGTTGAATAAAAGAATTCAAAATTTTAAGATATTTTAAGTGCATACATTTACAACTTTAATATATAAATTTAACCGTCTCTTTCTTGTGCATATCATTTTATTTTACACACCCTGCTTACCACCTTTAGCGACGGTTTGATCCGTCACTATAAAACAAATAAACGGTTTATATGTTATAGCGACTGTTCGATGCGTCGCTAAAAGTTAAGACGATAATTCAGAATCGTCGTCTAGTCCGTCGCAAAAAGCGGTAAGCAAAATCTTTCCTTGTCCACCACTACAAAATCTATATATATTCAATGTTAAGACCTTTCATATATATAAATTTTGTGGTGAGTGCATGAATGGTAAAAGAACAAACTTGGAAATGGCCGTCGTACCCAAGGCACAACATCAAGTATCCATGAGCCAGGCAATAGCACAGATTGAAGATTATACAGTTACAGGCTCTTCCTTAAGCACTCCACCCATTTCCATGCTCCACGATTGGTCGACCACAGACACCAACTCTCTGGAGGTAACAAAGGCCCCATTATAAACAAATTGGCACATGTAATACATAACAAATTTAGAATACAAAGAGCTGCAGCGCCATTGTTCTTCTCACTTATGGTTTAAAGATTCATATCCATCTGACACATAACTTCAAAATTTTCAGGAGAAGTCAACAATATACCAATACGGTTAGCTCGACTTATTTCATTTTTTTTAAGCATTGAAAGATTACTTCCTAATTTGAGTTTTTAAAAATCCCTTCATATTGTCAGGCCCTTTTACACGTGACATGTAGCAGTTTAGGGTTACTGCAAAGTGAAAAGTGTTTCAGTAAATTTACTCCACCACTACATCAGCTAACCTATAAGCAAAAATTATAGCTAAATCATAGAGTGGAACAAGCTCTAGTAGAGATTAGCAGGAGCAAACATTTTTAAATCTACAGATATAGAAAAACCCTGTGCCTCAGCATGGCACAGGGTTTTCTAGGTTTAAATATCCAATTTCATTGCTGGCCAAGACTGAAGGCAGAATGTGAAATAATTCCCTTAATTTTTATGAGTATTAGAAAAATAAAATCTGGCAACTATGACCAGGAGAAAAATAATAAATGAGACAGAAAATGCAGTGATTGGGGGGGGGGGAACTTACTTGAGGTCATGGCTAACAACAAGTATGGTCAGTTCTTCCTTTAGATGTTTTAACAGTTTTACAACATCTGCACGAGCCTTCCAATCTAATTCCAAGGTCACAAAATATGCTATTTCAGTAGTATGGGAGAAAAATACTCACAGAATTCAGGATGGGATATAGAACAATATCTCAGACATGTGAAGGTTGAGTCCCCAGACCCTAAAATATTCCTCGTAAATTTCTTACTGTTAAGAAGTCATATGACATACTTAACAAAATTACGAAAGAAAAACAAGTCACCAGACAAGAAAGAACAATGCATTCTGAAGACTAGAAGTTAAAGAATAATCTATTATCTTTGGTATTTGTATCAGTGTTAGATGCTCAAATGACTTGAAGCTTTTCTCAATAAGTCATATAAGTAATTGTCAATTACACATGGTGTCAGCAAATATTTCCAACCTTTTGACTCCTCTTTAAAAAAACCATAATAAGTTTTCTGGACAGGCAACATGTCAGACTTTGATACATATAATTGTAAAATAAATAGATTAGCACAAAACGTAGTTAGATCACATTTCAATGGCTTATAGGAGTGACATAGTAATTTAAAACAATTGGATTACAGACTCAAAATAGAAGCATCTCCATACCAAGACCGGCAAGAGGCTCATCCAATACTAATAAGTCAGGAGTTTGTACCTGGGTAGAGTAGTACAAAGTCAACAAACGTTATAGTCAAACCATTACCTTAAAATGAATGGGTATATAAACTTTGGTTTTAAGACATTTCAGCATTGTAAAGACAACCAAATATAAATATAAAAAATATAAGCATCCATATGGATATATGCATACACACACACACACACACACACAAAAGGGAATGGTCTTACTAACTGAATTGCTAGGGCAAGCCGACGTTTGTAGCCACCACTCAAGCACTTGGGATCTTTATCCAAAGAGATTCCATTTAGACCAACCTATGTGTTCAGTTACACAAGAAATAGATGTAAATTTATACCAAGCAGTACCTATAGATTTTGACACAGAGAAACACATTGTTCAAACTGCGAAGAAGTAGAATACTGAAGTAATAGCTCTCTGTAGTCTGGAAGTGAGAAGCTCTTTCAGCTGAAGGTCACCCTTTTGTCTTGGCCACCCAAATGTAACTTCATCAAGAACAGTATCTGCCAGAAAATACCTAGCCCACAGTATATTATCTTAGACACTTCAAATAAGAAAACATTGAGAAAAAGAAAAGGAAAAATAAGAGAGTCAAATAATAGAAGATTTGAAATGCAGTTGTACAACTCAATGCCTTTTATCCCAAACTAGTTGAGGTAGAAAAAGTGTAAGAAGGCAAGGAGAAAAAAATAAAAAGATAAACAGATAAATTAAAATTAAAATAGAAGGAAATAAATAAATAAAAACACACTTATGTATGGAAACATACGTATCAAAAATTCTTCTCACTCTACGATATACAGATTGCACTTCTCCACTCACTCCTATGAAAGGTCATGTACTCATGTCATCAGTTATATTTTGCTCTTCCAAGTCTCCTTTTACTACTTCCCTCAAGTCATTTTCAGCCTGCCCCTCCCTCCCTATCTTACATTTCTTATTGATAGAAAACTACTCTTCTCACCAGTGCATCTATAGGCTAACGTTGGATATGACCAAACAATAAAGTGCTGTTATAGAATCCAAATACAAAGGAAAACCACAGAACAATATTAAGCCACATAAGTTAAGGGAACGTGACAAATTAACACCAAAAGAAAATATATCAAGATATGTAAACTAAAACTCCTAAAGCAAAAGAAGAGTACAAGACATATAGTTTGGAAATAATGTAAACACAAAATTACTTTAGAAATTTGGCAAAATCAAAGGAAACTAGATAAAGATTATCACTAGATAAGAGAGGTATAAAATTAATTTACAGGCCCTGAAACCAGAGAGGTAAAGAAAACAAAATAAAATACAAGATCATACTCACACGTCAAATTATATAATATATATATGTATGTAGATAGATATATTGTATATATTTTTAGAGTAGTAACACGGTAGTACGGTCGAAAAGTGGAACAAAATAGTGGAAGTATGACTTTTCGATCCAGGTCCACTTTTTCTCATTAGGCCAAAAGTGGACGAAAAACACGAGGGAAACAAGGAAAACTTTGAGGAGGGAAGCCTTTTCATATAGGCCCGGGAGAGGTGGGAAGCTTTTCCCATATAGGACTTCTTATTTTATGCATAGATAGTCGTATATATCAAATACAAATTAATTTATTATATATATTGTAATTTAACTCATTTGAGATATTATTATGTAAAAATATGTTTTGATATATCACCATGTTACAATATTTCCATGAATGAGTGTCTCACTTGACTCTTAGACTTTGTTTTATGCATATTAAGGTTTTCCTAGGACAAGCTAAAACATATTTCTTCAATAAATTTTTCAAGTAATGAATTTCAGAAAAGTAAAGCATAAAAATAGATTATGTATTCCTGAACAAATCTTAAACTGCGTAGCAAAAATCAAAAAGTAAAATGAGACTTTCTTTTTTGTATGGAGGAGCATATATCTTATCTTTTATATGTAATTATTGTAATAATATAAAAGTATATATACTTTTCCAATAAGATGCAGTTAAATTGCTAACATATACTCATACTAATCTCCACATATTTCCTTCCTTCTCATTATCAAACATGCAAAGTGGCACCCTCAAGTTCTTGTCCTACCCTTGTGTTATAGCAAATAAAATGATGGAAAAACACCTACCCTTATGTAGGGAAGCGAACCTTCAATCGTACCATGTTTCAATCAGATGGACTTTAATAACAACGGTAATTACGAAATAGAAAAGAACAAAAAGAAACATGCCACTAAAATAATGTTGACAAGAGGCTGAAATGATCACATAGTTACAGCAGTCTGCAATACAGAGTGCAACAAGCATTAGACATTTAACTAAATGACAATAAAATTAAAAATACTATAAACTTGTTGGTTTTGATTTGCCACAACAGTACAGATGATGCAAAAATTCTAGGCATAATTAATAACAACATAAGAACATTAGAACAATTCCTTCGTTATTCAAATAAAAAGATGATACCTCTCAGGAAACTGAAAAACAATGCCAATTCTTTCTGGGGATAATAATTCGGGAGACTGATTTGGATTACCGTCGTCACTATATCTTTGAATATAAAGCAAACCTGATGTCGGTTTACTAATCCCTGCAATAAGCTGTATGGGAAAAGTTAGAAGTTTACAACATGAATTACAAAGAGGGATATAAAGAAATAACAGTTGACCTGCAAAAGAGTAGTTTTTCCACTTCCACTCCGTCCAAAAATTAAACCAAAACTGCAGCATACAGAACACCCAATAATCATATCGATGCAAAGCATAATACCTTTAATCATATCAATACCGGGTGGTTCTAAATGTCCTAAAAATTGTTGAATTTATTATTCAATTCTGACTAGAAACCCATACCTTTTCTCTTTAAGGGAGATATTAACTCCACTCAAAATGTTGATTTCTGTTCCTGGAGGCCGATAGCTAACATCCCTTATCTCAAAATAAAGTAATAGGAATGTTTCAGTAATTTCTTTCACTTCTATATGATAAAGAATAATAAATTTGCATCAGAAACTTAGTTGCAAAACACAATCCATTCTACAGAGAAGTACAGCAAGCAGCAAAGGATTCATGAATGTTATTTCAAAGTCAATTACTCAAAATAGTTGGCAATACAAAAACTAATAGCAAGGGCAGATGTTAGGTGAGGCCAATATATTTCATTGGAGAGCTGCATATTTGCAGACACAAAGGAAAGCAAGACCATCTATTATATATGAAGAGCAGCAATCGTTCATACATCAAACTAAGCAAATTCTCAAAACAAGTAGCTTGAATTAGGGATAAGAGATTCTCCAAATAACTGTCCTTTAATTAGTTGGACCGTATTTCAGTAATGTTCAGTTAAAGATGAAAAGGGACGGTGTGTGCCACCCTAAGGGTTTACGATAAAATAAACACCCTCATACTTAGAAGCTCGTTAAGCCTAATTCTTTCCAACTTTAAAAACACACCCTAGGTTTTTTATTACACTGTCATCACTCAATAAGAAATAAATGGAAAGTATTTAAGTAGTTTGAATTGCTCCCTTTGGCACTTGTATCTATAGAATGCACGTTTTTCCTCAAAAATAAGGTAAGAGATTTAAATGAATTAAAAACGGGGAAACCCAACTGAGTATCTAAGTTGGATGACCAACACGTAAAATAACATAGTTTTGAAAACAACATAAGTGCATTAAATGTGGAGACAAAAGATAAATGCAGTAATGTGTAGGGTAGAGAGAGACGACAGTTTGTAAATGTGAAGATAACAACCGCTACACTTATTTTTTCTCAAATAGTATTACACAGTTGGGTATCCAAATCTGATACCCAGCTGAATATCGCGTGAACCATCAAGGAAAAATAGATTTTGCAAAACAAGACTTTTACTAAAAATCGGTCAATCCTCCTTAGATGTAAATACCAAAGAATGTTGATAAATGTGAATAACTCAATTATTCAACCACTAATGTAATTTAATAAAACTTTACCCCAAGCAAGTTAAAAATCCTTGGGATACCTTTCCTGGAAAACTCACAAACGAGTGTAAAGTATTTCCTTGATGGAAAAAAATATCAACAACGAATGAACTTTATGTAATTGTATGACTTGTAATTTCAGTAAATTAAACCTGAAAGGCTGAAACTACTAAGCTTTACATACAGAGAACTTAATGCAAATGAAACCATTTCAGTTAAATTCTTCCGGATACAGTAGAACCTCTATAAATTAATATTGTTGGGACTGAAAAATTTTATTAATTTAGAGAGTTATTATTTAATCGATAAATTAATAATTTATTAATTTAAAGAGTGTTTTTCTATTCGGTGAACATAAATTTAATTACATTAAAATTATTGCATTTTATTGATGTTTATATCAATGTATCATACTTATTAAATTAATGTAATAATAGAATTCATTGCAAGTGATATTAATTATTTTTACTAATTAAATAATGTTCATTGTATCCACTTTTCAAATTACATTCACATTTTATTTTAAAAAAAAATTATATTCAATTAGATTTGAATTTCAAGACAAAATATTATTTTGATGGGACCATATATTAAGGATGAAATTCAATTAGATTTGAATTTCAAGAAAAAATAAGGATGAAAGTAAGATAGATTTGAATTTCAAGATAAAACAAACAAGAATAGAATTATATTTTACAAGATTACCTTATATATATTTGTAATTTAAAAGAATTATTAATTTATGATTTTGATGGAACCATATATTTATATAAAGGTTTTTTTAAAAACTATTATTTTATCAAAATTATTAATTTATCTCATTAGTCCAAGTCGGGACCGGTAAAAAATATTATTTTAAAGAGATTACTAGTTTTTCCAGTATTAATTTACTACTGTATTCCTTCCCTGAAGTAGGTTGTTTAGAGTAATGTAAAATTGCATTGTAGTATGAAGAAAGGCTAACAGAACTTTACAAGCTATATAGGATCATAAATAAATAAACAATGGATTAACATAATTGTATATGCATATGTAAATTGATGGATATAAATACCAGAAGAAACTTACTTCGAAGCATCTGTAATCACAGAATACTTTGATTGTTCGAGTCTTTCTGAATTTTACACTGTATGTAAGAAATCAATTCAATCAAAAACACTGAAGGAGCGGGAAATTTTGAGATAAAATTATAAATAAATTTTATGCAAACAATATATCAAAAAATGAATTGCGTTCACCTGAAGCATAATTGAGTGGAGAAAATGGTTGAAGGCTTGACTGATTTCAAACCAAGTGCGACCGGCAAGGGAACTGAAGAGCAGGAGGTTGCCATATCTCCGTCTGTCTCGGGTTAGAGCGAGATCAGATTTGAGATTGAGACCCGATCCGGAAGCAACTATCAATACGACAATATTTATGCCCTCGGGCCTGGACTGGAGGCCTTGAGTTTTGGCCGTACGTGCTATGGAAAGGATTTCGGCTTGAATCCGACCGACCTAGTAGAAATTATACCCAACCCAACTACATTTACACACCCAAATGGCCAAATTATAGGACTCCCTTCCCGCCCAGTTTACAAATGCATTTTCTAAAGTAACCTACCTTTTTCGATCATTCCCGATCTAACCTCATTTACTGTTCATATTCCTATTTCCAGTATAAATTTTTTGTATATATTTATATATATTTACATATAAATATATAATTGTATATATATAATATAATATAATATATTTATTTAAATATAATATAATATAATATATTTATTTAAATATTATATTATATTAAATAATTTAAATTTCTAAAAATTAATTTTAAATATTATAAAATATTATCTTGTACACTTATATTTATATATATGAAAATTTTAAATTAAATTAGAAAAATAATTTATTTATGAATTGTCAAATCTAATACACAGTGAATAGTATAATATGTAAAAATATCATTTTTTCCAGATTACGAATAGTCTATTATTGAACTAAGATTTTTTATTTTCAATTTTTATTTGTTGTCTAATTTAAAAAATATTTAATTAAATATTTAATATTATTTTATTTCGTAAATGATCAAATAGATAATTTAAATTTTTTATATTAATTTAATTGATTAAATATATTTTAGTTTTAAATAATTAATATATATACGTATATATAAATATATATTTTAGTAATAATATATGTACATATGAAAAGTATGTAAAAATATTTAATAAGTGAAAATTTGGAATATAAACAGTAAATGAGATTAGATTGAGAATGATCGAAGAAGGTAGGTTACTTTGGGAAATACTTTTGTAAATTCGGTCATATAGGGAAGGGAGTCAAATTATAGACACACCTAACAATAAAATAATAATAAATGAGGAGAGAGAAAGTGGTGTGGAGAGAGGAAAAAAATATTTTATTACTATTTTACCCTTGGTGTGTTTTTGAATGTACAATTTTTGTGTTTCATAGATATATCAATAGTGGTGGCAACAAGAGACTATATTCATATTGGTGTTGTCAATTTAATGTTTTAGGTAAATAATGAGTATGTAGCGAATTTTGATGGACAAGTAAATAATGAGCATGTAGATACAATTTGTGGTAAAATTTTTGACTTCTTTACTTTTTAGGTGGGATGTCTAACTTGATTAGAAATTTTCTTATTTACAACAAATAATTACGAAATTTTCTACTTTTTATCAAATATATACTCTTTTCACATTGTTAACTCACATTTTTCATTTAGATTCATCTTTAAGTATTAAATAATTAAACGAATAATCGTAGTGCCGTAGGCACAGGTTAACCCTAGTAGATATATCATTTCTAAAAAGTCTAACTCATTATTACTATTTTATCTACAATGCCTAGGGATATCTCCGAGTAGGGTTGGGCGTGCGAATAGAAACTGGGCTTAATGAAGTGAGGCTCGTGAGCCCAAGGATGGAGCTATTAAGGGGCAAAATTGGGTCCTTTACAATAATATACAATATTTAGAAAGTAATTATACTATTAGTGCACTCATAAAATATTTACACAATTAAAACACTTTCTATATTTATTTACAATATTAGTGCAATTAGAATTCTTTAATTTAGGGAATTAGTATGCAATTAGGATTCAATTCATAATAATAAGGAAACCTAAATTCAAGGAGAAATAACTACCATAATTAATAATTCAAATTCAAATATCTTGGATCAAACAACAAATTCAAATTCAAAAATAATAATTAAAATTCAAATATTCAAAGTTTGACGTCGTTATCTTTCTCCTCCCCTTCGCCGGTCATCTTCCTCCTCCCCTTCGCCGCTGCTTCAACACCATGGACGTCGATCTCCTCATCCATTACGGCCACAGCTGACATTGTGACGAAGGTTGATCTAGTCCAGAAATTAAAAGGAGAAAAAGATAAATTTTAATGCAGTTGGTATCCAAATATTTATACAAAGGTAACCATTTTAGTTTTTATGGGTAACCAAGAGAAATTTCAGTGCAGTTGGTAACCAAAACTTTTAAAGGTAACAATTTTAGTTTTTGTTGGTTACATTTGTATTAAGGTTTGGCTACCAACTGCACTATGAAAAAAAAAATCTATAATAGATTTTTTATAATTAATTGGTAACCCAATAAAACTAAATTGGTTACTTTTGTATTAAAATTTGGCTACCAACTGCATTATAAAAAAAAATCTACAAATAGATTTTTTTTTTAATTAATTGGTAACCTAATAAAAATGAATTGGTTACATTTGTATAAAGTGTTAGCTACCAACTGCACTATTAAATAAAAAAATCTATAATAGATTTTTTAAAAATAAATTAGAAACCTAATAACACTGAATTGGTTACCTTGATATGAATGTTTGGCTACCAACTGTACAATAAAAAAATCGCAGCAACTGTACTATGAAAAAATCGCAGGTGGAGGATGGCATTAACAAGTTGGGGTTGTCTAGGTTAATGGTGGAGGATGGCGTTAATGGTGGAGGAGGGCGAAGGATGGGGACTGTCTATGTTAATGGTAGAGGATGTCGTTAATGGTAGAGGAGGGCGGAGGAGAAGGGCGTTAATGGTGGAGGAGGGCGGATGATGGCGTTAACAAGTTAGGACTGTTAATGGTGGAGGAGGAGAAGACTGACAAAGGTGAATGAAGCGTGATTTTTATTAAGGAAAGAGAAGGTGTGCTATATAATTTACTTATTAATTGCTTAATTTAATAAGTAAATCAATATTAATCCCCTAAATTAAGGAATCCTAATTGCATACTAATTCCCTAAATTAAGGAATCCTAATTGCACTAATATTGTAAATAAATATAAAAGTGTATTAATTGTGTACATATTTTATGAGTGAACTATTGTTGTAAATATTTTTAAAAATATAATAGAATATGTAATTGTTCCGGCAAAAATTCGACCTACTAATCACTTGACGAACAGATGGTTACCTCTAGAACTGACAAAAAATATATTTGGGTTGGTTTTGAGTTACATAAAATAAGTTTAGATTGATTTTAGAACCAAAATCATATTGCCAATATTTAATATGGGTTATGTGGTTTGGATTTAAATGGTTATGGGTCAAATTCAGGTCGACCTATTTTTCAAATTATAATTTTACTAAAATCTTAATTTCTGTTATACTAAAAGAGTAAATATTATTTTTTTGAGAGGTGGGGGTGGGTGGGGTGGGGCTGTATACATAATCAATAAATAATATTTATTTTTGGGTGGGTCAGGGTGGGGGGCGGGGTGTATACATAATCAATAAATATTATTTTTTTTGTGAGGGGTGAGGGACGGGAGGGTGGCAGGGGGTTGCGCAGAGTGAGAGTATATACATAATCAATAAATATTATATTTAAGGGGGTAAGGGGTAAGAGGGGGTGTGAGTGTGGATGAAAGTGTATACATAATCAATAAATATTATTTTATTTTATTTTATTTTATTTTTGGGGTGGAGGGGGGGTTGAGGGTATCTACAATTCTACATCCATCTTTCCATTTTTATACTTATACTTTGGATTTTTTTTTCTGTTGTTTCCTCTTAGTCTACTGGATTTTGTTATGAGGAAGAAGAAGGTAGGGTTCAGAAGAGAAGTACTCGTATATGTTATGTGACGCCCCCAAAATAGGTATACAACACCCATTCTGAGTCGCCAAATACATGGTACAGAAAGCAAACTACAACTTCAATAATACAATTGTCGTGCAAAATACGACAACACATACTGTGAGTTTAAATACAAATATTGTCTTCTGGACAATATCCACACTCAAATAAATCCTCATTACAATTATTCAAACACTATTTTACAGAAATAGTGAGGACTGCTAAAACATCTTTCTAGAACCATCACTCCATACCCCGACTAGATCCTGCTATATTCTCACCTCCTGAGAAGAAAAATAGAACAAAAAGGAAAATGGTGAGCTCAACTAGCCCAGTAAAGAATATTATGACTAAGATAATATATAACAAATTATCGTTAGTCTTCAACATGGAAAAATCTGATAGAATATAATCGACAACAAGTTTTAGATCAACAACTGCAGCGAAAACAGCAAACCATTAGAAGAGTCAAGTAGAGAAAGAATTCTACTATCTTCTAAGATTTAAAAGTCCATCATCAATATTTTATCTCTGTAACATCGATTAATAATCATCTTTATCCAAATATTCATCTTTGCACTACAGGCCAAAGATATTCATTTGTATCACCTGTCAGTCATGTTCATCTCAACACCTGTTCATCTTTGCACTACAGGCCAAAGATATTCATTAAGCAATCATACATCTTTGCACTACAGACCAAAGATATTCAGTAATATCATCATTTAGGACTGAGGATGATGAAAAATATCTTAAAGAGAACGAATTCAGTGAGACAGAAGGACAAATATTAGGGATTCATATAACAGTTTATCCAAGATCAATAATACTTCATAATAATCAATTGTGAAGCAGAATTCAAAAATAAAGATCAAAATATGGATACAATCAAAGATAATAACCATAATAGACATCTTGGACAAAAAGAGAAAATTTTATTTTTCGGTGAATAGTGTCGTATTCGTGAATAGTGCCGTATACGTGAATAGTGCCGTATACGTGAATAGTAACCCCGACACAAAAAGTTCCAAATTTGATAAAAACTCATATCAATATTTCAGCATAATGATATTGAAGAAAATAATATCATTTAAGAAGAAAATAATATCCCTTACCTCAAAATATCAGTACTTCTGGTCGGAATACCGGTATAAGGCTGAAAGAAACTTGCTCTGATGAATAGAAACTCTCAAAGTATCTAGATACTCACAAAATACACTCAATAATCTAGAGAGAGAAAGAGAGAAAACTTGTTTCTGGTGTGATTTTCAATTCTAACTTAGCCCTTTATTTATAGGAAAATTTTAGTAGGCTTGACCTGCAACCTGATGGCTTTACCTGCTACTATTCCCACCCACCACATTTGAAATATAATTCAGCACATTTCTTCACCAACCACAAGTGGGGCCCACCAATTCTAGAATTTTCCATCAAAATGATAAACTCCGAAAATTCAACAATTTCTGAACCAGTCATCTCGTAAAATTCATAATAAATCATACGTTCATTTTTAACAGTTCAAAATTTGTGGACATATACTCAACTTATATATGTATAATGTGACACCCCCAAAATTAGGTATACATTACCCATCTTGGGTCGTCAGATACGTAGTACAAAATACAAATATAACTTACTAATACAACTGTCGTGTAGAATACGACAAAACATAAACTGTGAGTTTGAATATATATATTATCTTCTAGAGAGTATTCATACTCAAAAGGAGTCCTCATTACATTTATTAACACACCATTACATAGAATAGTGAGGACTACTAACTGATACTATTTTTCGGACCATCACTCCGTTCCCCGACTTGCCCCAGCTACGTTCTTATTTCCTGAAGAGAACAGTGAAAGAAAGGGTGAGCTCAACTAGCCCAGTAAGAAATATTATGACTAAGATAATGCAGAATAAATTATCATTAGCCTTCAACAATGTTAAACTGATAAAATATAATAGACATCAAGTTTAACTGCAGCGGAACAAGCAATCCATTAAAAGAGTCAAGTAGAAAATAAACTCTACTATCTTTTATGATTTAAAAAGTTTTTCAACACTGTGATCGCTGAGACTCAGCTTAATAAAATAATCCACATCATCGAATCACCTCTGCACTACGGCCAAGGATATTCGTGTATTCATTAATGGTCGTGATCATGCCAACAACTGTCCATCAATGCACTACGGGCCAATGAGGACTTTTACCACATCATTTGTAATATTACGGTCATGATTACACCGAATAATCCCTGGTCATAATCATACCAAGTCCATCTATGCACTACAGGCCATAGATGACTTTCAACTGAATATAAACATGAGGATGATGACAATGATATAAGAATTCAATAAAATAAGTTCAAGAATTAATTTATCCAGGAATTAATAACCTCCAAATTGTCAACATGCTACTGCTTTGTGGAGTAACTTCAAGACTGATCAGGAGAATATTTTCACGAATAGATACTAGATGAAGCGCAAATATCAAGGATATTCCACTAATTTCATGGAGTATAGAAGTCAAAGTTTTAATCAACTGAGTATAATAAAGAATGGAATAACAAAAGAAATCACCATGCATGCGATAGACCGCACAGACAGGTTATTCTTAACAGAATAATAATAATGGAACCAGGTCCGGCGTAAACGCACAGACAGGATATTCCGACAGAATAATAAATAATGGAACCAGGTCCGATGTAAAACACACAGACAGGATATTCCGACAGAATAATAAATAATGGAACCAGGTCCGGTGTAAAACACACAGACAGGATATGCCGACAGAATAATAAATAATGGAACCAGGTCCGGTGTAAAACACACAGACAGGATATTCCGATAGAATAATAATAAAGACGGAACCAGGTCCGGCGTAAAGCACAGACATGATGTTCCAACGGAATAACAAAGACAGAATAATAGAAGAATGTCACCAAGTATAGGGTATTCCGCATATACAGGTTATTCCAACAGAATAATAAAGAAATGGAATAACAAAAATTCTCTTCTTGAATACAAAAGAATAATATCCCTTACCTTAAAAGAACTGGATATTGGAAAAGTGAAGTAGCAGAATACTTTTATTCTCTCTCTCTTATTCTCTCTATACTTTCTCTCTCTATAGCTTGAATGAATTCGTGAAAAATAATGAAGCCCTAGGCCTCTATTTATAGAAAAATTGAGGGTGGCTCTTGGTCTTAACGAAGGGTCAAATGACTCTTGGTCTTAACGAAGGGTCAAATGACTCTTGGTAATATTGAAGGGACAACTACTATTGACGAAATTAATTACTATTGACCAAGGTAAATACTATTGACGAAGGTAATTACTATTGACCAAGGTAAATACTATTGACGAAGGTAATTACTATTGACCAAGGTAAATACTATTGACCAAGGTAAATATTATTGACGAAGGTAATTACTATTGACCAAGGTAAATACTATTGACGAAGGTAATTACTATTGACCAAGGTAAATACTATTGACGAAGAGACTCTTAGATGATGACATATGGGCCCCCCATAAAAATAACCAAACTTACCACAACGTCTCAATTATTGATTTAATAATATAACATATTATACAGATGATACTATGACAATAATTTAAGAGATATGATGCAGCAATTACTGTAGCAATAATTGAGTATAGCTGAGTGACTTCTTACGTAAGCATCAATAATCAATACCGTGTGCTACTATGCAACCATGCGTATTACTGTACTTTTACTACCGGGTAGTTCAACAGTTTTAACGGTTTTAACGGTAACACCTCAGCCGTTATTTTATAGAAAGATAATTTTTGCCGTTTTCTAATTATGACAATACTTCTGTTGTGGGGTCCACCAATGATTGTGTCGTCGTACAAATATTTCCCGACAAACAGAATATTCCCCGACCAAACGAATATTTTATAACAACTTGCTTACTTTGTAAAATTTATAAATATTACCCACAACTATAACATTATATCAAATTAACTCCATAATATTTAAAAATGATATTTATAGAAAATTCATCTTTATTTATAAAAGTTGGGGTCTTACATATAACATATCTAAAAATTACCACGATCCAACGGTCGGATTAAAAATTATAACCCCCGCAAAATATATCAAAAATCCTGATTTTTAATACCTCCATTTCGACAAAAATACTGATAAAAACCTCAACATTAACTCCTTCATTTTTAACCACAAAAATATATCCCTCATTTATATCCACATAAAATAAATATTTCCTTATCATATGAATCATTAATTAATTATTCACAAATAATATTACAGAATCACATTTATGACAACCAGGCCGTTCCCAGGAAAGAGGGGGCTTTCCAATAAGGATTTCTCCTTACTGGCGCGCAATTAGATGACCAAACCTCTTCTTAGACAGAACTTTCTAGACATTGTCAATAATGTTATCTAATAATATTATTCAATTAATATGAATTATTGATCTGATAATGGAAAATACTGTGCAGCAATAATTATTGAAATAACAATAATATAAAATATCAACGCAGCAATTATTGAATCAATAAAATAAAATATTGAATAATAACTACTGTAACAATTATTGAGTAGTGCCTTCTTACGTAAGAATCAATAATTGGTGCAATACCGTGTGCTACTGTATCTTAACCACCGGGTATTCTAACAGTATTAACGGTAACAACTACGCCGTTATTTATAAACAACTTATACTTGTCGTTTTCTTCATCCAATCGCTTTCCGTTATGGGGCCCACACAAGGCTGCGCCGTCATACGAATATTCCCCGACAACAAGAATATTCCACGACCAAACGAATATTCTCCGACAAAATGAATATTTTATAACCACTTGCTTATTTTGCAAAATTTACACATTTCACCCATAACCAAAGTATTATATTAAATTAACCCCTTATTATTTACAATAATATTTAGAGAAAATTTGATTTTATTCATTAATAAGTTGACGTACGTACCTGATGTTTCAAAAAGGTGAGGGTACCTCGCTTTCATTTCTGATTCCAACTCCCAGGTCATTTCTTCAATAGCATGGTTTCTCCACAAAACCTTAACTTATGGTATAACCTTCTTGCGTAGGGCATGCTCTTTTCTATCCAAGATCTTAATAGGTACCTCCTCGTACGTTAAATCTTCAGCTATCTCGTCTGGTTCTAACTCAATAATGTGATTCGGGTCTTTAACATATTTACGAAGCATAGATATGTGAAAAATATTATGAACACGAGACATGCTTAGAGGTAATGCGAGTCTATATGCCACATTTCCTATTCGCTCAAGAATCTCAAATGGACCAACAATTCTTGGATTGAGCTTTCCTCTCTTCCCAAATCTTGTAACTCCCTTCCATGGTGCAACACGTAACAATACATGATCCCTAATATTAAATTCCACGTTCTTCCGATGAAGATCCGCATAACTCTTTTGTCGATTCTGTGCCGTTTGTATACGTTGTCGAATCGTTTGGATCTTCTATGTAGTAATGCGTACCAACTCTGGTCCCAATAATGTTGCTTCACCCACCTCGTCCCAGCATACTGGAGAACGACATTTTCTTCCATACAACGCCTCGAATGGAGCCACACCTATGCTCGCCTGATAACTATTGTTGTAGGAGAATTCCACCAATGGTAGGTACTTATCCCAACTCCCTTTGAGATCTAGGACACAAAGTCTTAATAGATCTTCAAGAGTTTGAATAGTCCCCTCTGATTGTCCGTCCGTTTGAGGATGGTATGCTGAACTGAATCGTAAATCCGTGCCCGTAGCTTTCTGTAAGCTAACCCAAAATTGTGAAGTGAATCTTGGGTCACGATCCGAAACTATGGATACTGGCATGCCATGCAATCTCACAATCTCGTTCACATACATACTAGCAAGACGTTCAAGGGAATAAGTCTCACATATCGACAAGAAATGAGCGGACTTGGTTAATCTATCAACAATAACCCAAATCGTATCTATACCTTGAGAAACCTTGGGAAGACCCGTAACAAAATCCATAGTAATGTGTTCCCACTTCCATTTTGGAATCTCAAGTGGTTGCAATGGACCCTTTGGTACTTGATGCTCCGCTTTTACACGTTGACAAGTTAAACATCTCGAGATAAACTCCGCGATCTCTCTTTTCATATTGCTCCACCAAAATGTATGTCGAAGATCGTGATACATTTTGGTACTCCCAGGATGGATTACAAACGGTGTGTTGTGTGCCTCCATCATTATTCTATGCTTCAAGTCAAAATCGTTAGGAACACAAAGTCTGGAGTTGACTCGAAGTATTCCTTCTTCATCGATTCTTGCTTCTGGAATAGCACCTTCTTGCACTTTCTTCTTCATACGCATCAGCTCCATGTCCGTTGCTTGAGCAGCTTTAACTTTATCGATTAAAGTCGGTTCTACTCGTATATTTGATATCATTATGTGGGTACTTGGAGCCTTCATCTCTATCTCCATCCTTTGCAAGTCACACAAAATGGGCCTTTGTGTTAACAACATTGCACTCGTACCCGTATATGATCTTCTACTCAATGCGTCAGCTACTACGTTTGCTTTTCCAGGATGATATTGGATGGTATGATCGTAATCTTTCAACAGCTCAAGCCAACGTTGCTGCCGCATGTTGAGTTCCTTTTGGGTGAAGAAATATTTGAGGCTTTTATGATCTGTATAGATCTCCACTTTCTCCCCATACAGGTAGTGTCTCCAGATCTTCAACGCAAAAACGACTGCTGCCAACTCCAAATCATGAGTAGGATAATTCCTCTCATATTCTTTGAGTTGTCGTGAGGCATAGGCTATGACTTTCCCATGTTGCATGAGAACACATCCTAACCCTTTACCTGAAGCATCGCTGTAGATAACAAATCCATCCGAACCAGATGGTATTGTCAGAACAGGTGGCGAAATGAGTCTCCTCTTGAGTTCTTGAAAACTCTTCTCACATTTCTGATTCCATACGAATTTTGTATCTTTTCGAGTCAGCTAAGTTAACAGAGTAGCGATTCGAGAAAATCCTTCCACGAATCTCCGATAGTAACCAGCTAAGCCCAGAAAGCTACGTACTTCGATTACTGACTTAGGTTGCTCTCAACTGTGACTCATATCCCAATCTTGGATAGTACGTCACAATGACACCTATCAGTTTACTACCGCACGAATATGGCATCCCCTACGGAGAGTTTGGCTTCAGTGCATTCCGCAAAGGAAGTCACCAGATATAGGCTCGGGTACAAACTTCTACAGTTGGGTTTTTAACTCCTGAAGTTCAATAGGAGCTATTCAATATGAGATTTTAGAAATGAGTTTTGTATCGGGTTGAAGATCAATACAAAAATTCAATATCACGCTCTGGGTTAAGCCAGGAAATTCTTCAGGAAATACGTCAGGAATTTCACTAACAACAGAAATATCATTCAAATCTGACGTATTTTTGTTCAAGTCCATGACATGGGCTAAGAAAAATTGACATCCGTTTTTCAATAAACGAATGGTTTTATGGCTTGGTATGACAACGATTGATTTTAGTGGTTTGGTTTCTTGAATTCGCATAACAGGTTGGTTAGGAATATGAAAACTAACAACCTTACGAAAATAATCAATTTTGACATGATGAGTGGTTAACCAATCAATTCCTAAAATCACATCAAAAGCAAGTATCTTTAAAGAGATAAGATTAACAGGTAATGTGATAGTGCCAACTTGGATCATGCAAGATTTATAAACTGTAGTTGTAACGAAGGTTTCACCCAACGGAGTTTCAACAGATAAGTTAAAGTTCAATTTCTCCGTAGTCAAGTTTAAACGTTGAGCATAAGCAGGAGAGATAAAAGAATGGGTAGAACCGGTATCTAGTAAGGTATAAACTTCGCAAGAATTTATAATTAACTAACCCGTTATACCTTCGTTCGGGTTCCTCACGTTTTGGGCAGTCACGACAAACGCTCTTCCAGAAATCGCTGACTTTATTTTGTCCGTATCCGCCTTTGGTGTCACCGTCCCAGCTGGACTTGGTTTCGCTATAGTACAATCTCGAGCGATATGTCCTTCCTTTCCACAATTATAACATACCTTGAACTGTTATGGGCAGTTTGGACTTATATGTCCCTCCTCTCCGCATCTGTAACATCTAACTGGCAGTCGTTCTCCTCCCCTAGGATTTGTTCCTGTTGCTGGTGCTGCTGTCGACGTCTTCCTGTCATCGTTAAATCTTCTCTTCTTGAAATTTTCACTTGACTCACCTCTCCTATTATCATGGCCACGATGACCACCCGAGTGGTTACCGCTTTTATCCGAATATTTTCCTCCCTGCTGATTTTCATTGCTTCGATGACTGCCGCCACCGGTATGACCCTGGTTGTGGTCCCTCGGTTGCACATACTCATTATCTCGCTCTAATAATTGAGCCCTGTTTACAACATCTGAATATAAAGAAAATTTATGAGAGATAAGATATTGCCGAATCTCGGGTTTTAGACCTCTCAGAAACATCCTTGTCATTCGTTCCTCATTTTCGACCAAATGAGGTACAAACCTGGATAACTCTGCAAACTTCGCCTCGTACTGGGACACCGTCATGTTGTTTTGTTCCAGTCTGATAAACTCCACCTCCTTCATATGACGAATACTTTCAAGAAAGTACTTGTCATTGAACAGTTTTTGAAATGTTTCCCAGGACATGTTGAGTGCGTCAGGCTGGGTACGCTTCACAGACTCCCACCAGTAGTCTGCCTCACCGCGGAACATAAAGGTGGCGAATGGAACCTTCTGTTCCTCCGTGCATCCCAAGACATCGAATATCTTGGTAATTTGCTTGACCCACGTTTCCGCCATGATCGGATCTGGCTTTCCCTTAAATTCTGGTGGTCCCAATTCTTTGAACTGCTTGGCTGTGACAAACCACGCGTTGTTATCATTTCCACCTGTATTCTGCACACGAGTCTCCCTCGTCTGACTTTGCATGAACTGTAAAAAGCTCCTAAACATTCCATCATTCATCGTTTGCTCGGAAACGTTGTTTACAGGAGGAATATTGTCTTCCTGTTGCACGTTCCCCTAGGTGGTGATCAAAGGTGTCTCCACGGTCTGATTTACTCCATTATTAACGTTCTCAGCTGCCATTCTTAAATACTGCCATAAAACAAGGGTTAATAGTCATGTCATATATTATCCCTATACTCTGACCGACCAAATAAACACCAAATAAACTTAGTCAGGTCATACTAGCGAAGGAATTCCCCGTCTCTCCCCTCCTAGTTCTTGTCTCACATCTCAGCCAGGGATCATATCCCTAAGCTCTGATACCAACTGTGACGCCCCCAGAATAGGTATACAACACCCATTCTGAGTCGCCAAATACATGGTACAGAAAGCAAACTACAACTTCAATAATACAATTGTCGTGCAAAATACGACAACACATACTGTGAGTTTAAATACAAATATTGTCTTCTGGACAATATCCACACTCAAATAAATCCTCATTATAATTATTCAAACACTATTTTACAGAAATAGTGAGGACTGCTAAAACATCTTTCTAGAACCATCACTCCATACCCCGACTAGATCCTGCTATGTTCTCACCTCCTGAGAAGAAAAATGGAACAAAAAGGAAAAGGGTGAGCTCAACTAGCCCAGTAAAGAATATTATGACTAAGATAATATATAACAAATTATCGTTAGTCTTCAACAGGGAACAATCTGATAGAATATAATCGACAACAAGTTTTAGATCAACAACTGCAGCGGAAACAGCAAACCATTATAAGAGTCAAGTAGAGAAAGAATTCTACTATCTTCTAAGATTTAAAAGTCCATCATCAATATTTTATCCCTGTAACATCGATTAATAATCAACTTTATCCAAATATTCATCTTTGCACTACAGGCCAAAGATATTCATTTGTATCACCTGTCAGTCATGTTCATCTCAACACCTGTTCATCTTTGCACTACAGGCCAAAGATGTGACGCCCCCAGAATAGGTATACAACACCCATTCTGAGTCGCCAAATACATGGTACAGAAAACAAACTACAACTTCAATAATACAATTGTCGTGCAAAATACGACAACACATACTGTGAGTTTAAATACAAATATTGTCTTCTAGACAATATCCACACTCAAATAAATCCTCATTACAATTATTCAAACACTATTTTACAGAAACAGTGAGGACTGCTAATACATCTTTCTAGAACCATCACTCCATACCCCGACTAGATCCTGCTATGTTCTCACCTCCTGAGAAGAAAAATGGAACAGAAAGGAAAAGGGTGAGCTCAACTAGCCCAGTAAAGAATATTATGACTAAGATAATATACAACAAATTATCGTTAGTCTTCAACAGGGAAAAATCTGATAAAATATAATCGACAACAAGTTTTAGATCAACAACTGCAGCGGAAACAACAAACCATTAGAAGAGTCAAGTAGAGAAAGAATTCTACTATCTTCTAAGATTTAAAAGTCCATCATCAATATTTTATCCCTGTAACATCAATTAATAATCATCTTTAACCAAATATTCATCTTTGCACTACAGGCCAAAGATATTCATTTGTATCATCAGTCGGTCATGTTCATCTCAACACCTGTTCATCTTTGCACTACAGGCCAAAGATATTCATCAAGTAATTATACATCTTTGCACTACAGGCCAAAGATATTCAGTAATATCATCATTTAGGACTGAGGATGATGAAAAATATCTTAAAGAGAACGAATCCAATGAGACAGAAGGACAAATAGTAGGGATTCGTATAACAGTTTATCCAAGATCAATAATACTTCATAATAATCAATTGTGAAGCAGAATTCAAAGATAAAGATCAAAACATGGATACAATCAAAGATAGTAACCATAATAGACATCTTGGACAAAAAGGAAAAATTTTATTTTTCGGTGAATAGTGTCGTAGTCGTGAATAGTGCCGTATACGTGAATAGTGCCGTATACGTGAATAGTAACCCCCGACACAAAAGTTCCAAATTTGATAAAAACTCATATCAATATTTCAGCATAATGATATTGAAGAAAATAATATCATTAAGAAGAAAATAATATCCCTTACCTCAAAATATCAGTACTTCTGGTCGGAATACCGGTATAAGGCTGAAAGAAACTTGCTCTGATGAATAGAAACTCTCAAAGTATCTAAATACTCACAAAATACACTCAATAATCTAGAGAGAGAAAGAGAGAAAACTTGTTTCTGGTGTAATTTTCAATTCTAACTTAGCCCTCTATTTATAGGAAAATTTTGGTAGGTTTGACCTGCAACCTGATGGCTTTACCTGCTACTATTCCCACCTACCACATTTGAAATATAATTCAGCACATTTCTTCACCAACCACAAGTGGGGCCCACCAATTCTAGAATTTTCCATCAAAATGATAAACTCCGAAAATTCAACAATTTCTGAACCAGTCATCTTGTAAAATTCATAATAAATCATACGTTCATTTTTAACGGTTCAAAATTTGTGGGCATATACTCAACTTATATATGTATAACATATCCAAAAATTACCACGATCCAACGGTCGGATTAAAAATTATAACCCCCGCAAAATATCTCAAAAACCCTGATTTTTAATACCTCCATTCCGACAAAAATATGGATAAAAACCTCAACATTAACTCCTTCATTTTTAACCACAAAAATATATCCCTCATTTATATCCACATAAAATAAATATTTTCTTATCATATGAATCAATAATTAATTATTCATAAATAATATTACAGAATCACATTTATGACAACCAGGCCGTTCCCAGGAAAGAGGGGGCTTTCCAATAAGGATTTCTCCTTACTGGCGCGCAATTAGATGACCAAACCTCTCCTTAGACAGAACTTTCTAGACATTGCCAATAATGTTATCTAATAATATTATTCAAATAATATGAATTATTGATCTGATAAATGAAAATACTGTGCAACAATAATTAGTGAAACAACAATAATATAAAATATCAATGCAGCAATTATTGAACCAATAAAATAAAATATTGAACAGTAATCACTGTAACAATTATTGAGTAGTGCCTTCTTACGTACGAATCAATAATTCAACTATACTGTGCAATCCGTGTGCTACTATGCAACCACGCGTTATTACTGTATTTTTAACCACCGGGTATTTACACAGTGTTAACGGTAACAACTACGCCATTATTAATAAACAACTTATACTTGTCGTTTTCTTCATCCAATCGCTTTCCGTTATGGGGCCCACACAAGGCTGCGTCGTCGTACGAATATTCCCCGACAGCAAGAATATTCCACGACCAACCGAATATTCACCGACCGAAAATAAATATTTTATAACCACTTGCTTATTTTGCAAAATTTGCACATTTCACCCATAACCAAAGTATTATATCAAATTAACCCCCTTATTATTCACAATAATATTTAGAGAAAATTTGATTTTATTCATTAATAAGTTGGGGTCTTACAAAAGATATTCATTAACCAATCATACATCTTTGCACTACAGGCCAAAGATATTCAGTAATATCATCATTTAGGACTGAGGATGATGAAAAATATCTTAAAGAGAACGAATCCAGTGAGACAGAAGGATAAATATTAGGGATTCGTATAACAGTTTATCCAAGATCAATAATACTTCATAATAATCAATTGTGAAGCAGAATTCAAAAATAAAGATCAAAACATGGATACAATCAAAGATAATAACCATAATAGACATCTTGGATAAAAAGAGAAAATTTTATTTTTTGGTGAATAGTGCCGTATTCGTGAATAGTGCCGTATACGTGAATAATGTCGTATACGTGAATAGTAACCCCGACACAAAAAGTTCTAAATTTGATAAAAACTCATATCAATATTTCAGCATAATGATATTGAAGAAAATAATATCATTTAAGAAGAAAATAATATCCCTTACCTCAAAATATCAGTACTTCTGGTCGAAATACCGGTATAAGGCTGAAAGAAACTTGCTCTGATGAATAGAAACTCTCAAAGTATCTAAATACTCACAAAATACACTCAATAATCTAGAGAGAGAAAGAGAGAAAACTTGTTTCTGGTGTGATTTTTAATTCTAACTTAGTCCTCTATTTATAGGAAAATTTTAGTAGGCTTGACCTGCAACCTGATGGCTTTACCTGCTACTATTCCCACCCACCACATTTGAAATATAATTCAGCACATTTCTTCACCAACCACAAGTGGGGCCCACCAATTCTAGAATTTTCCATCAAAATGATAAACTCCAAAAATTCAACAATTTCTGAACCAGTCATCTCGTAAAATTCATAATAAATCATACGTTCATTTTTAACGGTTCAAAATTTGTGGACATATACTCAACTTATATATGTATAACATATCCAAAAATTACCACGATCCAACGGTCGGATTAAAAATTATAACCCCCGCAAAATATATCAAAAATCCTGATTTTTAATACCTCCATTCCGACAAAAATACTGATAAAAACCTCAACATTAACTCCTTCATTTTTAACCACAAAAATATATCCCTCATTTATATCCACATAAAATAAATATTTCCTTATCATATGAATCAATAATTAATTATTCACAAATAATATTACAGAATCACATTTATGACAACCAGACCGTTCCCAGAAAAGAGGGGGCTTTCCAATAAGGATTTCTCCTTACTGGCGCGCAATTAGATGACCAAACCTCTCCTTAGACAGAAATTTCTAGACATTGTCAATAATGTTATCTAATAATATTATTCAAATAATATGAATTATTAATCTGATAATGGAAAATACTGTGTAGCAACAATTATTGAAACAACAATAATATAAAATATCAACGCAACAATTATTGAATCAATAAAATAAAATATTGAATAATAACTACTGTAACAATTATTGAGTAGTGCCTTCTTACGTAAGAATCAATAATTGGTGCAATACCGTGTCCTACTGTATCTTAACCACCTGGTATTCCAATAGTATTAACGGTAACAACTACGTCGTTATTTATAAATAACTTATACTTGTCGTTTTCTTCATCCAATCGCTTTTCGTTATGGGGCCCACACAAGGCTGCGCCGTCATACGAATATTCTCCGACAGCAAGAATATTCCACGACCAAACGAATATTCTCCGAAAAAATGAATATTTTATAACTAATTGCTTATTTTAAAAAATTTGCACATTTCACCCATAACCAAAGTATTATATCAAATTAACCCCTTATTATTCACAATAATATTTAGAGAAAATGATTTTATTCATTAATAAGTTGGGGTCTTACATGTTATGTTCTAGTTAAAAGACATTCCGGTTTCTTTGATTGATTTAATTATAGAATGATCCATTAATCAAACTGGTGTAAATCAATAAAATAATTGTTTGTATATCATTTTTCTTTTAGCGACGCACTTCATTATCAACGGGAAGTAAAAACAATGTATTCTTTTCCTGTTTCTAGGTAGCACCAGCATGCTAAAAAACCAATTATTGAATTTAATTTCATTATAAATTGTATAAATTTAAATTATTTATTAAATTTAATTATATCATATAAATTGTATAATTTTAATGAGTTATTTTAATTAATTAAGGGAGGAGATATTAATTATTTAAATTAGTAATTCGTTACACTAAAAATGTTAACTTTATTAGGGATTAATTCCATAATTAGTAAAATGATTTTTATACATAATTACAAATGTATAAATTACATAAGTATGTAATATGTATAATGTATATGTGTTATATAAGAATGTAATGTAATAATGAATACATGTTGATGTATTAGCTCTACAAAGTGCAAAAAACTATCATAAACTAATATGTATCAAAACTAGTTAAACTATATCCAACTCATATTTGTAATAATAATATGGGTCCAAAACCAAACCAATCCATCACCTAAAAATAAGTTAATCAACCCAATAGATTCAAGTGGTTTTGGTTAACTATATAATTTTCAACTTAAATTGTCCAGTCTAGTTGACTCTCAACGTTGTCACATCAAAAAAAATTGCAACCAAAGCTAGCATGTTTGATAACTATTAATAATGACTTCATAAAGTTTTATTTTTTTGGTTAGACAAGGTAAATGTTACAAAGAATTATCAAACATATTTAAATTAGGGCCGTAAATTAGTTAACTTGAGTCGGGCTTAGACTTGTTGAACACAAACTCGTTTAAAAGTTAAACGAATCGAGTCAAGTCAAGTTTTAAACGAGCCTAAAATTTTGTATAAAAACTCGACTCGTGACTCGTTTATAAACGAGTCGAGCTCAAGAGAATTGAGTCAATTTGATCGAACTCGAGCTTAAGTCTAATCCCTTTTTAAAAATATATAAATTTAAATTAAACCATCTACAATCATGCAGGCATATAATGGATATCTTGTTCGAGTTCTAATCAAACTTATTTGAGCCAGACCGAGTCATGCGGGCATAGTCGACCCAGACTAGACTCGCTAAAAAAACATAAAGCGATGTGTATATAATGGATGATGAAAAAAAGTTTAGTATTATTTTGTCTGGTTTCACTAAAAAAGTGATGTGACGCCCCCAAAATAGGTATACATCACCTATTCTGAGTCGTCAAATACATAGTACAGAGTACAAATATAATCTTTAATATATAACAAGAGAGCTGTGAGTTTTAATACAAATACTGTCTTCTAGACAATACCCACTCTCAGAATAAATCCTCATTACATTTATTGTCACACTATTTAACAGAATAGTGAGGACTACTAATACTATCATCTGGACCGTCACTCCGTTCTCCGACTAATCCCGGCTACGTTCTCATTTCCTGAAGAGAACAATGAAAGAAAGGGGTGAACTCAACTAGCCCAGTAAAAAATATTATGACTAAGATAATGTAGAATAAATTATCATTAGCCTTTAACAATGTTAAACTGATAAAATACAATAGACATCAAGTTTAATTACAGCGGAACAAGCAATTCATTAAAAGAGTCAAGTAGATAATAAAATCTACTATCTTTTATGATTTAAAAGATTTTTCATCACTTTTATCGCTGGGACTCAGCTTAATAAATAATCCACATCATCCCTGCACTACGGCCAATGATATTCATTAGTATCACAACCATAAATTATCCATGCACTACGGGCCAAGGACATTCGTGTATTCATCAATGGTCATGATCATGCCAACAACTGTCCATCAATGCACCACGGGTGAATGAGGACTTTTACCACATCATTTGTAACATTACGGTAATGATTACACCGAATAATCCCTGGTTATAATCATACCAAGTCCATCTATGCACTACATGCCACAGATGAATTTCAACAAACTATAAACATGAGGATATGATATAAGAATTCAATAAAACAAGTTCAAGAATTAATTAATCCAGGAATCAATAACGTCCAAATTGTCAACATGATATTGTTTTGTGCAGTAAAATTCAAGAATGCTCAGAAGAATATTTCCATGAAAATATACTGGATGAAGCGCAAATATCAAAGATATTCCACTAATTTAATGAGGTATAAAAGCCAAAACTTTATCCAACTGAATATAATAAAGAATGTAATAACAAAAGAAATCACCATGCATGCGATAGACCGCACAGACAGGTTATTCCAACAGAATAATAAATAACGGAACCAGGTCATGCGTAAACGCACCGACGGGATATTCCGACAGAATTATTAAAAAATGGAACCAGGTCCGGTGTAAACGCACAGATAGGATATTCCGATAGAATAATAAATAATAGAACCAGGTCCGGCGTAAAAGCACAGACATGATATTCCAACAGAATAATAAAGACGAAACCAGGTCCAGCGTAAAACGCACAGACATGATATTCTAACAGAATAATAAATAATGGAATAACAGAAGAATTTCACCAAGTATAGGGTAGCCCACGTATACATGTTATTCTAACAGAATAATAAGGAATGGAATAACAGAAGTTCTCTTCATGAATACAAAAGAAATAATACCCCTTACCGTAAAAGTAACTGAATATAAGAGTAGAAAAGTAGCAGAATACTTTTCTTCTTTCTCTCTATAGTTTCAGTGAATTCGTAAGAAAATAATGAAGGAATGAGCTTCTATTTATAGAAGAATGGACTGCATAGTAACTAATTCATGAACGGTCCAGATTGATTTACTTTAATCGGATGGTCCATAATTAAAGCAAAATCTTTTAAATAAAATATAATATATATAATAATACATGTTGAATTTTAACAAAAAAACAAAACTGCCAACTTTTCATCCGAATTCTTCTCACTTATTTGCAACTTGCAAGATATATCTATGTATATATATATATATATATCTATGTATATATATATATATATATATATATATATATATATATATATATATACGGGGAGGATCTCCAGCGGACCAAAAAAGCGGACCAATGAACGGACCAAGGCAAAAACACGCGGGTTTCAGGGTCAACCCGTGGGTCGAACCGACCCACGCCCTGAAACCCGCGTGTTTTTGCCTTGGTCCGTTCATTGGTCCGCTTTTTTGGTCCGCTGGAGATCCTCTCTGTATATATATATATATATATATATATATATATATATATATATATACATTTATAAACCCACTCACAATTTATATATATATTATAATCACACACATGCCAATTATATAATCCTCCACCCACTAACACAACACACCACTTGATAAAAATTCTCCCACCAAAACCCACTACCACACACACACTCTTACACACACGAAAATACACACACACACACATAAAAGTCAAATATATATATATATATATATATATATATATATATATATATATATATACTTTATAACTTTCGTCCGATAATTTTGAAAAATGGGTAAATAGGGATCCAAATAATAAGCAAAACTGAGTGACTTCTCACGTAAGCATCAATAATCAAAACCGTGTGCTACTGTGCAACTATGCGTATTACTATACTTTTAATACCGGGTGTTTCAACAGTTAACGGTAAAACTTCCGCCGTTATTTTCATAAAGTATTTTTGTCGTTTTCTTAATCCGACAATAATTCCGTTGTGGGGTCCACTAATGATTTTATCGTTGTACGAATATTCCCTGTTAAAACGAATATTCACCGACCAATCGAATATTATAAACCAACTTGCGTACTTTGCAAAATTTATAAATATTACCCACAATTATCACATTATATCAAATTCATTCTACAATATTTAAAAATGATATTTATAGAAAAAAAATCATCTTTATTTAAAAAGTTGGGGCCTTACAACCTCCCCTTCTTATGAAATATTGCTCTCGAAATTAGGGTACGTACTTGGTATGTCGAAGAGGTAGGGATACCTTGATTTCAGTTCAGATTCTAACTCCCAAGTCATTTCCTCAACATCATGGTTTCTCCACAAAACTTTGACTTGAGGTATAACCTTGGAGCATAGAATATGTTCCTTCTTATCCAAGATTTGAACAGGAACCTCTTCATACGTCAAATCTTCCGCTATTTCGTCCGGTTCTAACTCAATAATGTGGTTCAGGTCTTTCACATATTTACGTAACATGGATATTTAAAAAATGTTATGAACACGAGACATACTTGGCGGTAAAGCGAGTCTATAGGCCTCAGTTTTTACTCGATCGAGGATTAAAAATGGGCCGATGAATCGAGGATTGAGCTTTCCTCCCTTTCCAAATCTCGTAACACCTTTCCATGAAGCAACACGTAACAATACAACCACGTCCTTTCGATGAAGATCAACATAACTCTTTTGTCGATTTTGTGAGGTTTTATACGTTGCCGGATCGTTTGAATCTTTTATGTAGTCATACGTACCAACTCCGGTCCCAACAACGTTGCTTCACCCACCTCATCCCAGCATACTGGAGAACGACTCTTTCTTCCATACAACGCCTCAAATGGAGCCATGTCAATACTTGCTTGATAACTGTTTGTGACGCCCCCAAAATTAGGTATACATCACCCATCTTGGGTCGTCAGATACATAGTACAGAATACAAATACAACTTACTAATACAACTGTCGTGTACAATACGACAAAATATAAACTGTGAGTTTGAATACAAATATTATCTTCTAGAGAGTATTCATACTCAAAAGGAGTCCTCATTACTTTTATTAACACACCATTACATAGAATAGTGAGGACTACTAACTAATACTATCATTCGGACCATCACTCCGTTCCCCGACTTGCCCCAGCTACGTTCTCATTTCCTGAATAGAATAGTGAAAGAAAGGGTGAGCTCAACTAGCCCAGTAAGAAATATTATGACTAAGATAATGCAAAATAAATTATCATTAGCCTTCAACAATGTTAAACTGATAAAATATAATAGACATCAAGTTTAACTGTAGCGGAACAAGCAATCCATTAAGGGAGTCAAGTAGAAAATAAACTCTACTATCTTTTAGGATTTAAAAGATTTTCCAACACTGTGATCGCTGGGACTCAGCTTAATAAAATAATCCACATCATCGAATCACCCCTGCACTACGGCCAAGGATATTCGTATATTCATTAATGGTCATGATCATGCCAACAACTGTCCATCAATGCACTACGGGCCAATGAGGACTTTTACCACATCATTTGTAATATTACGGTCATGATTACACCGAATAATCTCTGGTCATAATCATACCAAGTCCATCTATGCACTACAGGCCACAGATGACTTTCAACAGAATATAAACATGAGGATGATGACAATGATATAAGAATTCAATAAAACAAGTTCAAGAATTAATTTATCCAAGAATTAACAACGTCCAAATTGTCAACATGATACTACTTTGTGGAGTAAAATTCAAGAATGATCAGGAGAATATTTTCATGAATAGATACTAGATGAAGCGCAAATGTCAAGGATATTCCACAAATTTCATGGAGTATAGAAGTCAAAACTTAACCAACTGAGTATAATAAAGAATGGAATAACAAAAGAAATCACCATGCATGCGATAGACCGCACAGATAGGTTATTCCAACAGAATAATAAATAATGGAACCAGGTCCGGCGTAAACGCACAGACAGGATATTCTGACAGAATAATAAATAATGGAACCAGGTCCGGTATAAAACACACAGACAGGATGTTCCAACAGAATAATAACAAGACGGAACCAGGTCCGGTGCAAAACACACAGACAGGATATTCCAACATAATAATAATAAAAACGGAACCAGGTCCGGTGTAAAACACACAGACAGGATGTTCCAACAGAATAATAATAAAAACGGAACCAGGTCCGGTGTAAAACACACAGACAGGATGTTCCAACAGAATAATAGAAGAATGTCACCAAGTATAGGGTAGACCGCGTATACAGGTTATTCCAACAGAATAATAAGAAATGGAATAACAACAGTTCTCTTCATGAATAAGAAAGAATAACACCCCTTACCGTTTTAAAGAAGAGCTGAAATAAGGAAGTAGTTAAGTAGCTGAATACTCTTCTTCTCTCTCTCTATAGTTTCTCTATAGTTTCTCTCTCTAGAGTTCAGTGAATTCGTAAGAAATAATGAAGGAATGAGCTGCTATTTATAAAAAAATAGAATGCATAGTAACTAATCCATGAACGGTCCAGATTGATTACTTTAATCTGACGGTCCATATTTAAAAAAAAATCTTTTAAATAAAATATAATATATTCTATTTATAGAATAACTTTAATAAAGTATTCTGTTTTATATAAAAAGATGTTTCTGTTTTATTACGTTAATAATACGAATAAAACAAAACGTCATTATCGCTAAATAATTCATATTATTAACTGACAATAATTGAATCAAACTGAGTGACTTCTCACATAAGCATTAATAATCAATACCGTGTGCTACTATGCAACCACACGTATTACTGTACTTTTACTACCGAGTAGTTCAACAGTAACAATGGTAAAACTTCCGCCGTTATTTTTAATAAAATATTTTTGTCGTTTTCTCAATCCGACAATAATTCCGTTGTGGGGTCCACCAATGATTGTGTCGTTGTACGAATATTTCCTGTTAAAACGAATATTCCCCGACCAATCGAATATTATATAACAACTTGCGTATTTTGTAAAATTTATAAATATTACCCACAACTATAACATTATATCAAATTAACTCCATAATATTCAAAAATGATATTTATAGAAAATTCATCTTTATTTATAAAAGTTGGGGTCTTACAACCTCCCCTTCTTATGAAATTTCGCCCTCGAAATTAGGGTACGTACCTGGTATGTCGAAGAGGTAAGGATACCTTGATTTCATTTCAGATTCTAACTCCCAAGTCATTTCCTCAACATCGTGGTTTCTCCACAAAACTTTGACTTGAGGTATAACCTTGGAGCGTAGAATATGTTCCTTCTTATCCAAGATTTGAACAGGAACTTCTTCATACGTCAAATCTTCCGCTATTTCGTCCGGTTCTAACTCAATAATGTGGTTCGGGTCTTCCACATATTTGCGTAACATGGATATGTGAAAAACGTTATGAACACGAGACATACTTGGCGGTAAAGCGAGTCTATAAGCCACAGTTCCTACTCGATCGAGGATTAAAAATGGACCGATGAATCGAGGATTGAGCTTTCCTCTCTTTTCAAATCTCGTAACTCCTTTCCATGGAGCAACACGTAAGAACACATGATCTCCTACATCAAATTCCACGTCCTTTCGATGAAGATCAGCATAACTCTTTTGTCGATCTTGTGAGGTTTTTATACGTTGTCGGATCGTTTGAACCTTTTCTGTAGTCATACGTACCAACTCCGGTCCCAACAACGTTGCTTCACCCACCTCATCCCAGCATACTGGAGAACGACATTTTCTTCCATACAATGCTTCGAATGGAGCCATGCCAATACTTGCTTGATAACTGTTGTTGTAGGAAAACTCCACCAATGGTAAGAACTTGTCCCAACTTCCCTTGAAGTCAAAGACACAGAGTCTTAATAGATCTTCAAGAGTTTGAATAGTCCTCTCTGATTTTCCGTCCGTCTGAGGATGATATGCTGAACTAAATCGTAAATCCGTGCCCATAGCTTTTTGTAAACTAACCCAAAATCGTGAAGTGAATCTTGGGTCTCGATCAGAAACTATGGATACTGGCATACCATGCAGTCTTACAATCTCGTTTATGTACATACGAGCAAGACGTTCAAGTGTATAAGTTTCTCGTATCGGTAAGAAATGAGCAGACTTGGTCAATCTATCAACAATGACCCAAATCGCATCTATACCTTGAGAAACCTTAGGAAGACCGGTAACGAAATCCATGGTAATGTGCTCCCACTTCCATTCTGGAATTTCAAGTGGTTGCAATGGACCTTTTGGTGCTTGATGCTCCGCTTTGACTCGTTGACAAGTTAGACACCTTGAGATAAACAACGCTATCTCTCTCTTCATATTGCTCCACCAAAATGTATGACGAAGATCATGATACATTTTGGTACTTCCAGGATGGATTGCAAACGGTGTGTTGTGCGCCTCCATCATGATTTCATACTTTAAATCAGGGTTGTTAGGAACACAAAGTCTGGAGTTGACTCGAAGTATTCCTTCTTCATCGATTCTTGCTTCCGGCATAGAACCTTCTTGCACTTTCTTCCTCATACGCATCAGCTCCAGGTCTGTAGCTTGAGCAGCTTTAACTTTATCGATTAAAGTTGGTTCTACTCGTATATTCGCCATCATCACATGGGTCCCTGGAGTCTTTAACTCTATCTCCATCCTTTGCAAGTCACACAAAATGGTCTCTTGTGTTGACAATATTGCACTCGTACTTGCATATGATCTTCTACTCAATGCGTCAGCTACCACGTTCGCTTTTCCAGGATGGTATTGAATGGTATGATCCTAATCTTTCAACAGTTCAAGCCAACGTCGTTGTCGCATGTTAAGTTCCTTTTGAGTGAAGAAATATTTGAGGCTTTTATGATCCGTAAAGATCTCCACCTTCTCCCCATACAAGTAATGCCTCCAAATTTTAAGTGCAAAGACAACAGCTGCCAACTCTAGATCATGAGTAGGATAATTCCTCTCATATTCCTTGAGTTGTCTTGATGCATAGGCTATGACTTTTTCATGTTGCATGAGAACGCATCCCAACCCTTTGCTCGAAGCATCACTGTAGATGACAAATCCCTCCGAGCCAGATGGTATTGTTAGAACAGGTGCTGAAATGAGTCTCCTCTTGAGTTCTTGAAAACTCTGCTCACATTCTTCGCTCCAACCGAACTTTGTATCATTCCGAGTCAGCTGAGTTAATGGAGTAGCGATTCGAGAAAATCCTTCCACGAATCTCCGATAATAACCAGCTAAACCAAGAAAGCTACGTACTTTGGTCACTGATTTAGGTTGCTCCCAGCTTTGAATAGCTTCAATCTTTGTCGGGTCAACCGATATTCCACGACTTGATACTACGTGCCCAAGGAATGTTACCTCCTCCAACCAGAACTCGCATTTCTTCAACTTGGCATAAAGTTTGTATTCATGAAGCATTTGGAGTACCAACCTCAAGTGTTGCTCATGATCTTCATGGCTTTTGGAATAAAGAAGGATGTCATCGATAAAGACGACCACAAAGTGATCCAAATATTCCTTGAATACCCTGTTCATCATATCCATGAAGGCAGCAGGAGCATTAGTCAATCCAAAAGACATAACTAAGAATTCATAATGCCCATACCGAGTTCTGAAGGCAGTCTTTGGAATATCCTCAGTTCTAACCTTCAGCTGATGATATCCAGAACGAAGATCGATCTTTGAAAAGAATTGTGCTCCTTGCAACTGGTCAAACAGGTCATCAATACGTGGCAATGGGTACCTATTTTTGATGGTGACATGATTCAACTCCCGATAATCAATACAAAGTCGCATACTCCCATCTTTCTTCTTCACGAACAGAACAGGAGCACCCCAAGGAGAAGTACTAGGACGAATAAAACCAATGTCTAACAATTCCTGCAGTTGGGTCTTTAACTCCTGAAGTTCAATAGGAGCCATTCGATATGGGGCTTTGGAAATGGGTTTTGTACCGGGTTCAAGGTCGATACAAAATTCAATTTCACGCTCTGGGGGTAGGCCAGGAAGTTCTTCGGGAAATACGTCAGGAAATTTATTAACAACAGAAATATCATTCAAAGCTGACGTATTTTTGTTTAGATATGTGACATGAGCTAAGAAAGCTTGACATCCGTTTTTCAATAAACGAATAGCTTTATGGCTTGAGATGACAGCGATTGATTTTAATGGTTTGGTTGCTTGAATTCGCATAATAGGTCGATTAGGAATATGAAAGCTAACAACCTTACGAAAACAATCAATTTTTGCATGATGAGTAGTTAACCAATCAATCCCTAGAATCACGTCAAATGCAAGTATTTTTAATGAAATAAGATCGACAGGTAATGTGTGGGTACCAACTTGAACCAAACAAGACTTATAAACCGTGGATGTAATGAAAATTTCTCCCAATGGAGTTTCAACTGCTAAGTCAAAGTCTAATTTCTCCGGAATCAAATTTAATCGATGAGCGCAAGTAGGAGAAATAAAAGAATGGGTAGAACCGGTATAAAATAAAGTATAGACTTCGTTAGAATTTATGATAAGCTTACCCGTGATGACCTCATTCGGGTTCCTTGCTCTTTGGGAGTTTACAACAAACGCTCTCCCTTGCACAATCGGTTTTGACTTTTCTGGGACAGCCTTTGGTGCCTCCATCCTAGCTGAATTTGTCTTCGGTAAACGACAAAATCGGGCTAAATGACCTTCTCTTCCACAATTATAACATGCTTTGGACGGCATCGCGCAGTTTGGACTGATGTGCCCCTCCCCTCCGCATTTGAAACATATGATAGGTGGTCGTTCTCCTTCCTTAACGACAGGTGTTGGTGCTGAGGTCTTTCCATCATTGTTGAATCTCCTCTTCTTGAAATGCCCATTCTTATTGTTTTGGCCCTGATTACCACCGAAGTGGTTACCATTTCTGGCCTGTTGATTCCCTCCACGCTTGTTGTCACCGCTTCGATGACTGCTTTCACTGGTATTATCATTTTGCCGGCTGCTCTCTTTTGGTTGCGTTGTCTCCTTATCGCGCTCCATCAACTGAGCCCTATTTACAACATCTGAATACAAACACAGTTTATAAGAAACAAGGTGTTGACGTATCTCCGGCTTCAAACCTCTTAAAAACATCCGCGTCATTCTTTCTTCATTATCCACCAGGTGGGACGCAAACCGGGATAACTCCGCAAATTTTGTCTCGTACTGCGACACGGTCATATTATTCTGCTCCAATTTGATGAACTCTACCTCCTTCATGTGACGAATACTCTCGGGAAAGTATTTGTCGTTAAACAGCTCTTGGAACTTCTCCCAAGTCATCTTCAGTGCGGCAGGTTGAGTACGCTTTATCGATTCCCACCAGTAATCTGCCTCTCCTCGCAACATAAAGGCGGCAAAGGGAACCTTTTGCTCCTCGGAGCAATCCAAGACATCAAATATCTTGGTGATCTGCTTTATCCATGTTTCAGCTATAAGTTGTTTGGGTTCTCCCTTAAACTCCGGTGGTCCCAGCTCCTTAAACTGTTTAGCGGTGACCGCCTGAGAGTTTCCAGTATTTCCACCTACGTTGTGGACAGGAGCCGCTTTCACCTGTTGTTGCATGAATTGTATAAAACCTCTGAATATTCCATCATTCATCATCTGGTCAGTGTTGTTATTTGCATGAGGATTGTCACCTTCCTGATGAACATTATCCTGATTATTGATATGTGGTGAATCAATAATCGCCTGTGCTCCATTGCTATTCTCAACATTCTCAGATGCCATTTTCAGATACTGCCACAAAATAAAAGTTAATTGATATTTCATATATTATCCTTATATTATGACTGACCAATTAAATACCATGCAAATAAACTTAGGTAGGTCATACTAGCGAAGGAATTCCCCGTCTCTCCCCTCCTAGTTCTATTCTCACATCTTAGCCAGGGATCATATCCCTAAGCTCTGATACCAACTGTGACGCCCCCAAAATTAGGTATACATCACCCATCTTGGGTCGTCAGATACATAGTACAGAATACAAATACAACTTACTAATACAACTGTCGTGTACAATACGACAAAACATAAACTGTGAGTTTGAATACAAATATTATCTTCTAGAGAGTATTCATACTCAAAAGGAGTCCTCATTACATTTATTAACATACCATTACATAGAATAGTGAGGACTACTAACTAATACTATCATTCGGACCATCACTCCGTTCCCCGACTTGCCCCAGCTACGTTCTCATTTCCTGAAGAGAACAGTGAAAGAAAGGGTGAGCTCAACTAGCCCAGTAAGAAATATTATGACTAAGATAATACAGAATAAATTATCATTAGCCTTCAACAATGTTAAACTGATAAAATATAATAGACATCAAATTTAACTGCAGCGGAACCATTAAAAGAGTCAAGTAGAAAATAAACTCTACTATCTTTTATGATTTAAAAGGTTTTTCAACATTGTTATCGCTGGGACTCAGCTTAATAAAATAATCCACATCATCGAATCACCCCCGCACTACGGCCAAGGATATTCGTGTATTCATTAATGGTCATGATCATGCCAACAACTGTCCATCAACGCACTACGGGCCAATGAGGACTTTTACCACATCATTTGTAACATTACGGTCATGATTATACCGAATAATCCCTGGTCATAATCATACCAAGTCCATCTATGCACTACAGGCCACAGATGACTTTCAACATTTTATAAACATTAGGATGATGACAATGATATAAGAATTCAATAAAACAAGTTCAAGAATTAATTTATCCAAGAATTAACAACGTCCAAATTGTCAACATGATACTGCTCTGCGGAGTAAAATTCAAGAACGCTTAGAAGAATATTTTCATGAAAAGATATTGGATGAAACGCAACTATCAAGGATATTCCACTAATTTTATGGAGTATAGAAGTCAAAACTTAACCAACTGAGTATAATAAAGAATGGAATAACAAAAGAAATCACCCGGCATGCGATAAACCGCACAGACAGGTTATTCCAACAGAATAATAAATAATGGAATCAGGTCCGGCGTAAACGCACAGACATGATATTCCTACATACCATAGCAACTATGCCTCCTCATCCTTGAGCTCAGCTGTCTTGTAGTTGTAGAAATATAACAGAAAATATATAAATGACAACACTATGAAGGATAATGTGATGCCCTAGCAGCCATACTAGACACCTGAGCTTGCATCTGAGCAGCCCTGACCTTGAAACCCGTTGCACGATGAAAGAACTGTTCACGGGACAATGACCGGATACTCCTCAAGTACTGATCAAAAGGAATAGACCCATCTTGCACGGCTTTATCCAACGCATACACAACATCCTCAATAGCCAAATCAGCTGATGTACACTCCAGCATCTGCTTCGAAAGAGCATCTATTGGCTCAAATGCATCGTCAATGCCATCATTCAAATGATACAAATGATACAAAGTGGAGCATATTTAACATCACCCCTAGAAAATTGCCATCTTTTGCTTGATATAACTTGACATTCTGGTGAACAGTTACTTTCTCTCTTCTATAATTTTATCATTTTTGCATCTGGTGCAGGCACCGGAGTGGCCCTTGCTGGAGTCTTCCTGTACTCAAGGGTGAAGCGCATAAAGCCAAAGGCAGCTTGAAATTCTCTTGATGTAAAGTTTTGCTGGGTAACAGTTTGTTGGTAGCGAGGACATAAATTGTTGAAGAAATTGGTTGTTTGTCAGGCAGGGAATTCATTATGTGTTTTTCTTCAGGAAATGAGAATATAGTTGGGACGAGTCGGAAAACGGAGTGATGGACCAGATGATAGCATTAGTAGTCCTCACTATTCTATGTAATTGTGTGATAATAATTGTAATGAGGACTCCTTTTGAGTATGAATACTCTCTAGAAGACAATATTTGTATTCAAACTCATAGTTTATGTTTTGTCGTATTGTACACGACAGTTGTATTAGTAAGTTGTATTTGAATTATGTACCATGTATCTGGCGACCCAAGATGGGTGATGTATACCTAATTTTGGGGGCGTCACAGTTGGTATCAGAGCTTAGGGATATGATCCTTGGCTAAGATGTGAGACTAGAACTAGGAGGGGAGAGACGGGGAATTCCTTCGCTAGTATGACCTACCTAAGTTTACTTGTTATTTAATTGGTCGGTCAGAGTATAGAGATAATTTGTGATATGTTAATTAACCCTTGTTTTGTAACAGTATTTGAAAATGGCATCTGAAAATGTTGAGATAAGCAATGGAGCATAGGAGACCGTTGAGTCTCCACAGATCAATAATCAGGACAATGTGCAACAGGATGGCGATAATCCTCCTGTAAATAATAACACTGATCAATTGACGAACAACGTTACATTTAGGATTTTTTTAGAATTCATGCAACATCAGGCAAATGCGACTCCTGTTCATAATGCAGGTAAAAATAATGGCAACCCACGGTTGGTCACCGCTAAGCAGTTCAAGGAGTTGGGACCACCGGAGTTTTTGGGAAAGTCAGAACCACTTAAGGCGGAGACGTGGTTAAAGCAGATCACCAAGATATTTGATGTCTTGGGATGCTCAGAGGAGCAAAAGGTTCCCTTTGCCACCTTTATGTTGCGTGAAGAGGCAGATTACTGGTGGGAATCTATAAAACGTACCCAGCTTGACGCACTGAAGATGTCTTGGGAGAAATTTCAGGAGCTGTTCAACGACAAGTACTTTCCCGAAAGCATTCGTCACATGAAGGAGGTGAAATTTATCAAGTTAGAGCAAAACAATATGACCGTGTCGCAGTACGAAGCCAAGTTTACCGAGTTGTCCCGATTTGCGTCCCACTTGGTTGATAATGAAGAAAGAATGACGTGGATATTTTTAAGAGGTTTGAAGCCGGAGATACGTCAATATCATATTTCTCATAAACTGTGTTTGTATTCAGATGTTGTAAATAGGGCTCAGTTAGTAGAGCGCGATAATGAGTCAACGCAACCAAAAGAGAGCAGCCAGCAAAATGATAATACCGGTGATAACAGTCATCAAAGTGGTGACAATAAGCATGGAGGGAATCAACATGCCAGAAATGGTAACCACTTTGGTGGTAATCATGGCCAAAACAATAAGAATGGACATTTCAAGAAGAGAAGGTTCAACAATGACGTGAAGACGTCGGTACCAGCACCCGTTTCAAAGGAAGAAGAACGACCACCGGTCGTATGTTTTAAATGCGGACAGGAGGGACACATCCGTCCAAACTGTACGCAGCAATCCATAGCGTGTTTTAATTGCGGAAGAGAAGGTCACCTAGCTCGATTTTGTTATATGGTGAAGTCAAGTCCAGTTGGGATAGTGATGCCAAAGGATGTCCCAGACAAGCTAAAGCCGGTAGTTTAAGAGAGAGCATTTTTTTTCGTGACGAGGAACTTGAATAAAATTATCACGGGTATGTTATTCATAAACTCTTGCGAAGTCTATACCGTGTTAGATTCCGATTCTACTCACTCTTTTATTTCACCTAGTTGTGTTCAATGTTTGAACTTAACTCCGGAGAAGTTAGACTTTGATTTATCTGTTGAAATTCAGTTGGGAGAAACCTTCGTTACCTCCACTATTTATAAATCTTGTTCAAATCGACACTTTCACGTTACCTGTCGATCTTATTTCTTTGAAAATACTTGCATTGATGTGATTTTTGAAAACGATTGGTTAACTGCTCATCATGCTTTTCGTAAGGTTGTTAGCTTTCATATTCCTAACTAACCTATTATGCGAATTCAAGCAACCAAACCACTAAAGTCAATCACTGTCATATCAAGCCATAAGTAAATAGCCCCGAGCCTCTATCTGGTGACTTCCTGTTGATGGGGGATGCACCGAAGCCAGACTTTCTGTAGGCGATGTCGTGAATGATGATGGCAAGTTGATAGGTATCAATATGACGTACTATCCAAGTTTTGGATGAGAGTCACATTTTTGAATGATATTTTTGTTGTTAATAAATTTCCTGACGTATGTTTGAAGACTTCCTAGCCTACCCCTAGAGCATAAAATCAAATTTTGTATTGACCCCAGTACAAAACTCATTTCTTAAACCCTCAAATATTTCTTCAACTAAAATGAACGTATCATGCGCCAAAGACGTTGGCTCGAGTTGTTGAAGATTACGATCGTACCATTCAATATCATCGTGGAAGTGCGAACGTGGTAGCTGACGCGTTGAGTAGAAGATCGTATGCGAGTGAGATGTTGTTAACATAAAGACCCATTTCGTATAACCTACAAATGATGAAGATAGAGTTAAAGACTGTAGGGAACCACGTGAAGATAACGAATATACGATTAGAATCGACTTTAATCGATAAAGTTAAGGACGTCCAAGCTACGGACCCGGAGCTGATGAATACTAAGAAGAAGGTTCAAGAGGGCGTTATTCTAGAAGCAAGAATCGATGAAGAGAGGAAATCTCAACCCTCGATTTAATTGGCCCATTTGAAATCCTCGATCAAGTAGGAACTGTGGCTTATAGACTCGTTTTACCGCCAAGTATGTCACGTGTTCATAACATTTTTTTTAACGTATTGATGTTACATAAATATGTGGACGACCCGAACCACATTATTGATTTAGAACCGGACGAGATAGCGGATAATTTAACGTATGAAGATGTACCTTTTAAAACCTTGAATGTATTCAACACTCAAAGGTTATACCTCAAGAGTTAGAATCTGACGAAGTGTCCTCATCTGTTCGCATACCAGGTACGTACAAAAATTTCGAGGGCAAAATTTCATAAGGAGAGGATATTGTGAAACCCCAGATTTTATGAATAAAGATTAAATTTTTTCGAAATATTTTTTTAAATATTATGATGTGAATTTGAGATAATGTTATAGTTGTGGGTAATATTTATAAATTTTACAAAGTATGTAAGTTGTTGTATTATATTCGATTGGTCGGAGAATATTATTTTTGTCGAGGAATATTCATACGACGACACAATTATTGGTGGACCCCACAACGAAATTATTGTCGGATTGAGAAAACGACAAAAATATTTTATAAAATTAACGGCGGAAGTTTTACCGTTAATAATATTGAACTACTCGGTAGTAAAAGTACAGTAATACGTGTGGTTGCATAGTAGCATACGGTATTGATTATTGAGGCTTACGTGATTAGTCATTCAGTTTGATTCAATTATTGTCAATTAATAATATGAATTATTTAGCGATAATGAAGTTTTGTTTTATTCGTATTATTAACGTAATAAAACAGAAACATCTTTTTTATATAAAATAGAATACTTTATTAAAGTTATTCTATAAATAGAATATATTATATTTTATTTAAAAGATTTTTCTTTAAATATGGACCGTCAGATTAAAGTAAATCAATCTGGACCGTTCATGGATTAGTTACTATGCATTCTATTTTTCTATAAATAGAAGCTCATTCTTTCATTATTTTCTTACGAATTCACTGAACTCTAGAGAGAGAAACTATACAGAGAAAGAAGAAAAGTGTTCTGCTACTTCACTACTTCTATATCTAGTACTCTTCTTTCTAAAGTAAGGGATATTATTTGTTGTACCCATAAGGGGTATTATTTCTTTTGTATTCATGAAGAGAACTTCTGTTATTCTATTATTTATTATTCTGTTAGAATAACCTGTATACGCGGTCTACCCTATACTTGGTGACATTCTTCTATTATTCTGTTGGAACATCCTGTCTGTGTATTTTACACTGGACCTGGTTCCGTCTTTATTATTATTCTGTTGAAACATCCTGTCTGTGTGTTTTACACCGAACCTGGTTCAGTCTTTATTATTATTCTGTTGGAATATCCTGTCTGTGCGTTTTACGCCGGACCTGGTTCCATTATTTATTATTCTGTTGGAATAACCTGTCTGTGCGGTCTATCGCATGCATGGTGATTTCTTTTGTTATTTCATTCTTTATTATACTCAGTTGGTTAAAACTTTGACTTCTATACTCCATGAAATTAGTGGAATATCTTTGATATTTACGCTTCATCTAGTATCTTTTCATGAAAATATTCTTCTAAGAATTCTTGAATTTTACTCCACAAAGCAGTATCATATTGACAATTTGAACGTTGTTAATTCATGGATAAATTAATTCTTGAACTTGTTTTATTGAATTCTTATATCATTGTCATCATCCTCATGTTTATATTTTGTTGAAAGTCATCTATGGCCTGTAGTGCATAGATGGACTTGGTATGATTATGACTAGGGATTAATCGGTGTAATCATGACCGTAATATTACAAATGATGTGAAAAAAGTCCTCATTGGCCCGTAGTGTATTGATGTACAGTTTTTGGTATGATTATGGCTATGGATTCTCTTTGGCCGTAGTGCAGAGATGAATTGTTTTATGGCATGATCAAGACCGTTGATGAAAACATGATTATCTTTAGCCGTAGTGCATGGATAATTCGTGGTCGTGATACTAAAGAATATCCTTGGTCGTAGTGCAGGGGTGATTCGATGATATGGATTATTTATTAAGCTGAGTCCCAGCGATAAAAGTCATGAAAAACTTTTTAAATCATAAAAGATAGTAGATTTTATTATCTACTTGACTCTTTTAATGGATTGCTTGATCCGCTGCAGTTAAACTTTATGTCTATTCTATTTTATCAGTTTAACATTGTTGAAGACTAATGATAATTTATTCTGCATTATCTTAGTCATAATATTTCTTACTGGGCTAGTTGAGCTCACCATTTCTTTCACGGTTCTCTTCAGGAAATGAGAATATAGTTGGGACGAGTCGGAAAACGGAGTGATGGACCAGATGATAACATTAGTAGTCCTCACTATTCTATGTAATAGTGTGATAATAATTATAATGAGGACTCCTTTTGAGTATGAATACTCTCTAGAAGACAATATTTGTATTCAAACTCACAGTTTATGTTTTGTCGTATTGTACACGACAGTTGTATTAGTAAGTTGTATTTGAATTCTGTACCATGTATCTGACAACCCAAGATGGGTGATGTATACCTAATTTTGGGGGCGTCACAGCAATGGACCTTTTGGTACTTGATGCTCCGCTTTAACTCGTTGACAGGTTAGACACCTTGAGATAAACAACGCTATTTCTCTCTTCATATTGCTCCACCAAAATGTATGACGAAGATCATGATATATTTTGGTACTCCCAGGATGGATTGCAAACAGTGTGTTGTGCGCCTCCATCATGATTTTATACTTTAAATCAGGGTCGTTAGGAACACAAAGTCTGGAGTTGACTCGAAGTATTCCTTCTTCATCGATTCATGCTTCCGGCACAGCACCTTCTTCCTCATACGCATAACTTCAGATCTGTAGATTGAGCAGCTTTAACTTTATCAATTAAAGTCGGTTCTACTCGTATATTCGCCATCATCACATGGGTCCCTGGAGTCTTTAACTCTATCTACATCCTTTGCAAGTCACACAAAATGGGCCTTTGTGTTGACAATATCGCACTCGTACTTGCATATGATATTCTACTCAATGCGTCAGTTACCACGTTCGCTTTTTCAGGATGGTATTGGATGGTATGATTATAATCTTTCAACAGTTCAAGCCAACGTCGTTGTCGCATGTTAAGTTCCTTTTGAGTGAAGAAATACTTGAGGCTTTTATGATCCGTAAAGATCTCCACTTTCTCCCCATACAAGTAATGCCTCCAAATTTTAAGTGCAAAGACAACAGCTGCCAACTCTAGATCATGAGTAGGATAATTCCTCTAATATTCTTTGAGTTGTCGCGAGGCATATGCTATGACTTTCTCATGTTGCATGAGAACACATCCCAACCCTTTGCTCGAAGCATCACTGTAGATGACAAATCCCTCCGAGCCAGATGGTATTGTCAGAACAGGTGCTAAAATGAGTCTCCTCTTGAGTTCTTGAAAACTCTTCTCACATTCTTCTCTCCAACCGAACTTTGTATCTTTTCAAGTCAGCTGAGTTAATGGAGTAGCGATTCGAGAAAATCCTTCCATGAATCTCCTATAATAACCAGCTAAACCGAGAAAGCTACGTACCTCGATTACTGATTTAGGTTGCTCCCGGCTTTGAATAGCTTCAATCTTTGTCGGGTCAACAGATATTCCATGACTTGATACTACGTGCCCAAGGAATGCTACTTCCTCAAGCCTGAACTGGCATTTCTTCAACTTGGCATAAAGCTTGTATTCATGAAGCTTTTGGAGTACCAGCCTCAAGTGTTGCTCATGATCTTCATGGCTTTTGGAATAAATAATGATGTCATCAATAAAGACGACCACAAAGTGATCTAAATATTTCATGAATACTCGGTTCATCATATCCATGAAGGCAGTAGGAGCATTAGTCAATCCAAAGGACATGACTAGGAATTCATAATGCCCGTACCGAATTCTGAAAGCCGTCTTTGGAATGTCATCGGTTCTGATCTTCAATTGGTGATATCCGAAACGAAGATCAATCTTTGAAAAGAATTTGGCTCCTTGCAACTGGTCAAACAGGTCATCAATACGTGGCAATGGGTACCTATTTTTGATGGCGACATGATTCTACTCCTGATAATTAATACAAAGTCGCATACTCCCATCTTTGTTCTTCACGAATAGAACAGGAACACCCCAAGGAGAAGTACTAGGACGAATAAAGCCAATGTCTAACAATTCCTGCAGTTGGGTCTTTAACTCCTGAAGTTCAATAGGAGCCATTCAATATAGGGTTTTGGAAATGGGTTTTGTACTGGGTTCAAGGTCGATACAAAATTCAATTTCACGCTCTGGGGGTAGGCCAGGAAGTTCTTCATGGAATACGTCAGGGAATTTATTAACAATAGAAATATCATTCAAAACTGACATATTTTTTTTTAGATCCGTGACATGAGCTAAGAAAGCTTGACATCCGTTTTTCAATAAACGAATAGCCTTATGGCTTGAGATGACAGCGATTGATTTTAATGGTTTGGTTGCTTGAATTCGCATAATAGGTCGATTAGGAATATGAAAGCTAACAACCTTACGAAAACAATCAATTTTTGCATGATGAGTAGTTAACCAATCAATCCCTAGAATCACGTCAAATGCAAGTATTTTTAATGAAATAAGATCGACAGGTAATGTGTGGGTACCAACTTGAACCAAACAAGACTTATAAACCGTAGATGAAATGAAGGTTTCTCCTAATGGAGTTTCAACAGATAAGTCAAAGTCTAATTTCTCCGGAATCAAATTTAATCGATGAGCGCAAGTAGGAGAAATAAAAGAATGAGTAGAACCGGTATCAAATAAAGTATAGATTTCGTTAGAGTTTATGATAAGCTTACCCGTGATGACCTCATTCGGGTTCCTTGCTTTCTGGGAGGTCACAACAAACGCTCTCCCTTGCACTACCAGTTTTGACTTTTCTGGGACGGCCTTTGGTGTCTCCATGTTGGCTGAACTTATTTTTGGTAAACGACAAAATCGAGCTAAATGACATTCTCTTCCACAATTATAACATGCTTTAGACGGCATCGCGCAGTTTGGACTGATGTGCCCCTCCCCTCCGCATTTGAAACATATGACAGGTGGTCGTTCTCCTTCCTTAACAACAGGTGCTGGTGCTGACGTCTTTTCATCATTGTTGAATCTCCTCTTCTTGAAATGACCATTCTTATTGTTTTGGCCCTGATTACCACCGAAGTGGTTACCATTTCTGGCCTGTTGATTCCCTCCACGCTTGTTGTCACCGCTTCGATGACTGCTCTCACTGGTATTATCATTTTGCCGACTGCTCTCTTTTGGTTGCGTTGACTCGTTATCGCGCTCCACTAACTGAGCCCTATTCACAACATCTGAATACAAACACAGTTTATGAGAAATAAGATGTTGACGTATCTCAGGTTTCAAACCTCGCAAAAACATTCGCGTCATTCGCTCTTCATTATCCACCAAGTGGGACGCAAACCGGGACAAATCAGCAAATTTAGCCTCATACTGCGACACGGTCATATTATTCTGCTCCAATTTGATGAACTCCACCTCCTTCATGTGACGAACACTTTCGGGAAAGTATTTGTCATTGAACAGCTCTTGGAACTTCTCCCAAGACATCTTCAGTGCGGCAGGTTGAGTACGCTTAATCGATTCCCACCAGTAATCTGCCTATCCTCGCAACATAAAGGCGGCAAAGGGAACCTTTTGCTCCTCGGAGCATCCCAAGACATCAAATATCTTGGTAATCTGCTTTATCCATGTTTCCGCTATAAGTGGTTTTGGCTCTCTCTTAAACTCTGGTGGTCCCAGCTCCTTGAACTATTTAGCCGTGACCGTCCGAGAGTTTTCAGTGTTTCCACCTATATTTTGGACAGGAGCCGGTCTCGCCTGCTGTTGCATGAACTGCATAAAGTTTCTGAACAGTCCATCATTCATCATCTGGTCAGTGTTGTTATTTGCATGAGGATTGTCACCTTCCTGATGCACATTATCCTGATTATTGATATGTGGTGAATCAACAGTCGCCTGTGCTCCATTGCTATTCTTAACATTCTCATATGCCATTTTCAGATACTGCCACAAAATAAAAGTTAATTGATATGTCATATATTATCCTTATATTATGACCGACCAATTAAATACCATTCAAATAAACTTAGGTAGGTCATACTAGCGAAGGAATTCCCCGTCTCTCCCCTCCTAGTTCTATTCTCACATCTTAGCCAGGGATCATATCCATAAGCTCTGATACCAACTGTGACTCCCCCAAAATTAGGTATACATCACTCATCTTAGGTCGTCAGATACAAAGTACATAATACAAATATAACTTACTAATACAACTGTCGTGTACAATACGACAAAACATAAACTGCGAGTTTGAATACAAATATTATCTTCTAGAGAGTATTCATACTCAAAAAGAGTCCTCATTACGTTTATTAACACACTATTACATAGAATAGTGAGGACTACTAACTAATACTATCATTCGAACCATCACTCCGTTCCCCGACTTGCCCCAGCTACGTTCTCATTTCCTGAAGAGAACAGTGAAAGAAAGGGTGAGCTCAAACTAGCCCAGTAAGAAATATTATGACTAAGATAATGCAGAATAAATTATCATTAGCCTTCAACAATGTTAAACTGATAAAATATAATAGACATCAAGTTTAACTGCAGCAAAATAAGCAATCCATTAAAAGAGTCAAGTAGAAAATAAACTCTACTATCTTTTATGATTTAAAAGGTTTTTCAACATTGTTATCGCTGGGACTCAGCTTAATAAAATAATCCACATCATCGAATCACCCCTGCACTACGGCCAAGAATATTCGTGTATTCATTAATGGTCATGATCATGCCAACAACTGTCCATCAATGCACTACGGGCCAATGAGGACTTTTACCACATCATTTGTAACATTACGGTCATGATTATACCGAATAATCCCTGGTCATAATCATACCAAGTCCATCTATGCACTACAGGCTACAGATGACTTTTAACATTTTATAAACATGAGGATGATGACAATGATATAAGAATTCAATAAAACAAGTTCAAGAATTAATTTATCCAATAATTAACAACGTCCAAATTGTCAACATGATACTGCTTTGTGGAGTAAAATTCAAGAATGCTTAGAAGAATATTTTCATGAAAAGATACTGGATGAAACGCAATTATCAAGGATATTCCACAAATTTCATGGAGTATAGAAGTCAAAACTTAACCAACTGAGTACAATAAAGAATGGAATAACAAAAGAAATCACCATGCATGCGATAGACTGCACAGACAGGTTATTCTAACAGAATAATAAATAATTGAACCAGGTCCGGCGTAAACGCACAGACAGAATATTCCGACAGAATAATAAATAATGGAACCAGGTCCGGTGTAAAACACACAGACAGGATGTTCCAACAGAATAATAACAAGACGGAACCAGATCCGGTGTAAAACACACAGACAGGATGTTCCAACAGAATAATAATAAAAACGGAACCAAGTCCGGTGTAAAACACACAGACAGGATGTTCCAACAGAATAATAGAAGAATGTCACCAAGTATAGGGTAGACCGCGTATGCAGGTTATTCCAACATAATAATAAGAAATGGAATAACAATAGTTCTCTTCATGAATAAGAAAGAATAACACCCCTTACCGTTTTAAAGAAGAGCTGAAATAAGGAAGTAGTTAAGTAGCAGATGTAAGACCCCGAATTTTATGAAATAAAAGTATTCAATTTTTCTTATAATTACTATTCAGTAAATGGTTAAATTGATAAAAGTTTAAAGTTATGGGTGAAATATGAATTTTTTTTTCAAAATAAGCAAGTGGTTATAAAATAATCATTGTTGTCGGGGAATATTCGTTTGGTCGTGGAATATTCTTTCTGTCGGAGAATATTCGTACGACGGCGCAGCTATTTGTGGGCCCCATAACGAATAACTGTCGGGTGAAAAAAAATGACAAATTTGAGTTTTACAAATAACGGCGTAGTTGTTATCGTTAATACTGTTGAAATACCCGGTGGTTAAAATACAGTAATACGCGTTATTGCACAGTAGCACACGGTATTGCACAGTATTTTTGAAATTATTGATTCTTACGTAAGAAGGCACTACTCAATAATTGTTACAGCAATTACTGTTCAATATTTTATTTTATTGATTCAATAATTGCTACGTTGAAATTTTATATTATTGTTGTTCAATAATTGTTGCTGCACAGTATTTTCCATTATCAGATCAATAATTCATATTATTTGAATAGTATTATTAGATAGCATTATTGGCAATGTCTAGAAAGTTCTGTCTAAGGAGAGGTTTGGTCATCTAATTGCGCGCTAGTAAGGAGAAATCCTTATTGGAAAGCCCCCTCTTTCCTGGGAACGGCCTGGTTGTCATAAATGTGATTCTGTAATATTATTTGTGAATAATTAATTATTGATTCTTATGATAAGGAAATATTTATTTTATGTGGATATAAACGAGGGATATATTTTTGTGGTTAAAAATGAAGGAGTTAATGTTGAGATTTTTATCCGTATTTTTGTCGGAATGGAGGTATTAAAAATCAGGGTTTTTGAGATATTTTGCGGGGGTTATAATTTTTAATCCGACCGTTGGATCGTGGTAATTTTTGGATATGTTATACATATATAAGTTGAGTATATGCCCACAAATTTTGAACCGTTAAAAATGAACGTATGATTTATTATGAATTTTACGAGATGACTGGTTCAGAAATTGTTGAATTTTCGGAGTTTATCATTTTGGTGGAAAATTCTAGAATTGGTGGGCCCCACTTGTGGTTGGTGAAAAAATGTGCTGAATTATATTTCAAATGTGGTGGGTGGGAATAGTAGCAGGTAAAGCCATCAGGTTGCAGGTCAAACCTACCAAAATTTTCCTATAAATAGAGGGCTAAGTTAGAATTGAAAATCACACCAGAAACATAAGCTTTCTCTCTTTCTCTCTCTATATTATGAAGCATATTTTGTGAGTTTTTAGATACTTGGTGAGTTGCTATTCATCAGTGCAAGTTTTCTTCAGCATCATATCCGATATCCAGTCAGAAGTACTGCTCTTTTGAGGTAAGGGATTGTAAGGGATAGTAATGGATTTTAAGGGTTGTTATGATTTTCAGTTTCGTAATTTTTCTGATCTTCAAAAATTATGAAAAAATTTGAAATGATATTTTGATGAGTTTTCTTGATTGTGTCCAAAAATGGTGATTTTTGAATGTATAGATTGAGAGTTATGAATTTTATGAGAAAAGACTATTTTAAAAGTAACAGCTTATAATTCCTTGTGGTTAACTCCAAAATTGATGAAATTTTTATTGGGAGTACATGTATATGATAGAAGTATACTCTGTAAATTTCAGAATTTTTAGACAAAAGTACAATTTTTGATAAATGTCTAAATATTCGGCTATTTTGGCCATATGAAAAATAGTAAATGACTTTTAAAAATTCTGAGAAAAATATATGTTCACTATGGGACTATATTATGCTAAATCCCAGAAAAAAAATATTTTTGAAACTGATTTGGTATTTTTTATGAAAATGGTCTAGTTATGAGTAAATGAATTAAATATGTTTTGTGAGGAAAGAAAATTGGAAAATAGGATTTTATGGCTTGAGAATCCTATATGAGGTATATGCAGATTTTTGATGAGGGTTTTGGCTATTGATGATGAAATCTTAAGAGTTGACATTTTATGATGATTAAATGCATTAATTAGTAAAGTGTAAACAATTTAAATAAATTGTTTATAAGCTTAAGAAATGTTATTCTTTCAATATCATTATACCGAAATATTGGTATAGATTTTATTGTTGAATTTCTACCTTTTTGAGTCGAGGTTACTATTCATGAGTTACTATTTATGACAAAATTGGTTTCTTTTTCTAACCAAATTATAGTTGATTTATGAATATTGCTCTTGAAATTAAATCCATGTTTTGACCATATTATTTTTATAATCATATATAACATTTTTATAACCTTGATGTTGAAATTCTCTTTCGCTTGAGTGTAAAGATGGGTAAATTATTGGTATGATCATGACTATGGGTTCTCTTTGGCTAGTAGTGCAAAGTTGAATTGTTGACTGGTATGATCATGACCATTGAATTTGTAATTTAATATCTTTAGCTTAAGTGCAAAGGTGAAATGATCAACATGGTTATAATTATTGTTTATATAAATTCTTAAATGATTATATATTCTTTGAGGTATTAATATATTTGGCATGTAGTGCAAATATGAATTGTTGAGGAATATCTTTGGCCTGTAGTGCAAAGATGAATTGTAGATGAATATCTTTGGCCCGTAGTGCAAAGATGACCTGTTGTTGAATATCTTTGGCCAGTAATGCAAAGATGAACGGTTGAGGAATATCTTTGGCCTGTAGTGCAAAGATGAATTGTAGATGAATATCTTTGGCCTGTAGTGCAAAGATGGTCTGTTGATGAATATCTTTGGCCCGTAGTGCAAAGATAAACTGTTGTTGAATATCTTTGGTCGTAGTGCAAAGATGGATTTATTAGTATGATTATGAACAGGAACTGTGATTTGGTATAACCATGATCTTTGATGTTTCAGGTAAAGACATGTGATGAAAATATTCTTCGTCCTGGGTGCGAAGAAAAATTTAGAATCACAATTATGATTATGAGTTATTCATATGATTGTGGAAAGGAACTGTTGATTGATGTTACAGGGATAAAACATTGTTGATGGATTTTTAACATGGAGAAGATAATAGACTTTATAGTCTATTTGACTCTTCTAATGGATTGCTCGTTCCGCTGCAACTATGGTTGAAATTTTTATCATTTACCATATGTTCTAAATCTCTGATTTATTATTGATGAAGGCTACTGATAATTTAATTATCTTTAGTCATGATATTCTTTACTGGGCTAGTTGTGCTCACCCTTTTGCTTCACAATTCCTTTCAGGTAATAAGAGTGTAGCTGGGTCGAGCGAGGGTAACGGGAAAATAGAACAGTGGTCTCTAGCTGTGGATGTTCTCCCGAAGCAGTATAGAAAAGTTCATTTAGTTGTTATATTTGGTGAATCCAATAGGGTAAGGTGTACCCAACGTTGGAAGGGTGGTTTGCCACTATCATACAAGATGTCTAACGACATACAACCTCGTGTCATCATAAGACAGGGATGTGCTCATCCACTTGCTGAGTATATATACGAACACTACCTATATAATCTTGGTGTTTGTTTAAAGTATAATTCTCAATTAGAGACAGTAGAGATAATGATATGTCAAGAGAAGACTCACCATTGGGAAGAATATGATAGTAATCTTCTCGTTTTTCTTTGGGGTCTATTGGGTCAACCAAGGATAATTCTGTGGCCATATGATATCTATCATAACCTAGACGCGTGGCCTCCCATGTACGAAGGTTTCCTTGAGCACTTCCCAAAGATTCTAATTTCTAAAACAGTTTTTGACTATACCTTTATGTAAGGTGTTATTGTGAGGTGATGTCCACGGTTGGAACATGAGTCACATTTGGTATATATTTGTATCCAAACTCACAGCATATGTGTTGTTGTATTTTGCACGACAATTGTTGTAATAAAGTTGTAGTTGTTTTCTGTACCATGTATTTGACGACTCAGAATGGGTTGGGTGGAATGAACTTATTTTGGGGTCGTTACAGTTGGTATCAGAGCTTAGGGATATGATCTCTGGTGGAGATCGGGGAATATAACTAGGAGGGGAGAGATGCGTAAATCCTTCGCTAGTGTGTCCTACCTAAGCTTATTTGTTGGTTAGTCATAATATTGGGATATTATGTGATATGTTAATTTGTTTAATTAACCCTTATTTTATGGCAGTATTTGAGAATGGCAGCTGAGAATGCTAACAATGGAGTGAATGAGACTGTGGGGATACCTCTAATCACTAACCATGATAATGTGATGTCAGACGAAGAAGGAATTAGAGATATCTATGTGGTGAGTGAAGAATTGATAGTTGCACCCGAGATAGTCGCAGAGGTAACAGCTGAGACTGAGGAAGAAGAGGAAGAAGAAGTACCAGAGGAGAGTTTATTAGAGGTATTATATGATCAAAATGTAGAATTTCAAAATCGTATTCATGAGTTAGAAGAGCAGGCAGAAGAACGACAGGCGGTCGTGGAACAAAAGGATGCAACAATTCAAGCTTGTGTTACCCGATATGTGATGCTTGAACAGAAGCATTCTTTGGCAGAGTATAAGATGATAAAAATGGAATCTGAGCTGAAAGAAGAAAAAATTGAACGAGTGAGAATAAGTGATGCATGGGCAAAAGCCGCACGACACGTGGATATTGTGGAAAGAGATGTTCGATCTAAGAAGGCTAAAATAGATGATATAAATTTCTCTTTTTGGAAAGCAATTGGGAGAACCCAACATCGAGTTTTGAATTACCCTGTACATAGCGGTCAACCTGAATCCGATATGGATCGAAGATTGATGATTCAGATCATGAATGAGGAGTACGAAGAGGCAGTTGAGGGAGGAATATGTCCTATAGAAAGGTATATTCCAACAGTAATGATGACGCCAAATGCTGCTCCAGACAAGTCAAAGCCGAGTAGTTCGAGGGATGGCGGTTGTCATGACTTCCCAACAAATGAGGAACCCAAATGAAGTTATCATGGGAGATGAGCAATGGAGAAATCATGATGATCTGAGAGATAGAATCTGAAATGGAAGCAAGGTATTCTCAACTCTTCGAAATACCAGGTACGTAAATTTCGGGGACGAAATTTCATAAGGAGGGGAGATTGTAAGACCCCGAATTTTATGAAATAAAAGTATTCAATTTTTCTTATAATTACTATTCAGTAAATGGTTAAATTGATAAAAGTTTAAAGTTATGGGTGAAATATGAATTTTTTTTTCAAAATAAGCAAGTGGTTATAAAATAATCATTGTTGTCGGGGAATATTCGTTTGGTCGTGGAATATTCTTTCTGTCGGAGAATATTCGTACGACGGCGCAGCTATTTGTGGGCCCCATAACGAATAACTGTCGGGTGAAGAAAAACGACAAATTTGAGTTTTTACAAATAACGGCGTAGTTGTTATCGTTAATACTGTTGAAATACCCGGTGGTTAAAATACAGTAATACGCGTTATTGCACAGTAGCACACGGTATTGCACAGTATTTTTGAAATTATTGATTCTTACGTAAGAAGGCACTACTCAATAATTGTTACAGCAATTACTGTTCAATATTTTATTTTATTGATTCAATAATTGCTACGTTGAAATTTTATATTATTGTTGTTCAATAATTGTTGCTGCACAGTATTTTCCATTATCAGATCAATAATTCATATTATTTGAATAGTATTATTAGATAGTATTATTGGCAATGTCTAGAAAGTTCTGTCTAAGGAGAGGTTTGGTCATCTAATTGCGCGCTAGTAAGGAGAAATCCTTATTGGAAAGCCCCCTCTTTCCTGGGAACGGCCTGGTTGTCATAAATGTGATTCTGTAATATTATTTGTGAATAATTAATTATTGATTCTTATGATAAGGAAATATTTATTTTATGTGGATATAAACGAGGGATATATTTTTGTGGTTAAAAATGAAGGAGTTAATGTTGAGATTTTTATCCGTATTTTTGTCGGAATGGAGGTATTAAAAATCAGGGTTTTTGAGATATTTTACGGGGGTTATAATTTTTAATCCGACCGTTGGATCGTGGTAATTTTTGGATATGTTATACATATATAAGTTGAGTATATGCCCACAAATTTTGAACCGTTAAAAATGAACGTATGATTTATTATGAATTTTACGAGATGACTGGTTCAGAAATTGTTGAATTTTCGGAGTTTATCATTTTGGTGGAAAATTCTAGAATTGGTGGGCCCCACTTGTGGTTGGTGAAAAAATGTGCTGAATTATATTTCAAATGTGGTGGGTGGGAATAGTAGCAGGTAAAGCCATCAGGTTGCAGGTCAAACCTACCAAAATTTTCCTATAAATAGAGGGCTAAGTTAGAATTGAAAATCACACCAGAAACATAAGCTTTCTCTCTTTCTCTCTCTATATTATGAAGCATATTTTATGAGTTTTTAGATACTTGGTGAGTTGCTATTCATCAGTGCAAGTTTTCTTCAGCATCATATCCGATATCCAGTCAGAAGTACTGCTCTTTTGAGGTAAGGGATTGTAAGGGATAGTAATGGATTTTAAGGGTTGTTATGATTTTCAGTTTCGTAATTTTTCTGATCTTCAAAAATTATGAAAAAATTTGAAATGATATTTTGATGAGTTTTCTTGATTGTGTCCAAAAATGGTGATTTTTGAATGTATAGATTGAGAGTTATGAATTTTATGAGAAAAGACTATTTTAAAAGTAACAGCTTATAATTCCTTGTGGTTAACTCCAAAATTGATAAAATTTTTATTGGGAGTACATGTATATGATAGAAGTATACTCTGTAAATTTCAGAATTTTTAGACAAAAGTACAATTTTTGATAAATGTCTAAATATTCGGCTATTTTGGTCATATGAAAAATAGTAAATGACTTTTAAAAATTCTGAGAAAAATATATGTTCACTATGGGACTATATTATGCTAAATCCCAGAAAAGAAATATTTTTGAAACTGATTTGGTATTTTTTATGAAAATGGTCTAGTTATGAGTAAATGAATTAAATATGTTTTGTGAGGAAAGAAAATTGGAAAATAGGATTTTATGGCTTGAGAATCCTATATGAGGTATATGCATATTTTTGATGAGGGTTTTGGCTATTGATGATGAAATCTTAAGAGTTGACATTTTATGATGATTAAATGCATTAATTAGTAAAGTGTAAACAATTTAAATAAATTGTTTATAAGCTTAAGAAATGTTATTCTTTCAATATCATTATACCGAAATATTGGTATAGATTTTATTGTTGAATTTCTACCTTTTTGAGTCGAGGTTACTATTCATGAGTTACTATTCATGACAAAATTGGTTTCTTTTTCTAACCAAATTATAGTTGATTTATGAATATTGCTCTTGAAATTAAATCCATGTTTTGACCATATTATTTTTATAATCATATATAACATTTTTATAACCTTGATGTTGAAATTCTCTTTCGCTTGAGTGTAAAGATGGGTAAATTATTGGTATGATCATGACTATGGGTTCTCTTTGGCCAGTAGTGCAAAGTTGAATTGTTGACTGGTATGATCATGACCATTGAATTTGTAATTTAATATCTTTAGCTTAAGTGCAAAGGTGAAATGATCAACATGGTTATAATTATTGTTTATATAAATTCTTAAATGATTATATATTCTTTGAGGTATTAATATATTTGGCATGTAGTGCAAATATGAATTGTTGAGGAATATCTTTGGCCTGTAGTGCAAAGATGAATTGTAGATGAATATATTTGGCCCGTAGTGCAAAGATGACCTGTTGTTGAATATCTTTGGCCAGTAATGCAAAGATGAACGGTTGAGGAATATCTTTGGCCTGTAGTGCAAAGATGAATTGTAGATGAATATCTTTGGCCTGTAGTGCAAAGATGGTCTGTTGATGAATATCTTTGGCCCGTAGTGCAAAGATAAACTGTTGTTGAATATCTTTGGTCGTAGTGCAAAGATGGATTTATTAGTATGATTATGAACAGGAACTGTGATTTGGTATAACCACGATCTTTGATGTTTCAGGTAAAGACATGTGATGAAAATATTCTTCGTCCTGGGTGCGAAGAAAAATTTAGAATCACAATTATGATTATGAGTTATTCATATGATTGTGGAAAGGAACTGTTGATTGATGTTACAGGGATAAAACATTGTTGATGGATTTTTAACATGGAGAAGATAATAGACTTTATAGTCTATTTGACTCTTCTAATGGATTGCTCGTTCCGCTGCAACTATGGTTGAAATTTTTATCATTTACCATATGTTCTAAATCTCTGATTTATTATTGATGAAGGCTACTGATAATTTAATTATCTTTAGTCATGATATTCTTTACTGGGCTAGTTGTGCTCACCCTTTTGCTTCACAATTCCTTTCAGGTAATAAGAGTGTAGCTGGGTCGAGCGAGGGTAACGGGAAAATAGAACAGTGGTCTCTAGCTGTGGATGTTCTCCCGAAGCAGTATAGAAAAGTTCATTTAGTTGTTATATTTGGTGAATCCAATAGGGTAAGGTGTACCCAACGTTGGAAGGGTGGTTTGCCACTATCATACAAGATGTCTAACGACATACAACCTCGTGTCATCATAAGACAGGGATGTGCTCATCCACTTGCTGAGTATATATACGAACACTACCTATATAATCTTGGTGTTTGTTTAAAGTATAATTCTCAATTAGAGACAGTAGAGATAATGATATGTCAAGAGAAGACTCACCATTGGGAAGAATATGATAGTAATCTTCTCGTTTTTCTTTGGGGTCTATTGGGTCAACCAAGGATAATTCTGTGGCCATATGATATCTATCATAACCTAGACGCGTGGCCTCCCATGTACGAAGGTTTCCTTGAGCACTTCCCAAAGATTCTAATTTCTAAAACAGTTTTTGACTATACCTTTATGTAAGGTGTTATTGTGAGGTGATGTCCACGGTTGGAACATGAGTCACATTTGGTATATATTTGTATCCAAACTCACAGCATATGTGTTGTTGTATTTTGCACGACAATTGTTGTAATAAAGTTGTAGTTGTTTTCTGTACCATGTATTTGACGACTCAGAATGGGTTGGGTGGAATGAACCTATTTTGGGGTCGTTACAGCAGAATACTCTTCTTCTCTCTCTCTATAGTTTCTCTCTCTAGAGTTCAGTGAATTCGTAAGAAATAATGAAGGAATGAGCTGCTATTTATAGAAAAATAGAATGCATAGTAACTAATCCATGAACGGTCCTGATTGATTACTTTAATCTGACGGTCCATATTTAAAGAAAAATCTTTTAAATAAAATAAAATATATTCTATTTATAGAATAACTTTAATAAAGTATTTTGTTTTATATAAAAAGATGTTTCTGTTTTATTACGTTAATAATACGAATAAAACAAAACGTCATTATCGCTAAATAATTCATATTATTAACTGACAATAATTGAATCAAACTGAGTGACTTCTCACATAAGCATTAATAATCAATACCGTGTGTTACTATGCAACCACACGTATTACTGTACTTTTACTACCGAGTAGTTCAACAGTAACAATGGTAAAACTTTCGCCGTTATTTTTAATAAAATATTTTTGTCGTTTTCTCAATCCGACAATAATTCCGTTGTGGGGTCCACCAATGATTGTGCCGTTGTACGAATATTCCCTGCTAAAACGAATATTCCCCGACCAATCGAATATTATATAACAACTTGCGTACTTTGCAAAATTTATAAATATTACCCACAACTATAACATTATATCAAATTAACTCCATAATATTCAAAAATAATATTTATAGAAAATTCATATTTATTTATAAAAGTTGGGGTCTTACAAAAACGCTTTGTTCCATGCTCATTAGCTTTCTAGTATTGTGATATGTTATATCCTTCCCCCCCTCCCCCCTCACCCCTCACCCCTCAAAGTTGATGATTAATATTCATATATCTGATTACTATACTCAGACATCAGCAATGGAGGTTGGAAAACACCAGATCAGGGTAAATGGAATTGTGCGTGGCTTGCACATAAAAGATGAGTTTCCCTGGTCAGTTGGGAAGGAGAGGGCAGAGAAATTGGTCAATGAAAGCTGTGCCACTACAAAGGTGGCTTGATGTTAAAGATGATCTGGCCTCGACCGTCATCTATTTGATGAGTGATGGTGCACGCTTCATGACTGGGACAACCATATTTGTCGATGGAGCCCAATCTTTGGCAAGGCCTAGAATGCGATCTTTTATGCGAGTTGTATTTGTATTTTGTTAATTCGAAGTGTAAGTTATGGATGAATCATGTTGCGACAGCCCAATACTGAGGACAACGTTGTCTAATTTCTATTCAATAATAATATAGTATTGGTTTTTACCCATTTGTGAGAAAAAAGTTGAGCCAAAATTGTTGGGGTGATCTGTACTTTCAGCATGAACCTGTACCCTATTTTCCCTGTTTGGTAAAAATACATTATCAAGACAAAATTTGTAGTAGCAAACTAGCAATTGCATGATGTGAGAAGCTGATACTTTCAGCCCTAGTTTTTAATGGAAAACAGCTACCATATTGGATGTAGTCAGAACTTGGATATTAATACTTCATATTGTTTTCACTAGTGTTTAGAAGATGAATAATGTTATACTTGATAAAATAAATCTGCTTTTTTAAGGGAAGGATTATTAATTGGGTTAATGAAAAACAATTGGACATGGTTAGCATTTTTCGGAAAAAATATTACAGTAACAAGGCGAAACACAAAATAACAGTTACTAATAATTAAAATATAACTTATTTGATAGACATCCGAGGCATGTACGGGTGATTTTGCCCTCCCCAATATATCCAATCGGGTTCATTTACCGAAGGAAGGGAGCAATGCCAATGCGGACTTGTCTACCTTAGCTTAGGCATAGGACTTACTGACTTAGGAGGCGGCATTTGGTCAGTAATTTGAATTAAGGTTTTAGGGTGTTATGCAACTATGTGTTTGGATCGGAATAATAAAGGTAGAAATAAAATGACTCATTTTTATAAAATAAAAAATTGTGTTTGGTTGTGATTAAAATGTATTGAATTATTCTTATTTCTCACAAATTTATGAATTTTATTTTTTTGAGAGGGAGAGTATGGAATAACTCATTTAAATTAGAACAGAATGAATCATTCAATTCTTTCAATCCAAACGTAGAATTAATATTTTACATTTGTCTACCACGATGATGAAGTATGGATCATTTTCAGTCACATTTGTATAAAAAGGGAAATGAAAATACTCGTTCCCCTTCTTTTTATCCCTCCTCCTATAACTCATTTGTCCAGAAGATCAAACAATTACTATTATATAGCAAATCAAGGGGTTATGATTATGAATTAAAGAACCATAAATCATAATGATCCTCTCTTTTTTCTCTTCCTCCCTATTCTGCTTCAAGAAGCGTTAATTCTATATTAATTTTTGATATTTATACACGTATAACTCAAATATTAATCAATAAAAATTTAAGACATTAACCATATAATACATGTACTCTTGTGCCCATATGTTACGTCTCTCAGAGGTGGCCCCTACTTATTAATAAAACTAAGGAGTATAGATTATTAGTCATTGTATATTTGTATCCCTATCAAGCTACGTGGGCCTAGGGAAGAATTAAGCAAAAGAGGGTTTGAATCTCCAATAGCCTATCAATCAATCCGACGTAACAGCTTACTAACCCACAAAAAGACAAAATAGGAATCAAACGCTAAAATATGTGGCGGCGCTGACCCTCCCGCTTCAAACTTCCGATACACGTGTTTCCTTTAGGCTTTGGCGTTCTTGTTTAGTTCAATTTTTAAAACCCCCCACGTTCTTCTTTCTTATACACGCCCTCACATCAAGACTTTATTACCCCGAACTAAGTACAAACAAGGTGCGGTTAATAGGGGGATTAGCATGAAATGAAGTGAATTTTATAATAAATTCAGTGGCAGAATTAGAATTTTTTTAAAAGAGGGTCAAAATATATTAATAAAAAAAATTATTTATTAACGTTTAGAATATTTCTTTCGATTGTACGATTTAAAAAAAATAACTGTATCTTACGACTCTGTATAGTTTGAAAATGTCTCAAAATATTTGTCAATATCAAAATTTATGTAAAAATATTATTTTTTTATTTTATGTAAAAATACGTGAGAGGGATACATATAAAAATATTATTTTTATATAAAAATATCAATTTTTTATATAGAACAAAAAAATTAATCCAGAAAGAAATCAACAAAGGAGAGTCTCTGAAGTAAATTAATGATGTTTAAAAATATAAAATATTTGTAGAAAATAATTTGGTAAATAAAGAACTTGATTTTTGTGATCATTCTTCAACCTCAAGCAGCGACCTAGATTTGATTGTGTTTTAAGTTCTTTCATTTGAATTTTATTGTAAAATAAAATTTATTTTATTTTTTAATTTATAGAGTGCATGTAGAAAATTTTGGACTGCTACTATAAACTACTATTATTATACATATATATGTGTGTGCATATATATATATATATATATATATATATATATATATATATATATATATATATATATGCTATTGACTATTAATATATGTATTAATATATAGCATGTGCAGAATTTTGGTGGGGGGTCATATGACCCCCCTCGCCCCCCCTTGGTTCCGCCCATGAATAAATTTATTTTATTTTTAATACAGTATAAATTATTTTTTTATCTGTGTGTCAACACTATATTCGACATCAAATTTATTTTATGCTAATCAGATTCTCGGTTATATGTTCTTAAAAATACAATACAAGAATCCCATTATATGTTTTGAAAATTTTCTATAAGTTTAGAATTATAACGTATATTAATATATAAAATTTTAAATTTGATTCATTACATCACATATATCGTTAAAATATTATTTAACAATAGTTATCCGCATAATTGATAACAACAAAATTTGATACATAAAAATGATAAGATATATTATTTTCCTTATAAACAATATGCATTTAAAATATGTTAAAACTTTCATTTTGGCAATTCAATTTTAAGTTTAGAAATAAAATTAAAAAATATATTTACAATTTTACAGAATTAAATTTTAGTTTTTTAATTGTGCTCACATCAAAGACTATCACCCCATACTAATCACAAACAATGTGCGATTAACACCGATTAAGTTCTGTACGTCTTTTTCCTTTTTACCTTTTTGGTTAGGGAGCGGTTAAGTGCACCAACGAGCTCGATCTACCTCAGGTGCTATTAGATAATTTGTTTATTTATTTATCTAGTGAGAGTCTTAATTCAAAAAGATGGCATAGATATTATTAATTATATTGATTCAAAATTATTGTTAAATATTTAAAGCAAATTTTTTTTAAGATTTTTTTTTATTTTCACAAATGTATTTCTCTAACATTTGCTAAAAATATAATGTCATGATTGTACCCAATCTATCTAGAGTACACGTAATAGCATGTTAAGAATTTTATTTTATTTATAGTTTAAAATTAAAAATATATCTTAAATTTTAAAACATACTAATATATATACATATATTTATATATGGGGAATATGGAGGTGCACAGTCATGTAACTTTTAAAGTTGCACGGTCTACGATCGTAGAGTGATTTCACTCTACGATCGTAGAGTAGTCACTCCACGATTTGTGAATTCACTCTACTATCGTGGACTACTCTACGATAGTAGAGTGAATTCACGCTACTATCTGTGAACTACTCTACGATCGTGGAGTGAAATCACTCTACGATCGTAAACCGTATAATTTTAAAAATTACACGACTGTGTACCTCCATTTATTTATATATATATATATATATATATATATATATATATATATATATATATATGTGTGTGTGTGTGTGTGTGTGTGTGTGTGTGTGTGTGTGTGTGTGTAACTTTGAAACAAAGAGGGTAATTTTTTTGTCTCTTAACGAATGACAAACAAATATTTTTGTAATGCAATAACCTAATTATTTTTTCAAGTAGGTCCCTACTACATGACATCGATATATATATATATATATATATATATATATATATATATATATATATATATATATATATATATATATATATATATCGATGTCATATATCACATTCAATGTTCCAAATTTTCATCCCGTATCATTTAAGTGGAACCACTATTTTGAATATAAATTTAAGGGCCATAATGAAATAAATGATACGCTCCTCTAATATTGCTTTCTTTAATTATGCAAAAATTAATACTAGTACAACTTTCATTTTCACGAACGAGAGAGTATAATATTCAACAACAACAATAATAATAATAATAGAAAGGAATTTCAGATTAGCTACTTTTATATTTATATACTAATTCGAACTATTTTCAATTATGGTAAAAATGTTTATAATAATAATACTAAAAAAGGGAGCAGTGATCCCCAGTGCATTTTTTAATTTTTTGGCCTGATCATATATATATATAACTAGTACGTAATGGATTATTAAGGGGACTAAGCCTAATTCATTTAAAATGCGAGACCCAGGTTTCCCATGCATGTAAGGAGAAAAATGAATATTTCATTCTGATCCAAGTATATAAAATGACCAAACCGTGCATTTGTTTTGTCACGTTTTTAGTCTAAAAGCAATAATACTTGATAATAAAGTGTCCATCCTTTTCAGCTTTAATTTGTATCTTCTCACCATTTCTTAATTAATTAAACACTAGTCTTAAGTTTAATCATCAAGTGTGACACCATTTTTCCACCACCTAAATTTCATGCTTACAAGTCAAGTCTATTCATACAACTTATTTCTTAATTTACCCTAAAAAAATATTTCATATTTGAATTCATTAATAGTGACCACTACAACTTTTTTCCCGTCAAGCCGCCTTAGTTTCTCCAATATTAGACCACCACTTATTTACATATATATATATATATATATATATATATATATATATATATATATATACACACACTATATACTTGGAACATTTCTTCTTTCTTCTTTCTTTCTTTCTTTCTTCATTTTATTCTTTTGTGGAACCCTAAGTTATTCTTAATGGAGGGTACTTATCCGATGCTCTTTCTTGGTTCATCAACTGTGCCGCCTTATGGTTCTAACAACAACAATAATAATATTGGTACTAATTTTTACAACAACCCTAATGGATTCTCGGGAGTATCAAACTCGATGGAGATTCGTGCCTCGACATCAGGAAGTAAAGAGGTTGTTAATAACTCCAACGGTAGTGGAAGCTTCTTGTCGGCTGAAAATCACGAGGGGAAACTTGTAGGTAAGAAGAAGGGTGATCAGAAGAAGATTAAGAAACCGCGCTTTGCTTTCCAAACAAGGAGCCAGGTTGATATTCTTGATGATGGATATCGATGGAGAAAATATGGTCAAAAGGCTGTTAAGAACAACAAATTTCCGAGGTTAGTACAATTGATTTGAACATCCTAGCTGTTTTTTACTGTTTAAGATGTTTTCAATTAAATGGGAAAGGTTATCTTGATATGTTCTCATTAGATTTGATCTTTTACGAGAATATTATAGTAGGCACGAGTTAGTTAATTAAGACCCCACCAAATTATAATTTTCTTCTCCACTTTGTTGAAAAGTAAATTGGAGACCATTAGATACAGAATCAGAATAGAGAGTAAGGTGCATGTATTGTAACTGTTCCTTTTCCAGATTGATTTGATGACCACAAATGCGAGTTTGCCTAACTATATGTATATCTACATATTATATATATTAGTGCCAGGGTATATATATGCATGGGAATCTATGAATATACATCAATGAGTATTTTGCATGGGTGGATCTGTTTATGTATATATATTTCATGATGCATACATCTAGATCTATCAGTACAATGTCTTTGTTTTAGGGTTAATTTGCTTCTACTTCTATAGTTTAAGTGAGACAGTGAGATATATATATATATATATATATATATATATATATATATATTTGAGTGTCTATCAAAAAATATGATTTATTTTAGTACTTATTTAATTTCTCTGACAAGTATATAATGACTGAGATTTTCATTAATTCACACAAATTGATCCACTGGTTTAATTAATTAATTTTTATTTATTATTGTAAAATTTGAATAGAGTATCGATCATGCATTTTTCTAAACAAAATAGTTCCTGCGCTCATTATATATATCTACAAAGTCATTAATTAGTATGTCTCTTTGATCTTTTAAAACCAATGAAATTCAAAATGCTCAAGAAAAGATATTTGCAGCTTTCTACACATAACCTTCAGAACTTATCGATATATTGGGGTGTAATTGTCTACCTCTTCAAGCTCGCCTCATTTAAACAAACAAGCTTAATACTTACATATATAAGTGTAGTCGAGCTAACTGGAGCAGTGGAGCTAGCTAGCCAAACTTGTTATGCTAGTGAAGTCGAAAATATGTTCATCAACTTGAGCTTGTATAATTATCTTACACATGCCAATTTAATTTGATACCTAGCTTCTAGAGTACAAATGGATTTATGTCAACACATATATAGAAGTACAATAAGTATATGCAAGACTGCAAGTAATGTAACTAGTTGCATATTTTCATATATATAGATGCATTAATGTGAAGAGATAATCCTGAAACATCCAGACTTAAAATTAGGGGGTTTCTATCATAAATTTATAAATATTTTCAGTCCAACCACTGTATGTGTGTGTGTGTGTGTGTGTGTATATATATATATATATATATATATATATATATATATATATGTATAGTTAGATAGATAGAAATGCATGTAACATGTATGGGTAAGTATAACCATGCATGTAGAGAAAGGAAAACTGATCGAAATATGAATATTATGGTGTAAAATAACTGAAATATATATATGAATATCAAATTGTGTATATAAAATTAATTAAATGAAATTTTTGACTGAATTAAATCAATTAATGTTTATGCAGAAGCTACTACAAGTGTACTTATCAAGGGTGCAATGTGAAGAAACAAGTCCAACGTCTATCAAAGGATGAGGGAGTTGTGGTGACTACTTATGAAGGGATGCACACACATTCCATAGAGAAGCCATCTGACAATTTCGAACAAATCTTAAGTGAGATGAAGATTTGCCCTCCTCCCTATAATTAATTAATTGCTTAACCTCCTTATTTTTATGGATCATAAACTAGCTTAGCTAGGTCGGTCTACGTACTTTTTGTAAAGGATTTATGTTATTTAATCAGAATTTAATTATTTGTTTAATTATGTTTTCATATATATATATATATATATATATATATATATATATATATATATATATATATATATATATATAACCATTTTGTAATTAATATATATAGCAAATTGGGGTTATTTGTTTTGGTCATTTTCAATATCCTGTTATTGTTTGAATAATATATGCATGATTCCTGAGTATATATTTAGAGTACTCTTTGAACATAAGTACGTTTAAACCTAACTGATAACAGTGTATATATATATATATATATATATATATATATATATATATATATATATATATATATATATATATATATATATATATTTTAACTATTGCACTATATAAATATTTTTGTATCGGATAGTACATGATTTAGGCTCAAGATGGCCCTGTAAGGAAAGGTTGCAATGTGATACAAAAATAAGTATAACTTGACTTCGGCTCAGTGCTCACGTATAAGTACTTGACTTAATTCAGCTAGCTAGTCAGTCAATGACAATGAACAACATCTCAAGTCTTAAAGCGCCAAAGTTTTTAATTAAGGCTTAAGTAGGTAATTAACTGATAATTAATGTACGTAAATTTGTATTGAGTTTCAAGTTAAAACAAATTCAATCACTCATAAACTCTAGCTTGACTGCTTCAGCTTGTTACTATATATATATATATATATATATATATAGAGAGAGAGAGAGAGAGGGGCGGATCCAGTTTTATAATTTAGTGGGGTCAAAATCGAAAAAAAAACTTTTGAGAATAAAAATTTAATAACACAGTCATTCATTCATCTCCCATTTGATTACGGAGTTCATTGTTCACGATATTCATGACTAAAAATGTTCTTTCAACAATTGCAGTAGCAAGGAGCAAAAGTAGAGCTAACTTTAGCAACAAATAGACTTGAGAATACACATCATCCTTTCTTTTTTTAATTTATTCATATCAATTAAAATGTAATCATATCAAAATAAAAGTAAATTCATATCAATTTTAAACTTGAAAATACCTCAACTTAATATCAAAATTGATTCTCTATTAATTTGGAACAAAGATACTAAATTACTCCATCAAGCATTAGAGAAGGAAAAAAAATCTAAATTTATTTATATACTCTCTGCGTTAAATTTGTATAAAGAAAAAAAATATTTACACAGAGACAGTGAATGAATTTTTTTTTAAATAGAAATAATAAGTAAATAGTAAAAGAAATTGACACGATAGAAATAAATGTTAAAGATAAAATGTGTATAAAAATCAAAGAGATAAACTGAATAAAAATTTTAAAATTAAATATAACAAAATTTTAGAGAGGAAATTAATTTAGGGGATGCTAAGTTGAATAAAATATTTATTGTTGTTAAATGTTGGGAAAAAAATACAGAAATCAAATAAATTGTAATTGTTAAAAAGAGAACAAATTTTTTTAAAGAAAAAATATAAAAGAGTACAATTGTTTATTAGTTATACACAAGAGAAAAAATAAGACTAAATAATTTTACGAAAATATATAATTAATATTTGATATTTTAATATAACATAATAAAATTATACAACATACACCCGTGACCCTTAAAAATTCAGTGGGGGCAGGTGACCCCCCTGCCCCTAGCTTGGAACCGCCCCTGTATATATATATATATATATATATATATATATGGAGAGGATCAAGAGTAGAACTCTTAAGTAATAGAACTCCCTTAAATAATAGAATTGTATCAAAACGACGTAGTTTTGATATATATATACGGTCAGGATCAAGAGAATTCTCCTTAAATAACATTCCTCCTTAAATAGCATTCTTTTATTAAAACTACGTCGTTTTGGAGGGACGCGGTGGCATTTTTGTAAATACGCGGTGGCATTATATTTACAAAAATATCACCGCGTCCCTCCAAAACGACGTCGTTTTAATAAAAGAATTCTATTTAAGGAAGAATGTTATTTAAGGAGAATGCTCTTGATCCTTACCGTATATATATATATATATATATATATATATATATATATATATATATATATGATCAGATCGAATGTTTCGGGAACCTAGCTAGGCCACGCAATTAAACTAATTTAAAGGAAGAATTTTAACTTTATTAAAAACTTTGCTCAAACTCAAACTCGATCGTCTATAAAATCCCAAGGTGGACTAGCTCATTGGACTCATTCAATTTCTAAAGCTGAGGATATACCTAGTTAAATCTTAGCTATTAGCTTAGGGGTATCCCAGCTAATTTGGACACTAACATAATATCATTGGTGGGTTAAATTAGAACAAATCATAATTTGATCCGATACGATACAAGTGTGATAATAAATAAACGATCTTATTCACCATGTAATACATGGATCATTATTTGCCTCGTGATCTACTTGATCCAACAATCCGAATTATGATTCAAATTGATTTATTTATTTTTTGTAATTAAATTAAATTATGAAAGAATTACTTGTATCTTTTTAAAACTTTTTACTTTCTCACTCTAATTTTAACATATGAGATTTATCTTTTTTCAACGTAAATGTTAATCATGTTAATTATGACGGATCGAACTGGAGTTTTGATCCAATAAATTATACTGAATTATATCCAATATTTGAGTATTGAGCTCATGTTACAGGAGAGAGTTTCTAGTTATTATAAAAGTATTGTTTGGTGTGTGAATTATATATGTATATATAGAGTGTTTGAGGCTAATAGCCTGATAGACAAGCAGAATTAGTGAAGGCGAGTATTTTTAATTTTAAATCTAGCATTAAAGAAACTGCCCCTGACAATAAAATCTAAGACTCATCAAACATTTGAGTTTTGTAAAACTTAAGAGGTTGGGTGATAGTCGTGGAAGTGTGAATCTCGAGTCTCATCTTCATAATGAAAAATGAGACGTAATGCCCTTTAAAAAAAAAACAAAAACTAGTGGAAGTGGGAGATAATATGTGGGATTTGTCCACCGGCGGACCGGCCCTACAATAATAAGTTGCTCCTAAAAGTTACTGCTACCATATATCTGCCTGCCGACAAACGAACCATTTTGGTAAAATAATTTTGAAAAAGGTTGAATCACATTTTTGTTTTGATTGTTTGATTATTATCACAAGTCACAAATAGGTGAAACACGTGCAAGTAGATAGACAGATAGATGTTCCTACTTCTTCTTACTCTTTGTATTATTATTATTATTATTATTATTATTCAATTCTTTCTTTCTTTCATAGTCAATGTTAAATTTTAAAGCATAGAGTCAAATACTCCTCCGTACGTACACGGAGGGATTTCATCCCAAAAACACCAAACTACGAGTGTCCTAAAATAGGTAAATAGTAGTTCTATATTGAATATTAGACACTTGGGGAAAATAATTTATATACAATCAACTACTAGATTATCAATGAAAACCTTCATCCAGATAACAACTCTTCAATCTTTCTATATTACAAGGCAAGTTTATTAAGAACCTAATGAAATTACATGCAAAAAAACAAAAGAAATATTTATTTTGAAACTGCCACCTTCATCCAGATAAGAATACCACAAATCTTGCTACATTATTAGCAAGTATACATATATATTGTACGCCACTCCACGCCTAGTTCTTCTCTTCTTTGGTAACATCTTTCCGTGGCAGTTCCTTGGGTTTTGCCTTGTCCATTTCCCTACAGAAATCCAACACAGATTTAAATTCATGCCCACAAATCATCCTTATAAATCCGAGTATAAATTAAAGATGCAGGCATTTTCACGAGAACTAAGGGATGAGAAACTCAATCCTCAGTTACAAGAATTCCCAGTTTGGCGGGGGTTTAATGAACATTGTCTTCCCGAGTGGCCACTTCTTTCTTCTTCCAAACAGTGCTTTAAAAATCCCAGCCAAGGTTAGGCGGTACTCTACCGCCTCGATTTGACTAGACGCCTAGGCAGAATCAAACATCTACTTTGAAGCTCCACTATAACTTAAATGAATTTGTTAAGCATTAAAATATATTTTTTCAGTAATGTTTTATGTAAAATTTTAAAAAATTAGATCTATTATATGTTTTCTTTATAGTATAACAAATTTGTACAATAGAAAAATAAATAAATGAGAGCGCCAAAGAAAACGCTTAATCCACCTAGGAAAACACCCAGGCGCTAGGCGCCATCTCCGTCGCCTAGATCCGCCTAACGATTTTTAAAACACTGCTTCCAAAGTAAAACACTATCACATATCAGAAGTCATACCCATTTGAGTTCATTTTTAGAGTCGGTTGCCGACCACGACACTCGTAGAGGCATGATAAGTTGTGAGACAGGTGTATCAAGTTGACTTTAGAAGTCTAATACCTCTAAACTAATATACGACGACACGACTAAATCATGAACAAGTTGTGAGACAGGTGTATCAAGTTGACTTTAGAAGTCTAATGCCACTAAACTAATATACGACGACGACTAAATCATGAACATTTATCACGGACAGTAGCTTTGCCACAAGTACAGTCACGAATGATTACTACCTCCCTTTTATCCACCTATATTTTATTAGTTTTATCTGTAGAGAAAGACAACTGCTATTCCCACATCAAACTAGAAGTTACATACGCATATAGCTAGACAAAAAATGGTTAAATTCAGTTTCCATAAAGACGCTAGGTATGTCAAAATAAAAGATAAAACCTTAACTGAGAATATTGTTACTTATAGCCTCTATAGACGTTAACTAATACAGACAGAATCTGAGGTTTGAGGATTTAGGACGCAGTCATCTACATGTTTATAATACAAAAAATTTCTTTCTATGAAAAACAACGTCAATGAAGATGTGTAGGTGCACTATTCTGTGGTGGGGATTAAAACTGCATGCTCACAAATATTTAAGACACTGTTTGCCACGGATTAAATTATAAATACAAACACTTTCAAAAAGCTTAGACAAAGCAAGATTGTATTTCTGTTTCAGGGTAAGCAAGATTTTCATGGTTTTGACAATTAGGCTTCGGAGGCCTCTTTTTTTCCTAGCAACTAAATCTTCCAGGTTTTTCATTTACTCACTCTGGAAAACTGTTTTAAATCTTAGGATTATGAACTATTTCAAAATCTCAGGTTTTCGATGCATTCCCTGAACTTCCTATCCTAGAAGGTAGATAACTCGATACAGACAGCTTGAAACCATAGTTGTTAAGGTGCTAAGTCGAGACAAGTCGGTGGCCAACCGCTTAGTCGACTAGGCGCCCGACTAGTCATCTATAAAGCGATAAATTGTTTATAATATGCATAATATATATATATATATATATATATATATATATATATTATTATTTCAATTCACAGGTACACTAAACAAAAAATATTACTTACAAATAAATATATACAATTAATAATACATTACAATTCATAGATTCTAACATATTTTAAAACAAAAATACCAAGTAGATGCATAGACAAATTTAACTTCAATAGTAAAGTAAAAACTTACGAATTAAATTACTTATAAAAAAAAATTTAGACAATAGGAAGTTGGTATAAAAAAATAACTAGTTTTCATACAGAAACTAAATTTAAGCACCAAATACATTTGGAAAGTTAAAGTTGGGCTTGAGCTTATTATGTTTTTTCAGACAAGGCCCAACTAAACTCTACCAAATAAAAATACCAGCCCAATAGTGGTCATAACAAGAGACGAAGATGTTTTACGATTTCAATCTGAAATCAAACAACGGCTGTACCAAGGAGAGAAGGAAGGAGACAACAGCCCGCATGGAGGAGGATGAGGAGGAAAGGAGAAGAAGAAGAAGAAGAGAACTTTAAAGTGTCATCAATGGCGTAAGAAACATAGAAATCCAGATTTGTGGTCAAGTAAACCCTAATATCTTCATCTCCATCTAATTATTTCCTCCCTTTATCGTCCGACTTGAAAGGAATTCGTCCAAGACGTCGCCTAGGTGACCCAAGGCGATGACTTAGTGGCTGAAGCGCTCGCTTTTGAGTCTTTCACCAAGTCGTGCCCTCGCCTCGACCCTGCTTGGACGCCTAGTCGTCGAGTAGATAACCCTGCTTGAAACCCATATTTTTATCCCATAGATTGTAAGAAAAATAAACGAGAACGATGAGAGCTTGTGGATGAAATTATAACTTTAAGTGGAGAAACAGTTTTTTACCAATAAAGATACCATGAACTAAATTCAACTGATAAGATCGAAATTCTTAGCCTTCACACTTCACAGCCCCATGTCCTTTCCATGAGCAAACTTACTCATTCATCCATTTTCTTCCTATTTCGCTAATAATACCATTTTCATTCCACAAAAAGAGTCTTATTTGCAAATGTTAAGGCTAGATTTTGTTCCATATTTATCCCTAATATAATAATTATAGCTAAATAATGGAGACAAAATAATGAAAATGTGATTTTAAACATGAGAACTTGGTGTCGGTGTATACTACCATCAGTGACTCTTTTAGTGATGCAAAAAATTGGAAATGTGGCTCTTTTCTAGAACAAAGGGAGTATTGTTTTCTAGATAGATAATGTGGATTTGCAGAACCTGGAATAAGATATCTACATTCAACCCAGAACCAATGACGTTGACCTTCTCTTACGAATTTGTGTTTAAAAACCAGTTGAAGAACTCAAAGCATTTTAAGTTGACAACACAAACTGAGTAGTCATCATAGCTTAAGAACAGGGGCGGAGCCACACTTGGGCGAGTGTAAGCTCCAACCCCCAGTGATCTTTTTTAGGTATATGACATATTGGTAATATTATGCATTCTGGGGACTAACGACTAAAACTTTTCAAGTAATGTACTGCTACTTCATTACAATATACACTCTTGAGATTATGTTCAGAGGAAAAAACCCCTTTTCACTATTTACTACCCATTTCACTTTGACATTAGAAAATACAAACACAAAACAAGTTATCCACCATTCCATCATATTCAATTCGGATTTTATAATCAAAACTTGGAATACCATGACAAATTAGAAAGTATGATAGTCTACATTCTTATATCTTAAGAAATTTCAATTATTCTAATACAGTAAAACTCCTATTTAAGAATACTCTATATAAGAATAACTTCTACAATATTATAAAAAAATTTGGTCCCAATTTGGGTCAGTTATAAATAAGAATAACCTCTAAATTGTAATATGTTATATACTTTTTAAGTCCGGTATTAAAAAACTATACCTCTATATAGTAATAATTTCATATATATATATATATATATAAATATATATATATATATATGAGAGAGAGACAATATTAATTTTTTAAAGACTATATTTTCTATAAAAGACTACATTTCCTATAAAAGACTACATTTTCCTATAAAAGACTACATTTTCCTATAAAAAATTATATTTCCTATAAAAGACCACATTTTCCTATAAAAGACCACATTTTCCTATAAAAGACTACATTTTCCTAATTTGAAAATCTAAATAATTTATGTTTTCTTTAATTTTTGTTATAAAATCTATATTTTTGTTAAAGTGGATATTTTTGGGTGTTTGAAAAATATTTTGTACCAATACCTCTATTTAGTAATAACCTCTCAATTAGAATACAAATAGTTTGGCCCTAAGTCTATTCCTAAATAGAGATTTTACTGTAATTATTGGTTTAACTTGAATTAAAAACTCATTACAATATTTATTCATCTTGTTAATTAAGTAGTTGTTAACTTGTTACTAGCTTTTGTTTTGTTTAATTGAGGTTTTCCATTCTTTGGGACTTAAATTGTTTATTTGCTAGTAAAATTGGTATTAAGCCTACCTAGTTGGAGCTGCAAACGTTGAAAGATGAAAGATCAGCTATAAATTTTATTAAGACGTCATTGCATAATAAGATAGGAGATGGGTAGATAAATTCTTGTATGTCACGTACATAGAGACATCTTTATACTATTGACAATGAACTTATTTTGAAACTGTTCTAGTAAATCACTGCAAAAATAATGAAATCATGAAGAGGATCATTGTAAATCACTGCAAAAATAATGATTGATATTAACATATTTAATGTTTTTAATTTTATTATTGTTCTTATAATTATTTGTATTAAGCCCCACTGAGAAGAAGTCCTGCGTCCGCCACTGCCTAAGAACAGACCTAATGAAACCATTTTATCTTCATAACTGAACTCCAATAGTAATCCGCCCGTTACAACGTAGAGATGCATTTTTATTTGCTCATTCCAAAAATAGAGATACATTTCCTTTTGAAATATAGATTAACATAAACTTCTTAACATAACATTACCTTTGTTCACCACAAATACAATTCTAATTCTAGCTAGTAGTAGTGTATGCTATTACTTTGTTCCTAGTTGATTGGTACTATACGCCACCACAACCACAATTCTAATTCTAGCTAATATTACAGAAAAGTTTGGAAAACTATTTTTTTTTCCCCCTAAAATTACAATCGTTTTACAAATGTAAGCATTGATCACGATTTCCAACCAAAACACCCAAATAGTAAAGAAGTAGATACAGCTTAAAAATGAACAATAAAAAAATCGAGTTATAAATATCTAGTGATAGAGAGAAGGCATACTTAGCGGCGGCAAAGGCAGATTCTTCTTCGAGCCAGTGGCGAATCTGACGAACGTTACGCTTGAAGATGTTGGCGGATTGTTTACTTCTCATTCCGGCCACTGTCAGTATCAAGTCCGTCATTGCCATTTTGACGCGTCAAAACCCCTTTACTTCAATCCAAACTTGTTCAAAATTAATCGACTGAATACAATTTGACCCGTTGCTTCTTTATTTGGGCTTGGCTTCAGCTCGTCTAATTTTGGGTTCAAAACTAAATTCATTGGCTTGGGCTAGACTCTAGTGTCTTTGTTACCTTAGAAATACTTATTAGTTATTAAATTTAGTATTTTTTATAATTTAAATTAGTTTTGAAAAGTTAAAATATATTTTTAATTTTAAAACTGAGAAAGTATTTTCTTGATATCTCTAGCTCTGTGCTCTATCATGACATTGAGAAATTGATGATAAGTATTCAATTTCAATAGTAGCTGACCAAAAAATATATATATATATCATCCGCTATTAATAGCAACGGACGCTAATCAGAATAAAAGTTTAGCTTTATTAACTATATTTTAGATTAAATAACTAGGGTTTAGGGTTTATTAACTAGAACTAAGAGTTTATTAATTAGGGTTTAGGATTTATTAACCAAAATTTAGTATTAATAAACCTTAAATTCTAGTTAAAAATGAGTTAATAAACTCTAAACCCTAGTTAATAAAATTAAATTATTATTTTGATTAGCATCCGCTTCTATTAATAATTAATTTTAATATTTTAAAATAAAATATTTTTTAAAAAAGATTAAAAAAATTTAGTTTTAAGAAAAAAACTAATTGGTGTCGGGTTAAAATGGGTCGAGTTGAGATCAAATTGGGTAAAAGAAACAAAATTGACAAAAAATGCCACTTTAAGGACCTAATTGAAGAAAAACTAAACTTTAAGGACGACTTTAAAAGTGGATGACAACTTAGAGGATCAAAAGTGTTATTTAACCTTATTATAATGCTAGTTTTGGTATTTTAGTATTTTAGATAAGTCTTTAATAAAATTTCCTACCAAATCTTTCCAAATTTATTGGGAGGAAGTATTTAAAAATTCTTTCTCTTTTCCTTTCTCCCCTAAAAAAACTCGCAACAAAGAGACTTTTAATTTCTTTCATAAATTTCTCTCAATTTTTATTATTTTTTCTCTCCATAATAAAATTCATAAACACAGCGTTAGTAATTGAACATTGTGGAACTTGTGTAATTTGGACTTGAACTAAGTATTGACTTTGCTCTGTGTGTTTTGTAATGACTTAGAACTACGCAACAAATTAAATGTTACTGCTATGTGTAAATTATACTCTCTCTGTTGCAGGATAAAAATTTTGGTAGACTATCACGCATATTAAAAAAATAAATAAAATGACATAATTATTCATAATAATGTCATTAAATATGAAGAGAGAATTAGAATAAGAAAATTATGAGATATTTAATGCTACGGATATAATAGGAAAATATGTGTAAAAGTTTGGTTATTAAAGGAAAATAAATATTTAACATGGGACTATCCAAAATAGTACTCCCTCGGTTCCATATTAAGTGTCGTTATTACATAAACCACACATATTAAGGATATCATTACTTTGTACTCCCTCCGTTCCTAAAAGATTGTAGTTTTAGAAGAAAAAATTTGTTTCAAAAAGTTTGTCGTTTATAACTTTCGAGGAGAATAAATTATTAACTTTCGAGGAGAATAAATTATTTACTTTCCTATATTATCCCTACCTTCTCTCATTGTCCCAAGAAATTCTCTCCCTTGTATTAATAGTTTTCAATTTCCCATAAAGGGATAGTGATGGAATTTCAAATAAATTTTACTTGGTAAATGATACTTTCTTAATTCATGTGCCAAAACCTTAAACGACAATCTTTTAGGAACAGAGGGAGTAATTAATATAGGTCCCAATTTTCATATTTACCCCTTATGTGTTGGTAGTATCTCTTCTCCAATTAAGATGCAAATTAACGTGTATCTTTCCTTAAATAAAAGAGAGATAATAGAATGGAGTAAGTAGTGTTCTTATAGGAATAAATTTTTTTGAAAAGTGGAGAGGAATTAGGTGCAATGTTTTTATGGAAATAAATTTACTTGGAAAGTGTTGCACTTGAAATAGAGATATTTAGGGGTAAATTAGGAAAATATGAGAAAATTTCTCTTAAAAATATGCAAACGACACTTAATTAGGAATCAATTTTTTTTCTCTAAAACGACACTTAATATGGAACTGATGGAATAATAAAGACTTTTATCATAGGATGGACGGAGTAGTAAACAAAAATTTACATTTGTTGTTACATGAGGGGTGTAAATGAATCGAGTCGAGTCGAATATTGAGTTGTTCAAATTTAGTTCAGAAAATTTATCGAGTTTGAATTAAGATTTGATTGAGATTTATTTAGTTACTGAGTCGAGAACGATCTCGAATCAAGTCCGAACAGTTTGAACTATTTGAGCAAATATGATATGAGTATCAATAGAAAATTATACTTTGAAAAGACTTGAGTAATTATCGAACTTTAAAATTTGCTTATATTTAAATTGTTTATATTTCAATTCGAGGTCGAAACGAACTTTTAATCGAGCGAGTACGAATAAAGCCCGAACCGTTCAGTTCATTTTATAGCCTTATACGTGAATAATCAGGTCAAATATAAATTTCACAGAATATTAGAAGAATTCACAAGTAATTACTCGAAATCTGGCCATTAAAAACTTGAAATATATAGCTAGCTAGCTTCAAGATTTTTCTTAATATATCTTTGCTAATTGGGTTTCAGCTAACCTTGGGACTAACCAAAATGTATTCTAGAAAAAATAAAAATAAAAATAAAAATAAAAATGCAGTATATACTAGCTTGTATCCCCACAAAAACAACCCTAGTCACTTCAAAAGCAAATTAAAGGCTAGAATCATGCAAGGACTCACGACTGTACAAGTAGTAATATATATATATATATATATATATATATATATATATATATATATTCTGATTCCAATTAAATACTAATATACTTAATAAATAAGCAGTGAATCAACTGTAAGAGATACTTCAAATTAATCTCTTGACCGACCGAAAGTAAATTAGGAATAATAGCATAAGTATATATTAGGACATGAATCTCTCACATGGAATATATCGATCCTTTAATTTGGTTGGAAACTTGCAAACTAAAATTAAGAAGAAATTAAACCTTTGTTTATCTATCTAACTAACCACTCCGTATAAGGCGTTGTCTAATTAGTGGTAGCGAACGTTATGATAAGTTAACTCAGTCGTCAAAATAAAGGGGATAATTAAATATGGCTATATATATATATATAACTTTGCTCACTCTTGAAACTTTAAAGTTTTAGTTTAAAACATGAACAAACTAGCTATTTCCGACTAAATTAGGTCTTTAATTGGTTCAATTCATATCATTGTGTAATTAATTTTGTATTATTTAAAGTGGGACTTTTTTTTCCTATTGTACATACGTGATACTTTAATTCTTAATTTGTTTCTTATTGTTATATTTGAATTAATTATTACCAATAGGGCGTAGATGTCATTTACGGAGAATTCTTCATTAATTCCACTTTTCACTTTAAAAGTATTAGTTCAAAAACGAATCGAAGAATACTAATAACATGCAGATAATTAATTAACGTATCTTTCTTTAAGACTTTAACCATGAAAAGTATAACACAATAAAAAGCTTGAAATTAAAAAAAATCTAAAACAGTGAAAAAGAGAGAGATTCTATCATGCATGAACACCTAATAATTTGGTACGTAAGTACGTACGATCATATACGTACATACGTATTTGATCAGATCAGATTACTAAACAATTAAATTTCGAATTAATTAAGAAAGAAGAGTAATTCGAGAAGTAGAATTACATGAGCATTAATGTCTTTTCATAGAATTTCATCCTCAAATAAGAGTAATTAATTCAAGTAGTAGTCAAATAATTAGGGATCAGAAAACAATCCCAGCTGATATTTCTTCTTCTTCTTCTTAATTCTTCTACTAGCTACACTTTTTGTCAAGGTTTGGAAGTTTCTATTTGTCAAGGTTTGTTCTTCCCAATTACGTATTTGATCAGAAAATAATCCCTTGTCGTCAAGGCTTTATGATCTTCTGTTCATTTACATTATCTAGCTACTTTGATTATTTTTTTATTAAAATATTAGTGATAGCTTAAATGTAATTACGAAAGAAATGCATTCATAAGTGATGATTTAGTGCGTCACAAAAATAAAAAATTATTTTGGGTGACAAATTTAGTGATTGACATGATCATCACAATTATAATACATTATATTGATGACAAAATTGGTCATCACTAAGAGTCGTCATTATATATACTACTATTTTGTGATTGCTCAAAAGCCCATCACAAATTATTATCTTTTGTAATTGTTATTAAGAACCGTCACAAAGTTCTATCATGCACGTATTCTTATTTTTCTAGTAATTATGATATATTTTAAAAAATCGAATATATCAAGATTGAAAATTAATGAATCAAAATAAAGTAAAAAATATATATATAACCAATAAAATGGAGGATGGAGAGCATGGATTATCATGAACTTCCCCATTGACAAATTAAGTACGGTAATAATCTAAAATCCAGTCGTGCACTTCATAAAATAGGCCGAACATGCATGCAAGTTACTTAATTGATAGCTAAGAATATCGCACTAATAGAAACTCTTTTAGTCTTCCTTATCCAAAGAATACAGTAGAAAAGACTATAAAAGGAGGAATCACCAGTTGTTTTTCTAGCTTGTTATATATATATATATATATATATATATATATATATATATATTATATCCTATTAAAATTCGTGATATTGTGAGCATATATATATATATTTTATCCATTATATTCTTGAGTCATATTCATGACTTTGTGATCATATCAATTTTGCAAATGGCATATTATCAGATAATCACAGCAAGCTTTTCTAGTAGTGGATATGATATATACATGAAACCAAGGTAAGGTCCTCTCAAAGAAAGGCGGATGGATGGAGGATACTGTTGCATCATAACGACTGTCAGACTCTCATAGGAATGTTTGAGCATCAATATATTAAAGGACTCACGTCAGTGCTGCTTAGATATATTGAAATGGGCCAAAAAAAAGAGCCACTTGAAAATGTTCCACGTACCAATCAGGTGAGAAAATATATATATATATATATATATATATATATATATATATATATAAATCTTATCTATATTTAAAGAAAGGAACAACACGAAAAGTTATGGGAATATTTCTCCACCTTAATTTTGGATCCGGTTAATATTAAGTTAATTTCATGTTAAGTTGATCATTAATTTATCAATACAATACTGATACGCAGAGAGAAATCACCTTTCGATCTGCGTATCGATAATATATTAGTCAATTAATCAAAATTAATTTCATATTAACCACTCTCTTTAATTTTTCTTTAACTAACCACATTATTTAACTAATTAAAGTAGATTATGTATCCAGAATATATGGATTTTTTTAATATTTAAATATGTCCTATTAAAAATAGAAACTCGACTCCACAACATAAAATTTATGGGTTCGCCAATACTTGAAGTCAAATAATTAATCAACACGTTGGTGCCTAGATTGGCCCAATGAATTAATCATATATATTCTGGATCCAACTAATCTACTTAATTAAATAGTGAATCGACTGTACATGAGATATATACTTCAAATCTTGACTTAAACAAAATTAGGAATAATAGAATATATATTATATGAACAATTCCGTGCATGCATTATTATCCTTTAATTTGGTTGGAAAACTTGAAAGAAAAAATCCTTTGTTTATCTGAACAACACTATACTTTCTTCTAACTATAAAGAGTTGTCTAAACTCTAACCGATAGTAAACATTATGATAGGAGTTGTTCTGGGTGGGATTAAAATACAAATAGGTGAAATTTAAATATATTTATATTCAATTTTTATGTTCAATTTTCATGTCCATACAGAATTTTTGTTATGATAGTTGACTCCATAAAAAATAAAGGCTGTAAAACTGGCAACTTGATTTAATTACTCAAAGTCTCAAGAACAATAATTCAGCCGGGAGAACTCTTGATGTATATAAACTCTACAACAACTCAATATATATTGGGAAGATTTCAGCTGAATTACGATTGCGTTGTAGTGATTGCGCCGTATATCACTACATGGAATTGAATAAGATTATATATACATATATATATAATTCAAAGATTATTCTATGTAACTTATTTATATTTGTATATCCCACTTTAAAAGTATATATTCAAAAAAATAAATCATAACAAATAATTGGAACTTATCTTTAACCATATGCATGGAGTATAGCACAATAAAAATCTTAAAAATTCTGAAAGTGAAAGAGAGATATTTGTGGACAGATAATGTGGGACCACACACATTCTCAATTAATATCTATCTGAACGCTAGCTTTACTACAAGACCGACTACAACCATAATTAAGACCAGCAAACTAGTATATATATATATACTTATATATCTTGCCAGTTCGCATATATATTGCAGATTACTAAACAAGATCGAAGAAAGAATAGAAGTAGCTAGGCGAGAAGTAATGGAGTACAAGCTGGGCAAGGGTTTGATGATGAAGGCCAAGCAGCTGGCAATGTCTAATTTTCATCGAACATCCTCAAATTCGAGTAGTAGTCAAATAATCCCTGATCAACCAAAGCAAAATATTGCTTCTTCTTCTACTCCGTCGGTAGGGTTTGCAGTTATACCCGACTCATATTGGAAGTTTGATCATAGCCCCCCCGCCACCGCCCACCTGTATGCTATTGCTGCTGGAGACGAAAGCATTGATATGAAAGCTGCTACTTATATTTCTGGCGTTCGAGAGCGATTTAGTCTAAGCGTTTAAACTCAAACATAGTCTACTACTACTACTTGAGATTGATATAATATTACTACGTATTAAACTTAATTTGCTCCAAAATATTTAATAATTATATATGCTTTAAGCCTTTTGGTACTTTTTCTAGCTAGCTACTTTAAGCATTAATAATGTCCACAGCTTTGTGTAACTACTTAACGATAATAATAATAATAATCATGATCGATCATTCCATGAATATGTAAAAGGCTGCCAATATATATATATATATATATATATATATATATATAACCTTCCAAAATGTAAGATCGTCTATTTTTTTAAAATAAAATTTTAAACTTGACATGATTGATTATACATCCCGAAAATCGTTTAAAATGTTGCAACTTTCTTTATATTTATGTAATTTTTTAGTTTAAAATTATTACTAATTTATAAATATCTACTTAAAATTATTTTAAAATTAAATTGACATGATTTATTATTAATAATTATAAACTAATAAATTTTAAATTAATATCATTTCTAATATATATAATTTATATGTCTTGCTTTTTAAATAAATTTATATCAATTGTAAATTTAAAAAAATAATCGACTCGACTAAAATTCGTTTGTCGAGCTAAGTCCAAATAAGAAACAATGTCCGCTTAATTAAATGAGCCAAACTCGATTTATGTATTGTGTTCAATTTGAAGTTAGCTTATTTAAGCTCAATTCGTCTAAATTCGACTTCAACTTTAGACTCCTCTAAAACTTGGCTCGAATCAAGTTCAATTAGACTCGATCGACTCAAGTTCAATTATATTTAAATCGAACTCTATTAGACTCAACTCGAACACACTTAAACTTGACTTAATCTTGAGTTTGACTAGCTTGTGAACGAATTAACATATTGAAGCTCGTCTAAAATATTCGACTCTACTCGAACTCATTCAACTTTTAGTTAAGCTCAAGTTAAGCAACCAAAGCTCAACTTGTTTACGGCTCTAAAAGCAAGTGTGCATTCTTTTAATATAGTTCGACGACTTAAGTATGAAAGTTTACAATATAATGAGTTCAGTACTCAAGTTTTTTTGGCTATTTATAATGAGATGAATAATTTATATATCAATCAATCTCATAAATAAAACTGTATTGCTGCTAACGTATGACTTAAATAATAAAATAAAATATAATACTATGTGAGCACTTTCTTAATTTCAAATAATAATGTAATTAAGACCGAATTTCAGCAAGGACTTTCAGGTTATGGAGTTTCCACGTTTTGAAAAATAAAAACCTGGGCCTAATGATTTATTTGTGACAACCGACTTTCAGGCAGGGCCGGCCTAGGCGGCCCATGTCGGATTTTTAAGACACTAAATAGGCCCAGACCCAAATTAGTTGGCTTGTGAAAAATGGAGATGCGGGGTATCGAACCCCGTACCTCTCGCATGCAAAGCGAGCGCTCTACCATGTGAGCTACATCCCCATATTTTAATTTAACTAGAAACGCTTCAAAAATACACGACAACAGAACAATCTTTCATGGCAGGCACGACCTCCAAGATTCTCTCTTATCCTTATTAGCTATTGAGTTTTAAAATGACCAAAAAAAAAAATGGATGAAAATTTAATATTTTCTCTCCAAAAATGAACTGATTATAATGAAAAACTAAAGGCAAAAAAAGAAAACGTCCTGGTTTTGTATAATTGAATACATTCTTTTCTATATAATATATAAAATAATATTTTTATAATTTTTTAAAATATTGTTATTATAAAATAATGTAAGAGCATAAGGTAACTTTCGCCTCGCGTACTCTCAAGATTAAATAAAAATTTTTTAATCATATCATACATTTTATATTATAAACAGAACAAAATTAATATAAATATAAAATATAAATTTATTTACCTTTTCTATTAGAAACCCAGTAATAATATATAAGAAACCACAAATTTTATATTTTTCTCTTCTATACTAACTTAAATTTTCCATTTTTATTTTCAGTCAAAAACTCGGAAACAAGAGTATGGTATTATGATATCAGTGTTTGTTTTTACCCAGACAGATTTCTGTCATATAAATTGAGGAGAGACAAAGAAGCCGAAGTTCTTGACTGGGTTTGAGACCCAATTGCTTATCTTTAGGCATCGATTTTAGTAAAAACCAGGCAACCCTGCAATAATACAGCATGATCATGACTTTGTCTTTGGACTTTTCTTCGCCCCATAACGTCCATCTTCCTTTCTATTCTTATCTTCTTCACTCAGGCAGGCGATAAATGGTTTAATTTAATATCACTATGTGATGAATTGGGGCAATTGACAGATATTTCTTCACATCCTCTTATTTTTATTAGTCGGTTGTGATTTAGGCGTAATGGGTTTTCCGATAGGAGTAGAAGAAGAAGATCATAATCATCAGCAGAATAGGGTTTTTTACGAGCTATGTGAAATGATAATTCACATTCTTGGCTCATCTCCTTTTCCAATTCCATTACCTGCCCTCTTTGGCCCATCCTCTGTAATTCCCTCTTCTTCCTCTTCCTCACAAGTTTCTTCGGCGGCTTTTGCATCTCTATTTCTGGGGATTTCCATAGCGTTAATGTTATTTGGATCTGTTATATTTGTGATTGGGTTCATACTGATGCCTTGGGGAATTGCTTTGGTCTTTTTGTTCTATTTTGCTGCTATTCTCTCCGGTTTGTCTCATTTGGGCCGCGCCATTCTCTCTCCATCATCTTCCTCCCACAAGGGTATGTATGTAATATACATATATTGCAATATCCTTAATCTCTTCCTGTAATTTGTCTTATGCTTTTCTACTAATTTGAATTTTTTCCCCCTGTTCTGTTTTTTGTTATAAGATAAGAATTCTCTCGTCTTATCTTATCCTAGTTTGGTATCATTTGAACTGAAGTTAGTTATTTTGTTGATGCTGGATGAGTATTTCTGTTTCTTCAAGACCTAATTAGTACTAACTATAAACTATAAAGTGTTACTGATTATCATCTTTGTTGTTTCCAAACCTTGAACAAAACTATATCAATTTTGAGTTTTAGGATTTCACAAATTATCTTTAAAAAGTCAAAATGTATCCCTAATTTTGGAACCGAACGGAGGTAGTAGTATTAATCTGTCTCTTTCGTGTAAATGATTTTTATGTAATAATTATGATTTTTTGAGGAATTCTACCAGATGGTTTACTGATTTCTTCGGGTATTAAGGCAGGGTTTACTGGATCAAAAAGTTTGTAGCTTTATACATTAATTGTCTATCATCTTCCTTGATTTTAATTTAGTTTTTGGAATTTTCAAAAACACAGATAGAGCTCATATTTTAAGGAAATGAAGGTATTTTGCTGCTAATTGCAGCTTGTCAATGGCGGAAGTTATAGTGTGGGAATGTTTTAGCTCATGTGATGGTTGAGATTGTAGACAAATTAGATATTCTGGTGGTGGAGTTGATAAGTTGAACACGTTAATAAGCCAGTGATGCTGTGTTAGTCGTAGTGTTTTTACTATGAATATAGGACTTAGGGGGTGTTTGTTTAGAGCTGAATCTGAATGGCTGAATCGATCAGTCCATTTGTTTTGGTCTGAATGGTTGAATCGGTAAGATGAACGAGCTGAATGGCTAAGTCATATTTTTTAAGCTGAATGGCTGAATGAGCAGCTGAATGAAGTAAAAAAATTTTAAAAAAATTAAAAAATTAAAAAAAAATTTAATTATTATATTAAGTAATATTAAATAAATTTACAACAATTTTGAATTTTTTCAGAGGGGTAAAATAATAAAGTTTTGTCATTTAGATGTTTCAGACATGTCAATTATCAAACAGCTTTTTTCATTCAGATTCAGATTCAGCTCATTCAGATTCAGATTCAGTTTTTATCAAACACCCCCGGGTGTTTGTTTAAAGCTGAATAGAGCTGAATCTGAATGGCTGAATCGGTCAGTGCGTTTGTTTTGGTCTGAATGACTGAATCGGTAAGATGAACGAGCTGAATGGCTAAGTAATATTTTTTGAGCTGAATTGCTGAATAAGCGGCTGAATGAAGTAAAAAAAAATTTAAAAATTAAAAAATTAAAAAAAAATTATTAACTATTATATTAAATAATATTAAATAAATTTACAACAATTTTGAATTTTTTCAGAGGGGTAAAATAATAAAATTTTATCATTCAGATGTTTCAGACATGTCAATTATCAAACAGCTTTTTTAATTCAGATTCAGATTCAGCTCATTCAGATTCAGTTTTTATAAACACCCCCTTAAAGGGAGTTTGTTTAGAACTGAATGGAGTTGAATCTGAATGGCTGAATCGGTCAGTGCGTTTGTTTTGATCTGAATGACTGAATCGGTAAGATGGACGAGCTGAATGGCTAAGTCAAATTTTTTGAGCTGAATGGCTGAATGAGCAGCTGAATAGAGTAAAAAAAATTTAAAAAATTTAAAAAAATATTAACTATTATATTTATTATATAAAGTAATATTAAATAACTTTACAACAATTTTGAATTTTTTCAGAGGGGTAAAATAATAAAGTTTTGTCATTCAGATGTTTCAGACATGTCAATTATCAAATAATTTTTTTCATTCAGATTCAGATTCATTCAATTTTTATCAAACACCCCCTTAAATTACTTGACTACCTTACATCAGTTACTCCAACAATGAAGAGAAAATAAAAATTTGGAAAGAATAGGAATGTGCATAATTGGAACAATTCAACCTTTTTATTGGTAATAGAAGTTTATTTACTGGTCCTACTTCTATCAATCAAATCGTATAGTCTGTCGGCATTCTCCAATATATTGCAAACTAGTGTTGGTGTGCCGATTTTGCTTTTCTATTGTTTGAGCTTGGCATAAGAGTTGACGTGTCGTAGAAACTTTGTACTTTTGATCAGGTATTATTGATTTTTGTTTATTCCTATTGAACAACCTATTTCTCAGCATTTTTTTTCCCTTGCTTGTTTCTAAATGCACGTCGATTATGATCTTTAAAGTCGGCTTATTTAGTCTTGTTCGTACTATGAAATTCCTGATTGTTAAATGTTGGCTACTTATAATTTACATAAACAGTCTATGTCGTTACGATCATTATGATTTATTAACAATACTCTTATGTTTTCCTTCATACAGCATGGAAACTCTCATGAAGCCATGACATGCATCTAGTGTCCAGAAAGGAGGCTATTATTATTGGTTTAGTTAGAATATTACAAAACAAACAACAAAACCTGTAAGTTACAAAGAAATGTATTATTACGTTGCCCTGGCATAGAGTGCCAAAGTTGTGATGGCTAGAGTTTCTGCCAATCAAAGACTGAAATTATGTTTTTGACAAGTATATGTATTATTGAGATTTGTAGGCCATTTTCTTTCACCTCATGTACTTTGTGATTTGGTGATATTCTTCTTACAGAATATAGCAGAGAAAATCCATATTACTTGAGTTGTATTATGATGGGGAAACGTTTGATTTCCTCCTCCAGAAACCATGAGATTTTTGATGGACATATTATTTTTAGTAAATCTGAATCTGAAAACAGATTCTAAAGTTGGACCATAATTTGGCTATAACCTTCTTCAAGGACCCAAGGTGTCGTGTGTTTCAGGGCTGGTGGTAACACAATAGATACGCTTAATGAACTATGTTACTAAAGTGCTACATTTGTAGTTGTAGGTGTACGAATCTGGAATGTGACCTTTTCACAAAACTAATTCCTGCTAAAAATTTAGGCAGGTCAGTTCGAGTCTCAACCGAGCCAAGGCCAAGCTCAGTTCCTTCCAGCCTATTGATGCGGTGCATGTGTGGATAGATAATAGGGGAGATGCTAATAAGAATTGCCATCAGGTCTACCAGTATTATCTTTGTGAGGAAAAGAACAAACAGATACAAGTTAAGCTACTACTCTTAATTTACAAACATAATAACTATATTTTGATGATAAAGTTGAACTAGTGCAGCTTGAAAACCACTTGAATAACGTCCAATCCGCGCTAACAGCACACCAAAAAAGACCATAGTCTAAAAGTCCTGTTGTGTTCTTAGAACTTTTGGCTTGCAGCAAATTAAGTGAATGGGAATGGATGACAGACTTTTATCTCCATGGAGCAGTAGAACAAACAAAGATACATTTAACTGATATTTGCATACGTGTTTTTGATATTTTCACATAGTCAGAGGGAACATTTTAAAATATTAGTGTGCATCCTGTAGTGATATATATAATATGGACACCAATGGCAATTAGTGGAAGATGGTGACGAGGCCAAAGTATATCACTTCCCTCTCTCTCTCTCTCTATATATGTTGGTGTAGACTGCAGACTGACACAATTAAGGAGTTATTTTAATGTAGCTGAAAGTTTGAGAGTTGTTTAGGTATGTGTCCAACAATTTGAATTTTACCTGGACTCTACCACAAGCTCAACAAACGAATAAAGTCTACCATTCTACTGAACAACTTGTATCATTAGGTTTGGTCATGTTGAACCCAATTTGGGGTCCAGTTGGTCTTTAAAATGATTTCTTCATCAGCCCACACCCTTTAATAAGCATTCATTAGCATTGTACTGTACAAAAGAGAGACATGCATAGCCAAAACAAATAAAAAAAATATTGCCCCCCATTTATTTGTGCTAAATTTTCTTAAAATTTGGTAGTATTTTGCAAGGTTTTGCTGATAAACATTAAAAACTCCATTTCATCAAATATCAAAAATACAAAAACAAGGAGAAAAAAGTCGAAGATAAAGAAATTGGAATATTGACCAACTTACTGACGCTCACTGTATTTTGTAAATTTGAATTGGGAAAATATATGCAAACTTGATCTAGGGCTTTCTTTATGAGATACTCCCTCCTTTCCATTACGTAGGTTGTTTAAGACGTACTCTCGACTAGATATAGACATAAGCAGGCGGGGAATAGAACGGATAAATGCACGGAACAAATAATTCATCGAGGGATTATTTGTCTTCCTAGTATTCTGAAATTTCATTAATAGCAATGCTAAGTAATTAATTTTGCTGTAAAATTTCATTTTTACCCACTAGTACTCGTCTCTTTCTCTCAATTACTTCTGGTACATTCAATTTTGCGAGCCCAGCATGTAACTTTTCATTTCCACCCACATTTTCTCCTTAATCCCCTCATTAGTTATTCTAAATATATGGAAAACGTCTTATAGTATGGAAAAAAAATTCCCTCTAAAACGTCTTATATTACGTAAATTATGATATTTTCCATTTATAATCGGACAATATGAGATAGTTATACACTTGCATATTACAAAGGACTTGATAGTGAGCTCTACTAGTTAAGCTTCACAAAGCACCTGTTGGGATAAAGAGAGAACTCATGATAGTAAGCATTCCAAAACCGATCACCTAGATTTAGCAGCTTCAATTTTACAGATGGACCTGCTTTTTCCAAAGCAATAGTTTATAGAGACAACTACCTGCATAAATCTCTAAAAAGCAATGAAAAAGTAGCACTCAAGGGAAGAATTATTGGAAGCTTATGAGGGGAAAAAGTTGGTTCTTTAGATTTCCATTAAGCATGCCCCCACTACCACAATATATATACCTTTCCTCCTTTTTAATCCCAGTGTCCTTTTTTCTTGTCTATAAGATTAGCATCAGCTTCTCCTTCTTCACTAAGCAAATTAGTTACATATTTGAAAACACAATCATTTTCCTTTGTCTGTGTATCAAATACTTCACACACACATATTTAGAGAGAGAATGGGCACGGATTGGGGACCAGTAGTGGTGGCGGTGGTGATGTTCATACTATTATCACCAGGGCTGCTATTCCAGTTACCGGCAAGGACAAGAGTGATGGAATTTGGGAACATGTACACCAGTGGGATTGCCATTCTAGTTCACGCAGTCTTGTACTTTTGTATATACACCATCTTGATTGTTGCAATTGGAATTCACATACATACTTCATGAACTGTTTATGCCAACTATATAAATACTAATACCCCTCTTCATATGTTCTTTTTTTTTCTCTCTTACTTGGTTAAACATTTCTTTACTTGGCTTCTTGCTGCTTAAATTTGCTCTTCAATGATCAAGTCATCATGAAGATCATTCAACATCATCGAACAAGACTTCTGCTTGCTGAGGGCTTTCGTTAGGACTGCAGTACAAGGTAGCTTGCTTCCAAGTCCAAGTGCTAGCAATAGAAGTTAGTCCTTCCCCCCATGCACTCTGGGCAGGTATAGATAATGTTCTTGAATTATACTGGATGTAAGCTATGCCACCATACTGTTAATTCTTTGCGTTCAATGGTTCTTACCTATCTGATCCCATGCCAGAATAAGCCAAGCACTCGAGTATTTCAATAATAGATTATTTGGTCACATTTTGAAGCAAGTTTTATCCTTAGAAATTAATATTTCTACGAGTGAAAATGATAATTCCACAACGTATTCTCACGTTAAGGTGGAACCCACTTACTATTCATGTGAGGAGATCATTGTGAAACTATTCTTCACTTGTGAAATGACAATTCCTTATCTTTATAATTTGTCACAATCTTACTTGCACAAGGGCATAAACCAAATTAGGACCAACATCGATCAACTAAAATGTCAAACAGCATGCTACAGATTTATCAACAATCCTCTAGCAGAATCCCAGGCTTCTATCATGCTAACCAAAATTGAGTCATGATTAGCAATGAAATTGTTTCTCCCTCCAAAACAACATTTGATGGCAAAAAAAACATGAGAGAGAGAGAGGGGTGGGGGGAAAGATAACATTCATTTCAGGAAGTTCAATTTGCAATTCATTCAATCACAAGATTCACAACAGGAAAGTAAAAAGTACTGCAAATTTGAATTAAGAAAACGGCAATGCAGGAGAAATTAATTCATCATCTCTCAATTCTCTAAAATGTATATAAGTTCTAGCAAACCTTTTTAATAACTGGAAACCAAACCAAAGAAAATGGTTGCAATATAGATTTGTCCCTCGACTTCAAGCATAATTCAAGCGGAATATGTCATTCAACACATAGAAACTTCCTTGTTGCGTCGGCATCAAGTGAAACATCTGTGCACCAAGAAAGTGGCCGAAGAAAGGTAAAGTAAGCAATGGTAAATGAGCAAATAAATATAAATAAATTATCAACAGTCATAATCGTCTAATCGATGAAATAGCATGTGCATCTAGAATAAAAAAATAACATATGCAAGATATAGAAGCGTTCGTAATTGATGAAATAGCATATGCACACTAGGATACTGAACACATCAATTTTTTCCCTCACTAGACCACCTAAAATTGCTCAAACCCCTCAGCACCAATACAAAATGCTTCTAAAGAGAAAATGTAGTAGTTACTGGTTTCAGATAGTATTCTATTTCAAAGAAAGGAACATTAGAAGTGTTGAAAAAGAAGCAATTCATTGTTCTTTCTCCTCCTTCAAACTACCTAGATATAAACAGACTAACATACCCTTATATGCTAAATTCTTTTCTTATGTTGAGTTTAAGGACAATCACATTTAACAATTATCTTAGAATACTATGTAGAGTCACCACAGAAAAAACGCCGCTCAGCATTACTGCAAAAATTTGTAGCCACTGATTAACACATTCAGAAACAATTGTGCCACATTTTCACTCTAAATTTCTCTAAGATGCCCATGCCCACACATGGATACCTCAAAGCAAATTCCACCCACAAAGGAAATCATAGAAGACAGGTTCCAAATATGAGTACCTATCAAAAGGAAACACACACACAATATATACAAACTCAAAAAGGAAAAGAGATTGATTAATTAAATCCACATAATAGTAACAAGTGAAATCCGGTCATTAGATGAGGGTGTCAAACATAGCTAAAACTAGTTTACATAATAGTAATTAAATCACTTTTTCAGTTAAATATATAATGTATTAAACGTGTATTGGATGAAACATATGTTAAGTATGACATTACTTGAAAAAGAATTCAGTGACTTTGCTAGGTCCTTATGATATCATAACTCTATTTCTGGAAAAGCAATAAAAGGATGCAAGAAGCCCCAGACATGAAAACAAATAAATAAGACATCCTAAATGGCTGCAACTAGATAATGCCCTAAAAGAGTAATTTTCTGCCTTATTTAACAACCACTGAGTGGACATATCAGGCTACTCATAACTTCAGAAAAACGTTTTTATGTTTTGCTTACCTAATATTAAATCATAAAAATTTGTAGGAATATTTTCCATCAAAAAACTGTTTTTGTTGTTGAATGAAATTTAAGTATTTAAGAGACGTAGCTAACATTGTAGAGCATAATTGTGCATAATTGTGCTTCTTTTGATAAATAACCAATAATGTATAAAGTTTCCCTTAATTTTGATAATAGACAAATACAACCAAGCTTATCAGGACGTGAAAATTAGAGAATTATGGGGGTTCCAATATGGGAGACGGAATCTGTAAGCAGAATTTACAAATTTTACTAACACACAATTACACAAACAACCAAATTTGTTAATAAACAGAATTTTAGGCACCCAGTAAAAAAAGAATATGGAATGCAGAGATAGAAGGAGAACCTCATTTGCCATCCTACAAAAGCATGAACATAGTCGATGGCCAAAGTCATAACTAGTTAAAGATTATTTAGTACTAACACTGAATTAAAAATTTATACTCAACATTGACATACAAACCTAATATAGATGATACAAGGATATAAGACGAACAAACCTAATAACGCAAACCAGGTTAACTTTATGACTACTTTCCAGATCCTCTATAAATTCTAATATAGAGACCAACTCAAATCTCATACTACAGTGAAAGCTATGTTGGAAAATATGTCCATACTATTACAGAAATGGTATTATCACTGAACTTAAAAAGATCAATATAGTCTGGAAATCATATTTGTTCAATTGACGGGGCAAACAAGTACCTTTCTGCTGTAAGAGGCTCACAAGAACTCAAAAATATTCCAGGCTTCCAGCATGATGTGAATTAAAGACGTTGGTTACTCAAACTTAATAGAACATTCTTTTCTTGATAAGTCCAGTTTAGTAGCTATTTTTTCTTGATGAATCAAATTTAATAACACTACTAAGCACCAAATTTTGAAAAACATCAGTACTTAGTAATCTAGCACTTATTAGCTTCAGTGGCAGCTGCTTGCCAAAGCCAATGACCATAAAAATTCACAAGGTTTGATGTAGGACACGGTGGGAATAAGTAATAAGATATCTATCCCCGCAGAGAATCGATAAAGAAACACACACAAAACCACATAGCTTCAATCTCAAATCAATTCATTCAATAATCTGTAAAATAATGAAGTATTACAATTCTTAAATAGAAAACTCAATACTTGAGATTAAGTAAAAACTCTATAATTTAAAAAGGGAACAATCTCCTAATTAAAATCTACTACTATAATTAAAACTTCTAAAATATCCTTCTAAAATAATTATATTAATAATTAAATATTTATCTCTAAATAGCAATACAAAATTAATAATAAACTTATTGATTTTCTTCCGTACTGCATCAAGGTTGACTTCTAATCTTCAAGAGCTCTAGTTCCTTGAAACTACGAAGACTGTGTGGTTCATGCTTAGTGACTTCCCTAAGTGTGACAATCAAAAAATATTTTTTTGGCACTTACAAGACCCCCACCACCTCTTCACATCAATTAATCCTCAACAAACATGCTCAGATGAATGCAAGACTCTCTCCATATATGCCTATGATAAAAGTCAAAGGTGCTTAACATGGTCATATTTAGCCCTAGCATATGAAAAACGAATAGGTAGTCAGTGTGACCTTCATTCTTGTAGAACTATATGAATTACCAGCCCTCGCCCCCTCAATTCCATAAATGACGCATTCAAATCCAACCTTAATTTAATTAGAATTCTGCAGCAATAATCCAGGCCCATCTCAAAAACAACTCAAAACATATCAGCATATATCCCATTGAAACATTAACTATTCATCGAATTTGCAATTCGGAAATCCCAAATACCGAGTAGTTCACATATTTACATTACAAATTATAAAAATCCACATCCTAAATAAGTTCCGCGCGCCTAATATTCACTAATCGAGACCTACAAACATAACGAATTCCACCACACAATCACAAGAAGGTACATACACAAACCCAGATACATATAGAAGGTTTTTGTAAAAATACCTGACTGAACTTCAGAGCATGTTGTTCACCGGCAAGCTGAAGAGTCCCGCTGACAAAGACAAGCATACCACCGGCGGGGCCTGAAGGCTGGCAATCGACGGTGGTGATGGTGTGCTTACACTGACTGAAAGGGAGACTAGTGAGTTTCGCAACGATGTTCTGAGAGCCCTGGATCTTCTGACCCTCGAAAGTCAACATTGAACCATCCTGGTACAAGTTAGCCAAGCCCGATCGATTCGCATCAAACGTCGAGTAATAGTGCTCCACAAAGGCTTTCGACACGGCGTCTGGATCCATCTCCTTTCTCTCTCAGTCAAATTATGCTGCTGTCACTCTGTTATCTCCGTCTTCTGCTCTGCGCCTCTGGCGTCTCGCTTCCCTTCTTTGCGGTCTCTATTCCCTTCGTTGTTGGAATAAATACGCGAGGAGCTCTGTGTGGCTTCACTGGTGTGCGGTGAGCTCCATCAAAATCAGGTAGGCCTACATGTATTAGCCGATCAAAGGCGCTATATAAACTTTTTTCAAAAATAAATAAGTTTAAGAATCTAAAATAATGTGACATTCAAAATTTAATGATATTTTTTACATAACAAATTTTAAGATGTGTACTTTAATTAATAAAATGACAACACGTTATTTGAAATATTTTTAAAGCCCCGAGTATTATTTAATAAAAAAATATACTTCATACGTTTTAAATTACAATATCAATTTTGTGTTTTTTTTTTTCTGAACTCTATTAAACTTCTTAAACATCTAGTAAGATTGTTTGTATTAGGGAGTATTTCATAAAAATTGAATGAATCTGAATCTGAATTTGAATCTGAATTTAAATCTGAATCTGAAAGAGTTGAATCTGAATCTAAATAAAAAAACTGTTTGATAATTAACATGTTTGAAACATCTGAATGACAAAAATTTATTATTTTACCCCTCTGAAAAAATTCAAAATTATTATAAATTTATTAAATATTACTTAATATAATAATTAATATTATTATTTTTTTATTTCATTCAGTTGCTTATTCAGCTATTCAGCTAAAAAAATCTGACTTAACCATTCAGCTCTTCTATCTTACCGATTCAGCCATTCAGACCAAAACAAACGCACTGACTGATTCAGTCATTTAACTCCATTCAAATTTAAACAAACACTCCCTTAGATGTGTTGTATACGTCAGACTCTCTACATAAATATGTTGTACGAAGTTAAAAAAAAAAAAAATGTTGTCTTAGTATACATACATAAAGCATGCTTAGTAAACTTACCTTGCCTATTTAGCGGGATATTTGTGTTTGTCAAATGACTATGTTGACAATATTTACGTTATATACGTTATATGTTGAGTAAACTATGCTGATAATATCTACGCTGCATACGTTATACGATATATGTGTAATAAAATATAGTGCTTTGTTTGACGATTATTTTATGTCAAATTAGAGAACCATTAGACACATGATTTTATTGTATATACTCATATATATGTTTAGTCGTCTTAACAGAATTACTGTAAATTCTTAATAGAATTATCCTATATTTACAGTGAATCCGTTTCCTTTTTTGTAGGACGGGAGGAGGGGGATACACAATACCTTAGAATTAAAATTAAGCCCATTTCATGTACACATATATTTATCACTACAAGCCCAAAAAAAAATGGGCCTATTAGTGTTTTGTTACGTTTGTTGGTGTCCACTTATATTTAGGGTTCTTTACACTATTATACAACAATTATAAAATTAATGTATCTATAAAATAATTACAAAAAGAGTGCAACACAATAACCACGTAACACTTATAAAAAAAGTATGGAGATCAAAGGAGAAAGCATTGGAAAAAATAAGAGGAAATCTACACGACTACCCTCTGATCCTATCATGGTTGCATGAGTTGAATAAAACAAATTCAGATAATATTTAGAAATTATTTTTAAATTTTTTATAATTAATTGGTAACCCAATAAAACTGAATTGGTTACCTTTATATGAATGTTTGACTACCAATTGCACTATGAAAAAAAATGTACCGACAACGACCATTACAAAAAATAATAAAACTGTTCATGGTTACACATGTTGAAAAATACAAATCCATGTAACACTTAGAAATTGTTCTTAAATTTTTTATAATTAATTGATAATCCAGTAAAATTGAATTAATTACCTTTGTATGAATGTTTAGCTACCAATTGCACTATAAAAAAGAATTGATCACTGTAAATTAATACTTGAAAACTCTCAGTCACTCTCTGATTCTTTATCATCTGTTGTTTTTCTGATAATATTTCCACAAAACTTCAGGCGAATTGAAGCCAGAGGATGATCCTTTTAGCTCTGTCTTCATCACCGGCAGTGTTGCCCCTCGTTGATACCTCTTCCATCACTTGCGATGTAAGACCCCGAATTTTATGAAATAAAAGTATTCAATTTTTTTTATAATTACTATTCAGTAAATGGTTAAATTGATAAATGTTAAAGTTAAGGGTGATATATGATTTTTTTTCAAAATACACAAGTAGTTATAAAATAATCATTGTTGTCGGGGAATATTCGTTTGGTCGTGGAATATTCTTTCTGTCGGGGAATATTCGTACGACGGCGCAGCTATTTGTGGGCCCCATAACGAATAACTGTCGGGTGAAGGAAAATGACAAATTTGAGTTTTTTTAAATAACGGCGTAGTTGTTACCGTTAACACTGTTGGAATACCCGGTGGTTAAAATACAATAATACGCGTTATTGCACAGTAGCACACGGTATTGCATAGTATTTTTGAAATTATTGATTCTTACGTAAGAAGACACTACTCAATAATTGTTACAGTAATTACTGTTCAATATTTTATTTTATTGATTCAATAATTGCTACGTTGAAATTTTGTATTATTGTTGTTCAATAATTGTTGCTGCACAGTATTTCCCATTATCAGATCAATAATTCATATTATTTGAATAATATTGTTAGATAACATTATTGACAATGTCTAAAAAGTTCTGTCTAAGGAGAGGTTTGGTCATCTAATTGCGCGCCAGTAAGGAGAAATCTTTATTGGAAAGCCCCCTCTTTCCTGGGAACGGCCTGGTTGTCATAAATGTGATTCTGTAATATTATTTGTGAATAATTAATTATTGATTCATATGATAAGAAAATATTTATTTTATGTGGATATAAATGAGGGATATATTTTTGTGGTTAAAAATGAAGGAGTTAATATTGTGGTTTTTATCAGTATTTTTGTCGGAATGGAGGTATTAAAAATTAGGGTTTTTGAGATATTTTGCGGGGGTTATAATTTTTAATCCGACCGTTGGATCGTGGTAATTTTTGGATATGTTATACATATATAAGTTGAGTATATGTCCACAAATTTTGAACCGTTAAAAATGAACGTATGATTTATTACGAATTTTACATGATGACTGGTTCAGAAATTGTTGAATTTTCGGAGTTTATCATTTTGGTGGAAAATTCTAGAATTGGTGGGCCCCACTTGTGGTTGGTGAAGAAATGTGCTGAATTATATTTCAAATGTGGTAGGTGGGAATAGTAGCAGGTAAAGCCATCAGGTTGCAGGTCAAACCTACCAAAATTTTCCTATAAATAGAGGGCTAAGTTAGAATTGAAAATCACACCAGAAACAAGTTTTCTCTCTTTCTCTCTCTAGATTATTGAGTGTATTTTGTGAGTATTTAGATACTTTGAGAGTTTCTATTCATCAGAGCAAGTTTCTTTCAGCCTTATACCGGTATTCCGACCAGAAGTACTGATATTTTGAGGTAAGGGATATTATTTTCTTCTTAATGATATTATTTTCTTCAATATCATTATGCTAAAATATTGATATGAGTTTTTATCAAATTTGGAACTTTTTGTGTCGGGGGTTACTATTCACGTATACGGTACTATTCACGTATACGGCACTATTCACGAATACGGCACTATTCACCGAAAAATAAAATTTTCCCTTTTTGTCCAAGATGTCTATTATGGTTACTATCTTTGATTGTATCCATGTTTTGATCTTTATTTTTGAATTCTGCTTCACAATTTATTATTATGAAGTATTATTGATCTTGGATAAACTGTTATACGAATCCCTACTATTTGTCCTTCTGTCTCACTGGATTCGTTCTCTTTAAGATATTTTTCATCATCCTCAGTCCTAAATGATGATATTACTGAATATCTTTGGGCTGTAGTGCAAAGATGTATAATTACTTGATGAATATCTTTGGCCTGTAGTGCAAAGATGAACAGGTGTTGAGATGAACATGACCGACTGATGATACAAATGAATATCTTTGGCCTGTAGTGCAAAGATGAATATTTGGTTAAAGATGATTATTAATTGATGTTACAGGGATAAAATATTGATGATGGACTTTTAAATCTTAGAAGATAGTAGAATTCTTTCTCTACTTGACTCTTCTAATGGTTTGCTGTTTCCGCTGCAGTTGTTGATCTAAAACTTGTTGTCGATTATATTTTATCAGATTTTTCCCTGTTGAAGACTAACGATAATTTGTTGTATATTATCTTAGTCATAATATTCTTTACTGGGCTAGTTGAGCTCACCCTTTTCCTTTTTTTTTCCATTTTTCTTCTCAGGAGGTGAGAACATAGCAGGATCTAGTCGGGGTATGGAGTGATGGTTCTAGAAAGATGTATTAGCAGTCCTCACTATTTCTGTAAAATAGTGTTTGAATAATTGTAATGAGGATTTATTTGAGTCTGGATATTGTCTAGAAGACAATATTTGTATTTAAACTCACAGTATGTGTTGTCGTATTTTGCACGACAATTGTATTATTGAAGTTGTAGTTTGCTTTCTGTACCATGTATTTGGCGACTCAGAATGGGTGTTGTATACCTATTCTGGGGGCGTCACATGCGATACCTGGTTTATCTCTCTAGATGTCTACGATTATGTATACGAGAGGGAAGTGGTCACATTATTGATCAATTAACCTTTATGTAACCGGATTTATACGACAGAGTCACAAAGATGGCGTAGAGAGAAGAGAGGATATAATTTTACAGGTGTGGGCCATGTTCGGGAACAGTTACCATTAAAACATCCAAATAAATTAAAAGAATACAAAATGCACTAATTTTATAAATATAATATTAAAAATATAGTAATTCTGTAAATATTTTCTAGATGCACTTTTGTTGTAAATTTTCTAAAAATATACTATAAAGTGTAAATAACCCTTATATTTATCACCACATAACTAAAAAAAAGGGCATAATGATGTGTTTGAATTGAATGAATGAAATGGAGATTGGAATGATTCATTTGGAATGAATTATTTCATGCTCTCCCTCCCTCAACACCCTCATGGCTCAATGATAAAAATGCTACTCATAAGGCTTTGTGCGTGAAATCTTGGACAATAATGTTAAATTTTAGTCAAAAATTTTTTAAAAAAATAAAAATGGTTCAATCTATTTCAATTGCAGCCAAACACAATTTTTTTTCATTATATAAGAATGAGTCATTCTATTCCAACCTTTATTATTTCAATCCAAACGTAGCATTAAGATTTAAGAGTGTTCAAAACTTTGTTAAATTTTCTGTCTTGAAAGAAAAAACAAAAAAAATATAGTCATATTTATTAACAACGCTAGAACGTCAACAGAAGGGTTCGAACCTGCTCGGGCGAAGCCAAACATATTTCAAGCGTGTCTCTTTATAACCACTTGGGCATATCTTGAAAACTTTGTGCTACTTATATCGATTTTGAAATTTTCAGATACCTAAATTATTGTCAAGTCTCATGACAACAGTTAGATGGAATATTCTTATACCAACGAATAATCTGCTATAATACAAATCTTTAAGATTTTATTTATACATTATCAGCATAATTATATATAAAAAATTGTGCACACACTATAAAAAAAGAGAAAAAAATAAGAAGTGAGATCTACAATTAAATATTTTATATATTTTTATCGATAAACAATATATGAATTTTACTCTTGGTACCCAATTTTTTGTATACAATTAGTACACATAAGATTGTCTATTCTTAAATCAATTAATATTTTCACAACACTTTTTAATATTTTTACATGAAAAGTGTCGATATAGATGTCATCGTCGCTATAGCTACAATTTTCACGTGAAAATATAATTTTCAATTTACTTTGCAAAATGATTTATCAAAGTGTAATTAGTATACTATTATTCATTATATATGCATAACTCGAAAAATTATAACTAATCACAATTATATACATCATATTGTATCTCTGATTTGTAAATTTTTAGTCATTAAAATATTATTTGAGGTGAGAAGACTTTCGGAAGTGGTTAGCATGAAGTTTATTTTTGAATAAGTTAATTAATTGGTCAATAAAATGCTGATACGTAGGTAATATTCTATGTGTGTTAATATTCTGTTTACTAATTGACTAATTTATTAAAAAATAAATTTTATATATAGCTGCCTGTCTATAATAACCTTCTCATGAATGTCTTTTCACATATTTGTACTTTGTCTATAATTGATGTTTTACATGAAAAATATTACCTATATTTTCCCGTTATTTTTCCCGGAATGAATGTCACAATTATATAATAATCAATTAATATAAAAATATCATATTTTTATGTCAAATATGGATTTCAATTAATGTAAAAATATCAAATTCGGGGTGTACGCGTGGCGGGAGTTTTGATCAAACGGTTGGTTTGTTGGTGAAGGGAAATTAGTAGGTGGAATTATTAAATAAAAATATTCCTTCCGTTCCTAAAAAATTATCGTTTTAGAAGAAAAAAAATTATTCCAAAATATTTGTCGTTTATAATTTTTTAGGATAATAAATTATTTACTTTCTTATATTACTCCTACCTTCTCTCATTGTCCCAAGAAATTATTTTCCTTGTATTAATAGTTTTTAACTTTTCATAAAGAGATAGTGATGAAATTTTAAATAAATTTTAATTGTTAAATAGTAATAATATTAAATGATTTTCTTAATTTATGTACAAAAATCTTAAACGATAATATAAGAAAGGGAGAATATAGGATATTTTGGAAGATTCGAGGGCCAACTTTTTTTTGGGGAGTTTACATAATCACACTTTTGGGTCCGATGATTATGACTACTGCTTAATACACTAAACTTCCGTTCTCAAAATTAAAAATATAATTTAATTATTAAAATCAAATAATAATATATTAAATTTTAAATTAATATAAATTTATTTAATTTTAATTGATATAATTATATAATATATAATAAAAATTATTAATCTTAATTTTATTTTATTTTATATTTTTATAAATCATATTAATTTTAAAATTTAATATCTAATGGTTGAATCTCAAAAAATAAATTTTATGTCTAAGTTTAAAACAGAGGTAATATGATATGGTTTGCTGTTATTTACACGTGGAAGTTATGTTGGATAGTACGACAAGAAAATTGTTTCTAATTTTATGTCACGCAATTTCTCTCTCTCTCCTTTTTTTTTTTTCCTTAACAAAATAATAAACACACAATTTCACTCTTCTCTCACCTATGGCTACTTTTTTATATATATATTCCAAGCTAATAATAAGTGGTGTATAGTACTACTTGCATTATAAATAGGAAATTGATATTTGCACATAATTTTTTTTTTGATATTTTTATTTGTATAGCGACGATAAAAATTGTATCTCTATAAAATTTATAATGAGACTTATCATATGAAAATATCATTTTTCACATAAATTTATCAATTTCCTATAAATAATACATAATCAAATGAAGCTAGAAATTTTTGTAATATGTAATGATATTGTATTTTGATTGACCAACAGCGATAGAACTGTGTAAGGGGCAGCATAGATAGCTGTTTGTGTTTAAATATCTTTGCTAAGTATTTTTTTAAAAAAAATAAAAAAAAATAAGTGCATAAATATAATTTAAGAAATATATAAAAAGAACACAAATTCATTGGTTGGGGTTTGAAAAGTCAATAGCGAAAAAGAGAAAATTAGATAAAAGGAAATCTCAGCACGTCATATGTTATATGTATGGTAATGGAACACGAGGAGAAGAGATTCTTCAGCCAAGCCAACCCCACCTGGAAAACATGTTTGAATATTCAAATATTCGTTCCTCCATAATTTGGACTGAAATACTGTGTGAATAATTAGTTTAATGTCATTTCACTTTAAAAAATTAAATCGTATCTCTAATTTTTTAAAATAAAATTTATAATATTTTTAACTATAAACATATATTTCAATAGAGAATATAGAGGTACACAGTCGTGTAATTTTTAAAGTTACACGGTTTACAATCGTTGTAACATCTCAATCCCACGTCGAAAGATAAAGAAAAAATTTGTCTGCATATAAAAAAATAAGTTATTACCAATAGTATTTTCAAGGCATGATCCTTTGGGTGAGCCTATAGTGAAGTAAGATACTATTAGGTCAGTGACTTAAGGCCTTATTTGGATGAATTCGATTTGAACTTGGGATTTGACTCAAGATTCATTCCGGACTTGAAATTTGACCCGGGTTGTTACATATGGTATTAGAGTCGACTTTCGAAATCTCGAGTCGAGTCATTCGATCGGGTTGCCGGAGGTGGAGACACAAAAGGCTAAAGATCGGTTCTGGCGGGGACGTTAGAAATAGGAAAAATTTTGTCTCCATATAAATAAATAATTTACTATCAATAGTACCTTTCAAGTCATGAATTTTTTGATTTGGACTTAGAATTTGACCCAAACTTCGTTCTGCACTCGGGATTTGACCCGAGTTATTACAATTGTAGATAGGGATAAAAACTAGTCGAATCTTAACGAACACTCTAATGCTCATATTCGGCTCGACTCGAAAAAATTGAGCTCAAATTCGATATTTTTTTTTTAATTTTGCGTCAAATTCGACTCGGATCATTACTTGAACCTACTCGGCTCATAAGTACTCGACTCGTTTACAAAATGAGTTATTCACGAGCCTTCAAATCGAGTTTCGAATATGAACCGTTTCACTTAATATTGAACCACTATATACTAAATTGATTATTGAACTAATGTTTATATATAAAAGTCTTTTACTTTTATTTATGTAAAGAAATTAAAAAGAATGTAATACGAATTGAAACCAATTCACTGATTTATTCAAGTACAAGCTTACACAATTTAATACTATATTATATAAATTATAAAGATTGATACAAATATCACATATTTAACTTATTAGTATGGATAAGACCAGTATTCGAATATGATCCATCGAACAGGTATCGAGTATGGTTCGAAAAAAAAAATATAATACTCGAACCCTAATATGAGCGAATACTGGTATACTTGAATTCAACTCGTGTATCATTAAACAGAAAATGAGTATGGATCATATTCGACTCGAATCAACTTCGAATTCGAGCTTTAGATCATATTTTCGAACCGATCTCGAGTCGAGTATCGAACTACTCTGCTCGGCTAACACCCCTAATTATAGAGTGAATTCACTCTACGATCGTAGAGTAGTTACTTCATGATTTGTGAATTCACTCTACTATCGTAGATTATTCTACGATTGTAGACCGTATAAATTAAAAAATTATACAACTGTGTACCTCAATTTTTTCCTATTTCCATTATCATATCATCAATAAACATTAAATTAAACACATATTATATTTAAAATTTATATATTTTATATGACACCCTTTTTGTAGATATAGATTAAATAACAAAAATGCAGCTTGGTGGCTTGGTGCCAAAATGGCATCCAATCTCTGCAAGACTGCAACAATCCGACATGGCAATGACATTTGCATAAATATTCCAAATATTAGGGTGTTACACGGTATTTTTTCCATCTCCCACAACTGAAGCTATTCCACCAAGCACATCATCATCGAGCCGACCTCTTTTCTCTAAAAACCAAACACATAAGTCAAGCACGTCAATCAATATTCATTTTTCTTTCATTTTAATCTTCACAGATCTTCAAAACCAATTTCAATAATTTAAAGTCTAAAAGAGAAAACAACCTTATTTTTCCCTGTTTGGGGGCGACGATGATTCGTTTGAAAGATAAAGTAGGTGAGTTTTTCAATAACAGATGGCTGGTATTTGTGGCTGCAATGTGGATACAATCCTGTGCGGGAATTGGGTACTTGTTTGGGAGTATTTCACCTGCAATTAAGAGCTCATTGAATTATAATCAGAAGCAAATTGCGAGATTGGGTGTGGCTAAGGATCTTGGGGACAGTGTTGGGTTTTTGGCTGGAAGTTTTTGTGAGATTTTGCCCATGTGGGCTGCTCTTCTTGTTGGTGTTGTTCAGAATTTTCTTGGGTATGGTTGGGTTTGGCTCATCGTTACGGGTCGAGCTCCCACTTTGCCATTGTGGGCTGTGAGTATCTATTTATCTATCTCTATTCTCTCAATGATACTTTAGATGATCTGGCTCATCTCTTTTGGATTATTATCTTAAATGTTTTTTTGTCTTATTTTCCATATTAATAAGTAAAAGTAATATATGATAGTACTTGCAAGATTTAGTTTTTGGTGAAATTTCAGAACATGATTTGTTGGTTGGATTCAGTTCTGTCTGGAGAATTCTTTTCTATTTCCCGTCTTGATCAAGCTTAACATTATGATTAGTGAATATTTGTTATTCTGTATTTTTTAGATTTATGTCAATTTGAAACATACAAGTAACAATCATTTCTTCTGATTTGTTTGCTTGTATATTCTGAATCTTTCTCTACTAGGATTCATCTTTCCACTTCTCTTCACATCACAATTCCTTCCCTATTCTATGTTTTTTTTTGGTGTTGAAAGCTTATTGACTTTCAAATCTTAAGTAAAGCAACAAGATATTAGTTTCTGATTCTAATGGAATAACTTGAATTCCGATTTCTTTAATTTTGAACCTTTGACTAATCTCTTTAGGATTGGACAAGTGCATAGTTACATGAAGTGGGTTGAATAAATTTGATAGTTATGTAACATCTGATATCTAAGATGTCTCGGCTTGACTTTGGATTTGGATGAATCAACTGCTTGCCTGTTTGTCTATTGACTCTATTTATTCCTATTGTATTGATTTAGTGGATATTCAACATTTTTAACCGTGTGAAATTGGGTTACGTACCAAATGATCTGCTCGTTGAATTGTACTTTTCTCTCAAATATATCTTCTTTATCAAGATCTTTATGCCTGTGGCATTTTTTTATCTGTCATGTCTGTAAAGTGAAACCTAGTTTTTCTCCTTTATTCCATATTCCTTTGCAATAATTGTGTCAGGGTGAGTTTAATTTTCTATGTGTGATTCATTGAGGCATCTTAGGAACCCAGCCCAATCCAAGCTAAGCTTTATTATATGAAGATCCCCAGAATATGCAAGTAAAGCAAACTATTGTTAACCAAGTAGAAACTCGATATCTTCCCAAGTTGTACCCCAGCTTTAAACATTTAACGAAACAATGACCAACATACTTGAAGCTATATCTTGGTATTATTTCTTATCCACAGTGGAACTTTTTCTTACCAAAAAAATATGATTCTTCATTTTTGCTAATATAAATCAAGAATTCTTGTTTCAATGTTATATACTCCCTCCGTCCCGAAATAAACATCCTAATAAATTTCGGCACGCTAATTAATAAATTTTTCTTTTACCTAAATTACCCTTTTTGATTACTTATTAATTGAAGTATTTATTCAGTTTTATATGACCCCAATAATTGTTCTTTCACTTTTCTATGACCCCAATAATTTTATTGCTCTTTCATACGTCATTTAATTCTGTAGATACATTTTTCTTGTAACTCTCACATTCTCAATAAGTACATTAAATAGAATATGAAGGTATAAGAGGAAAAATATGATGAATATAGTTACTAATATAGAAATAGGACGTTTATTTTGGAACATCCAAAAAGGAAATTAGGACATATAATATGGGATGGAGGGAGTTGTACTTATTTCCCCTCACGTTATACAATATTTTTTTGATTTGGAAATGTTTGCAATCATCCTATGAATACTATATGAAAATGAAAGTTATGAATCTTTTGTAGTGTAAATGTTTCTCTTTCCCCCACAGTCAAGTCATTCTTCTGGTGAAGAAATAATGCAACTTTATTCCAGATGATCCTTGAAGGTAATAGTTGCTATGGTGACATCTAAAGTCTAGTCACTGAACTTGAAATTAAATAAAGTAAAGTAATAAAGAATGAGATTGAAGGAAAATTATTGGTTTTATGATGTTTTAGAATATCTCTGACGCATTTCATTGTCTAAAATTACTATTAGGTATATTATGTTCAAATCTTTATAACCATACTGATCTGTGGAGTTGGGCATGACATTGCTTAACAACATTTGTGTAGCTAATGTCATTCCTGGTAACTCTATCTGTGCTGGAAAATATATATGTTTTGATACCTATACAATCGAAAGACCTATTTTTGTTATTAAAATTCTTTCATACAATCTCTGTAACAATATTAACATCTGCAAACTTTGTTTTATGTTGATTTACACTGATAGTTAATTTTAGAAAATAAAATAAAATATAACATTTGACGATAACATGGGATGCATCGCATTGACAATAAAGCATCTCTATGTTTTCTGTTGTACCTGTTGCATACTTCAGAGTAAATGCTTGTGACCAAAAGAATCTTGTTTTTAATTTATACTAACATTTGACGAATTGTTAAATAAGATATTAGGAACTTATTGTGATGTATTATTATGAGATCCAATTTAATTTGACTAATGGTGCGATTTCTAGAACTGGAGCTGAGTGCCTGGAGAAGTAATTTGAAAATATAATAGATCTATCCTGTCGAAGACCAGATAATGGTTTGACACTTGGAAGATCTTCTTCTGGCTTGAACAGTGTGTTAGCATCGAATCCTTACAAGTGAAATGTGTATAACATAATATTATTAATATTGCTAACTTACTCTTGACTATTGATGACTGTTTTGGTATATATTAGAACATATTTATTCCTTCCATGTTTGGTTTCTGTGGCTTAATTCTTTGTTGAGTGTTCCAAGTTGAGATTGTTTTTGTAAAAACTTTATGTTTGTACCTCTATGTTCTTTTATTCCAAGAAAAGTATTCAACTTTTAATGTTGCATAAGATTTATATCAGTTGAATTATTAACGGAAGGTATTATGCAGATGTGCATTCTTATATTTGTAGGAACAAATGGTGAGACCTACTTCAACACAGCAGCACTAGTCTCGTGTGTGCAAAACTTTCCCAAAAGTCGTGGTCCTGTGGTGGGAATATTAAAGGGATTTGCTGGGTTGGGTGGTGCGATATTGACTCAGATATATGCACTAATCCATTCCCCGGATCATGCATCACTTATATTTATGGTGGCAGTTGGGCCGGCAATGGTCATTATTGCTCTTATGTTCATTGTCAGGCCTGTAGGAGGTCACAGACAAGTGAGGTCATCCGACGGGTCAAGTTTCTCATTTATCTACTCTATGTGCCTCGTTTTGGCTGCTTATTTGATGGGTGTTATGCTTGTTGAAGATCTAGTTGATTTGAGCCAAAGTGTGATCATAATTTTCACAGTGATTTTATTCATTATTTTGTTAGTTCCTATTGTGATTCCTATCTGGTATACTTTTTCCCAAGAGCCACAAGATCCAGCACACGAGGCTCTTCTACCCAAGTCACAAAAACAAGAACCTGTCAAAACTGGACATGATGCTAATGAAATTATATTTAGTGAGTTGGAAGATGAGAAACCTAGGGGTGTAGATTTGCTTCCAGCTTTAGAGAGGCAAAAAAGAATTGCCCAGCTGCAAGCAAAACTAGCTCAAGCAGCTGCAGAAGGAGCTGTGAGGATCAAGAGAAGAAGGGGTCCACATAGAGGGGAAGATTTTACGCTTATGCAGGCCTTGATAAAGGCAGATTTTTGGCTCATCTTCTTCTCACTTCTATTTGGATCTGGATCTGGGTTGACTGTCATTGATAATTTGGGGCAAATGAGCCAGTCCCTAGGTTATGATAACACGCATATATTTGTTTCATTGATCAGCATCTGGAACTTTCTAGGCCGTGTTGGTGGGGGTTACTTTTCTGAGATAATTGTTAGGTATTTATTAATGTTATCCCTCCTGGATGCTGACTACCTTTTTTTTTCTTCATAGTGGTTGGCTTTCTTGTTTTACTGCGTCTTGTATTTATCCCTTCCCTCATGCAACCTTAATGTTGTTGAACAGGGACTATGCTTATCCAAGGCATGTAGCCATGGCTGTTGCCCAGTTTATAATGGCATTTGGTCACTTCTTCATTGCCATGGGCTGGCCTGGGGCAATGTATGTTGGTACTCTTCTCATTGGGCTAGGTTATGGAGCTCACTGGGCAATTGTCCCGGCCGCTGCCTCTGAGTTGTTCGGTTTAAAAAAATTCGGGGCTCTGTACAATTTTCTTACTCTTGCAAACCCTGCTGGTTCGCTAGTCTTCTCAGGTCTCATTGCGAGCAGTATATATGACCGCGAAGCAGAGAAGCAAGCTCAATTGCACCATCACCAGCAACTGAATTCGGGATCAATTTTTTCAAGCATTCTTGGTATGGATGAACCGCTAACGTGTGATGGTGCCGTTTGCTTCTGCTTGACTTCCTTGATAATGTCTGGACTCTGCATTCTTGCAGTTTTTTTAAGCATGATCCTTGTATACAGGACTAAGGTCGTCTATGCAAACCTTTATGGAAAATCTAGCACTTGACTTGGCAGACAGTAAACTAAAATGGATTTTACATGTAAACCAATTGTATTTGTATACTTTATGCATTAGTGAGGAGCTTGCATCTTCTTGAAGATTGTTGTCGAGAGATGATAAATGCATCCATACTCCTGAAGGTCATCCAGATGGTGAGAATCAGGCACCACTTTAGGTGCTGCCAACTGGGTGCCATCTCATTGTTGATTGAAGTAAGATATATTATGTTTGGAATTTTGGCTTCTTTGTTTCTTCGTTGTCCACGTGAATTTAAGCATCATTGGATTAAAGTTTTGATGATTAACGTTGTTTTATTGAATTATTTACTGGTGAAAAAATTGTTTCTTGCTTATGTTTCATATTTTAATTTGTAATGTTTGATTCTCGTGCATTAGCAATGTTATAAATTTATAGGATTTGTTTGGTTACCGGCATTTATAACGTTTGGGTCCAAACACACTGAACTAGAGTGCTATGTTTGGACTCCAAATGCAACGTTTGAGACTCAAACACAACATTTAGGAGTTAAATAAATTAAGTTTAAAATAAACTGATTGTAAACGAATAAATTAAGTTTAATGTACTTGAAATCTCCAAAGGCTCCAAATGTCTATATAGAAGTACATAGTCCTAAATTTGTTGAACTAGTCATTGCTAGCATGTGTAACTAAGGATGTAAACTAATCAAGTCCATCCGAATTGTTCAAATTTGGTTGCAGTTTAGATTTTTCTAACGAATATGATCCGACTCTATAGAAAATTATAATTTGAGGAGGTTCGAGTAATTTATCGAACTTTAAAATATGCTCATATTTGACTCATTTATATTTCGAGTCGAACTTATCAAACTTTTAGTCGAGCGAGTACGAATCGAGCCTAAACTGTTTGCTTATTTTACAGCCTTATATGTAGATATAGGAAATTTATATAATTTAGTATTTGTTTTAAATTTTTTGAGTTTTACTTATTGACTTAAAAAGATTAAAATATTTTTAATTTTTAAAAATAGAGAACGGTGTTTTAATATCGAATATTGATGGTCTAACCATTTATAATTATATTGCATCACATATTTATAATTATAGTCATATCTCATTGTAAAATGTATATTAAATTGTAAAATTGTGGTAGATAGTAAATTCATCAATGAAAATATCATCCCAAAAAAAGAAAAAAATAATCAAAGGAGTTGGACTTGTTAGATACTTGGGATTTAATCTCTAAAAAATCATGTCAAAAAAAAAAAGCAACGTAAAAATCTATCGTGCGGCGTCGTTTGACTCGTTGCCATATGGATGACGCAAATCGAGCTTGCGTGGATAAAAATGTCCAATCACAATGGCCGCTAGGTACTTGACTCAGCAATACTACGTAGAAATCTAATTTAATTTTTCCTAGTAGTGGAATATATTCATTTCTCCTCGTCTGTAAATCGTATAGCTTCGTCGTCTCTTCCTCCGTCCTCGATCTCCATTTTCCAGATCTACTCTCTCTTTTTCTCTAGAGATTACAGAAGAAAATGGATGCGTTGGATTCAATATTCGATCCACTGAGGGAGTTCTCAAAGGACAGCTATCGTCTGGTCAAGAGGTGCCACAAACCTGATCGCAAAGGTAAATTTCAAACTGTTTCCGTCCAATTTGAGGTGATTTTCTAAATTCAAATTGTTATGATTATTGACTGGATTTTCTGTACGGATAAACAGAATTCACGAAGGTGGCGTTTCGTACAGCGATCGGCTTTGTAGTGATGGGATTCGTAGGGTTCTTCGTGAAGCTCATCTTCATTCCTATCAACAACATCATCGTCGGATCTGCTTGAGGTCATCTTTTATTATCCTGAACATTTATATACGCTCGTGCATGATTTGATCTAATGAATTTTATCGTGATTGTGGTGTTTGATTATTCGATTGATAGTTTTTGCAATTTATGATGATATTGCTTAATCTGTGTTTAGTTTCTGTAAACTAACAATTGATAGTTTCTCAAATATGTTGATTGAGTCAGTATTTCTTTTGTTAATGTCATTCTTGTATGCTAATTAGTAATTTCTAGCTATTAGACTAAATGCTAACAAATTGAGTCGGTAGTTCCTTTAATCCATTATCAATGTCATGAAATTTAGTTAGCTGGTGGCTTTAAATTTAGTGATATATGTTTTATGCATTTTATCTATGACATGCATCTTAGTTCCATCTTATAATCTCCAACTTAGAGATATAGATTTAGTATATAATTTTATCACTCTTTATGTCTGCTGAATTTCAAAAATCATATGAAAGAAGTTTTTTTGCTACGTTTGGATTGGATTGGAGTAATAAAGGTGAGAATGGAATGACTAAAAAATTGTAATTTATAAATTTTATTCCTTGAGGAGGAAGAGTATGGAATAATTCATTCAAACTAGAATGGAATGAATCATTCTACTCTCCATTCCATTCCTTCAACCCAAACGTATCATTAGGGTTTTCATAGGGTGTATTTTCATTTTTAGAATTTGACGATGACTGTGCAAGATATATTCGTGATGATTCTAAAAGAGCAAGTAGTAGTGTTATTCTATCTAAAGAAAAAAGTACGTGATAACATTATGTCAATGATTCATTTGCTAGGAGCACAGCCAGTTGTACTCACAAGTGGAAGTTGACATTTTATGGACTCTTGTCCAACACTTCTTCTAGTTCCCATTGTCCACATACTAATACCTACCAAGTAGTTTTCGATATAGTTACAAACACTTGGAACACTCGACATGATCTGATTTTGAATATTTCAATGTTCTAAAAATTCCCGCCTAGGCCCCTCTTGGCGGCTCTGCCTAGGCGCTAGGCCCCCCTTGGCGTCTCGCCATGGCATTAGGCCCCCCCGACACCTCACATAGGCCCAAGGCAGGGAAAATATCCCTCTAGAAAATTAGGTGGAACTTAGGTGGGTTCTAGGCGGAGAAATTTTTTTTATTTTAATAACTACCCAAACCAGATCTTAATATATTTATTTTTCTAATAATTTACCATATTCATAATACATGTTGTATCATATCAAATCACAACAAAAAGTGAACAATATCAAGTCAAAATGGATAATTTTATTATAGTTGTAATTTTTAGAACTTGTACCAACTTCAAATTATATAAATGATGATACATTTGTAATATTTAGTTTAATTCAATTTAATTTTTAAATTTATGTTTAGTTTCTTAAGTTTTAATATTGAATTAAATTCTTGAAATTTCAAATTTTATTATTTAATAGCAATCTTGTTTATGAATAAAACTAATACGTTAAAAATATATTTGAACATTGAACAATTGCATGTTTGTGTTTGAACTTTGACATTAACAATATGGATATGTGTTTGAACTTTAAGCAAAGGCCTTTATTATCTTTATTATAGATTGTTTTGCTTTATATTATTGTTTTGTTTGGATAAATGTATGATAAAATATTAAAATTAGCTTAAAATAAAAAAATCCCGCCTAGGCCCCGCCCAACCCCCTAGGCGTTAGGCCCCCCTCGGCCGTCTACCTCCCGCCTAGCGCCTTTTAGAACATTAGAATATTTTGATATCTCCTCCACTCTTCTTCTTCCATTCTTTTTCTGTTACCTTATATTTTCTTGTGATATTGGTTCATGTCTTGAAATTTGGTGTGTAGCTTTTCTGCCAAAGGACTGCCTGGAGATGAAATACATATAGTTTTAAGTTATGTGCTCAAAACATCATAATTTATTAAATTTTTATCCAAGATTTTATTTATATATTTTGAGTATTACCCTGGGAGTGATTTAGCTTCTTGAGTTGGTGACTAAATGCATTAGCTACTAAGTTTACCAATAACTGCTTGATTGTTAAATTACAGGTCATGATGTATTATCATGCAAGGTGGTTGTTGGGAGAGGAATACTTTGTACTGCAGGATTTTTCAAGACAAAATACTCGTGTACCTCCTAGAATATAACTTTTGCAGTCAGTTTTTTGTTTCAATTTATAGCTTTGTAATCTTTATTTCCTTGATGGTAGTCTTATCTGCCCTGTAATGAAGTAAATTAGCTGGATCAATTTTTTTTTTGTCACAACATTCTCTTAATATACTAAGAGCTTCCTGAACTTTTTGGTTACTTCTTTGGAACTTGATGTTTAGAAAATTGGTTAATTGTTGGTTAATCTAAAATTTAAAATACTAGATCTTGTATTTTGATCCAGAGGTAGTCATAGATATAGGTGTATGAATTTGTATGTGACAAATTAAGCTTAATTGTCCAAATATTTAAACAGGTAGCGAAACAGCTTGCCCGGAGTTGCTTGTTGCGGGTAGCAAGTTTCCAGACCATAGGACAAAGAATATTAAGTACTTGTGTAATTTATAAAAATAAAAATAAAAAAAAAAAGGAGGAAGAAGAAAAATTAATTTCATTTGGTTTTTTTGTGTACTATGGGAAAGTAAATAAAATTTCACTTTAAAGTTTAATTCTCTTTTATAGCTCTTTGTATGTTACAATTGAGAGGGAATATCTGATTAGGTGTCTTTTCGGTATATAACACATTCTTCAACAGTTTGAAGCATGATATATATTAGCCTCAAGATTTCAAAGTGAACGCTTGAGTAGCCTAGACTACCTTTTCAGCCCGGTGCAAAGTACTTGCGAATGTGGGTTCGAAGATTGACCAGGTTCCTTGATATTTTCAGTGAGAAAACTTGAACATGCATTTTAAATTCTTCAACAATATAACTAGCGGACACTGAAATCCCTAAAACCTGTAGCCTTGTATTTGTAAACGGGAGGGAGAGATGTTGAGTCAAATAATTATCAAATCCATGAATGGAATTTTCACTAGGCTTCAAACTTCAAAGTAAAGCTTCAGTATTCTACAGTAACAACTTTTACAAAAGAATGCACAAGCAACAAATTAAAAAGCTCATCACAACCCTTTCCGATATGGTGTGCATAGAGATAGTTACATGATAAACTCGGGTATTGAAGCCCAGATTCAGGTTACCTTGCACCATCAGCAATTTGGTTTGTTCTCTGTATTATCAGTTACTGACGCCAATATTAGCTGAGGTTGAGAAACAATGCCCTCCTTTCTTGCTTTCCTACGTTCACGCTGTAGTCTGAAGGATTCTCTTTTCCTTGCTCTGTAACTGTTAGGGTTTTCAGGTTGCACAACACGAGGATAAACACTCACCTGGTTACATAAAACAGTAATCTTGTTAGTGAACTGTGCCCGAAGCAATGACTGAAAGGTTTTTAGAACTTCATGTTCACCTGTTTCCTGTCGGGCCCAAACTTCTCAAATTTGACCAATCCATCAATCAAAGAGAAGATTGTGTGATCTTTGCCTAGTCCAACATTCTTCCCTGGATGGAACTGGAAGTTGCAAGGAGAGAAAAATCATTAGCGGGATTTTAAAGCAGCACTGATCTGTACTTTGTGACAGTGATTCATAAGTGAAGCTTTCACTCACTGCAAAGACCAACATGCTAGAAGTTTAGATAGATCATCAACTACTGAAGTGCAGTACGCCAGTAACCTAGCACAAAAGGTTCATTGAAGCTGAACTCTACTATTCATGTAGACAAAACAACTTGTCAACTTATGCAAGGCACCTCTACTACTCTCAAATATGGCAACTACTACTTCATTAACTCTTCTGAATAAAATTCTACATGACTTCCTTGCATATCTCTTCAACATCAATTCTACAAGCCAGGAAAATAATTAGCAAATGCCCAATTATTGAAGGTTTAAATGCTGAAATGTCCAGGCGAGATACCAATCTGGACCTGCAAGATCACCTCAAACCCATTGCTCAGCAAGAAAATGAAAAATACAATTTCAATACACCAGGTTCAATTCTGATTGTTTCATAAATTTCATGTTCTCAAACATCTTGATAACTTCACACTATAGATTTATTTGTCACGAAGACTACTATTAGCCAACTATGAGGCAATCAAACCACCACATGGATCAGTAAATACCTTTTACAGCTTGCAGCCAGCAGTCACTAATAATGAAGATTTGAGAAGAAGACTTTAGCATTATTTATGGGCTAATAATTTGCTACAGTATTCATAATTACGCTTCAGCATCAGGTTAGAGTAATAGATGATGCTCAAGTTTCCAAGCCTGTGGGGAGAAGTGTAACTAAAAATTTATTTAAAAAAAAACTCTTCTACGAGCAATGTACAAAATGCTAGAGCATGATTTCTGCCTCTTGTACAGGTGATAATTGAACTACCTACATTTAAACAGCCTAGAGTACAGAGGGTTCTGGAGAAGTAACCAAATGAGTGGCAATGTAAGAATGAAAAGACAACTTTCCCATTCATTGCATATCTAAGAAGGTTTCTAAGCAGGGCCGAAGCCATATGTACCATAAGAAAAATTCTTAGCATCGTCTATCATGTCTTTAGGAAAATTCTTTCTTTACCTAGCATACATGTAATGCCTTTAAGTAGAGCAAGTCTCAAACTTTTATCAACATATAATTTTGACCACCATATCGTAAGAAAAATCTATAATTTTCCGCATACTGCTAAATTCCCATACTTTCTCGGTCTTAAAGTTAATCCCGGCTTACCCTAGCTTACCCCATTTTTACATGCATGGAATGCAACATACCTTCCAAGGACTAAACAGTCTATAATTGTATAGTTCCTCTCACTTTAAACAAAACATCATGTCCAAGCTTATTTACTACAAAGATTGTACTTCTGTTCCCCAATATTATTCCGATATGACACAATAGCAGCTGGGTTTTAAGCAGCAACTGCCATATAATTCTAAAGTTGGATAATACATGAGCCCAAATATTTTGCACCACCTGGCAATAACAGAGATAATAGTGGGGAAACTATAAAATCTCTATGCACATCAAGATAGAAATTAAGATTATTATGCATCAACATCTAATTTAACAAAAGTTGACAACCAAACCTCTATTTTTTACTTATCAAAATCAATACATGGCTGCCTAGAATGTAGCAAAAAACAGTCAACCTCAGAAACTGGCTAATAAAGCTTATCAGTAGTCAAAGAGGAGGACTCTTAGTTCTTTATGATTGCCAAGTCAACCATTGTTGGGCTGGAGTTTCGTTATCTTTTTAAAGAAACACAATTGATTTATAAGTGTTTTCCAGCTCTTATTCAATGTATACAACAATGAGGAGCAGCAACATCTTTCTATTCAGGAATTGTATGTTTTGACTCGCAAAAAGACAACTATTGAGTTTCTTAGTAACAGGAAGAAGGTTGGTCTTTGAGGTACACCAATGACGTTGGCAGTTCTAAGAAACACGACTCAAAGTCAAAATGTATATATGATACAATTGTCCTCTTCCATACAGTAACGAAATCTAATAACTTTAACTTCAGAGTTTCTGTCAAAGGATGTCATTGCAAAAATAGTATAAACCAACTGCAGATAAACCACAGGAGTATGTAAAGGAACTTGCAGAATTGAGTGAAACAGCTTAGCCTAGCAAAGGTTGTAAATTTGTGATCAACGAAAATTTAATTTTACCAATAAGCTTGACACTTTGAAAATGCAAGGGAAATAGAGAAACTAAGAATAGAAAAACTATATTAACAACACAAATTAAATCATAATTACTTTTAAACAATTTAATTTCAAGTTTTCAACTATTGCTACAACTTAGTGTAAAGGAATGTAAAACAAATCCTAAAGCTTTTAATTCCAAACAATCTATTTTTCTATTTCCTTTTCTTAATTCCAAACATATCCTAAATAAAGCTTTTAACTTATTTTTTTCTGCTGCAGATGCAATGTATAAACAGAAAATTTCGGAGTCATCAAAGGTAGTCAAACACCATATAACTCACAAGAACCAACTTTTCAAAATTGATATAAAAGTGTGTTAATTGATAAAGAATACTAGTGACAAATTCTACCTTAGCTCCAAAATGAGGTTAAATTAGAACTAACTAATCCAGGCTTTATTATACCTTGGTTCCGCGCTGGCGAACAATAATGGCACCAGGCTTGGCGACTTGATCACCATAAATCTTAACGCCAAGCCTTTTTCCGGCGGAATCTCGACCGTTCTTCGTACTTCCGGCCCCTTTCTTGTGCGCAGACTCGATCGTGAGTGAAGATTTCAACGGAAAAGACACTGATACTTTGTGGCCAACGTGAATCGATCCAAAGTCTCCTTTAAAGCAAGAAGATGATGAGCTAGAACCTAACGACAGTCCTTTAAATGATCCTACGAAACTCAAACTCATGGCGGTCGCCGCCATTAATCTGCAAAACCGAAGAACGAATTAGAATACGTAATTTATAAGCTGAGTGTTGATGAATTTTGTTAGGTTTCGTTGTGCTTACACTGGAGAAATGGAGAGAGTGATGGGGAAATAAACCTTATCTTGTGAAAGGAATTTCACACCATCTATGCGCCCTCGGCCCCTCACCAAAATATTTCACAGCTTATTTTATTTACACATATTTAAAATAAAAAAAATAGAGTAAAAAGATTTTAAATTTATCTTTAATGATTTTATAAAATAATACTAAATAACTTAATTATCTTTTATTTTATGTATTTTTTTTTGAAGTTAAAAAAATTTGCACATTTTAAAGACAGAAGGAGTATCTCGCAATGTTCATATCTTTTAGTGAATTAAATATTGTAAAAGTTAAAATATCAATTTTTTTTAAGGTGATTTTAAGAAAATGAGTAATGATAGGGCCATAGGGGTTTAATTATTAGTTTTTTTTGCCTCACATGAATTTGTGATATGGGTTGAAAAAGAGTTTTGCATTGCAAAAATTTTATGTGATTAAATAGAATTATAAGTGTTGAAGTGTAAATATTTGAATCCGATTATATGATGAACCAAAGTCTACGTGGAGATATTTATCTAGCGCGTTGATCTAATTAGGGTTGGTAGTAGAATATTTTAAGTAATCTAATATTCCTAATTATATATAATTTTCAATTCTTAAGAAAGTATTCTTTAAGATAATCGAGTTTAATCCCATTAAGGAGACCAAGTTCAATCTGATTAAAGAATCTACCCCTACTTCTATACGGGGAAAGACATGTACAAGGGATGTGATCACTATAAATACAATGTTATACATTGATTTTCAGGTACACATTATTATTTACAACAGTAAAACATCAAGCATTCATTGTTAAACCTTATTCACGGCCCAAACATGTACAGAATTGAACAGGTGATTGAGATCTTGACGTTAACAATAAAGTTAGTGTACTATATTAATTAAATATATTAATTAAATACATCGTTAAAATATTATCAACTATAATTATCAACGTAATTTGTAATAAAAAAAAGTCACAAAATATATCATGTAATATTACTATTATTGTTCTTGCAATTACTAGGTTAAGTAGTATTGTAAGTTCGTACTCCACACTTTGGAGTATAGTCGTGTATACTCTGTTGGCAGGATTGCGGTCTTCCATCCCAAGTCCAACACTATGTTAAAAAAAAGTTGTTAATGGATTCTTTTACCTCACAACAAATCCAAGTTAATATTAACTTGCAGAAATTCGTATTCCGTGATATATTGATATATATTGGGTTTTACTATTTTGATACTCTGAATTAATTGGTTGGAACTTAGAAATAGTAGTAATTGTTTTGTTTGATCATTAAACTTAGGAAATTGATATATTTTTACAAGCAAAAATAATTTTTTTCTCTATTTAACAGACATAAATACATAATGATGATAATATTAATTAATACACTTCATTCAAAATTCCGAAAAAATAATAATATTGAGGGGATTGGTTAGCATGAAGTTTATTTTTGGATAAATTAATCAATCGGTCAATAGAATACTGACACGCAGGCGAGACGTGTCAGTATTTTACTGAGTAATCCATAAATTTATCAAAAAATAAATTTAATACTAATCGACGTTGAGGAGGTTGTATTATGCAGTATTATTATCTAAAAAATCGAGAATCGAGCTTCGTCACCGTTTTACCATTATTTAAGCTTCTCAACCCACCCCACCCTCTTTTACGCATTTCCACACAAACAGAAACAAGGAACCACCAGCATCCAAAAATTACAAAATAAAAATAAATTATGAAAGGAAGCCTACCATTGAAGAATATTAGTCGCAGCAGCAATGTGGGCCTGGAAAAGCGATTGCTCATCACCGTCGTCATCGCCGTTATAATAACGGCCTCCCTCACCATCACCACCCTTACCCAAACCGCCTCTTTCCTCTGTAACTACGTGGCCTCCTCCTCGACGCACCCCAATTCCTACACCACCCCAATCCAGCTCACCGCTCTCCTCCACTACGCCACGTCACGAGTCGTCCCACAACAAACCCACGCCGAGATCACCCTCTCCTTCAACGTCCTCCGCTCACGCGCCCCCTGCAACTTCCTCGTCTTCGGCCTCGGCCACGACTCCCTCATGTGGGCCTCCTTCAACACACGTGGCGCTACCATATTCCTCGAGGAAGACATCCAGTGGGTTCACAAGGTCCTCAAGGACGCGCCACTCCTGCGCGTGCACGACGTCCGGTACGACACCCGCCTCTCCGACGCCGACGACCTCCTCTCCTCCTACAAGTCCGTCAAGGAATGCCTGCCGCCGGGCGTTTCTCTACGCGGTAATACCCGGTGCAGGTTGGCGCTGAGCCAGCTGCCGAACGAGGTGTACGGTAAGGAGTGGGACGTGATAATGATTGACGCGCCGAGAGGCTACTTTGCGGCGGCGCCGGGGCGTATGTCGGCGATATTCTCGGCGGCGGTGATGGCTAGGGAGAGGAAGCGGCCGGGGGTGACGCACGTGTTTCTTCATGACGTAAATAGGAAGGTTGAGAAGGCGTATGCGGAAGAGTTTTTGTGCAAGAAGTATTTAGTGAAGGCCGTAGGAAGGCTGTGGCATTTTGAGATTCCACCGGCCAAAATGAATGATGATGATATTGGTGGCACCAGTTTTTGCTAAATTTTAAGCCCGAAATTTAATTTTGTGGTTATTTTTTGTTTATAGTTAGCATATACATCAAATTATGTAATTTTTATTTATCATTTTGAAAATGGAATTTCTCCTTGAAAACTTTACAACAAAATCAGATAGAAAATAAATAAATTATGTGTTTAGGCATTTTATAATAATGCCGAGTCAAAAATGCTATTAATATAAGAAGTATGTGGATTTAGAGCATTTATTCATTTATGCTTAAGAAAGTAAAAGATTTTTTTTAAAAAAAGTTTTAATCTGAGCTTCTAAACATTCTGTCCATTCCGGTTAACTAATGGGGTGTTTTATAAAAATTGAATCGAAATAAAAAAAGTTATTCGATAATTAACATGTCTGAATAACATATTTTTATTATTTTATTCATTTAAAAAAATTCAAAATTATTGTAAATTTATTTAATATTACTTAATATAATAGTTAATATTGTAAAAAAAATATTCATTTAGCCAAAAAAAAATAATACTTATCCATTTAGTCCAAATCGTCTGAATGACTCATCGATTCAGCCATTTAGATGATTTTTATGCGAAACAAACGCATAAATGACTGAATCGATCGGTCATTCAGTATTAATCAAACATCCCCTGAAATGGATTATGGTATTCTTTGATGATAAATTTTTTATCTATTTAATTTATCAAATTCTCAACTTCTCAATCACAGTAATCAATTCAAACTAATGACAATTTCGGGAAACTTCTTTCAGAATTCAAATTATTATGCCAATAATAGCAGGTTATTGATCCATCAAAACAAGCAGTATTTTTTAGTTATACAAATGTAAACGCTAAGTTTGGCGCACCTGCACTGTAAAGTCATTTTTATCACCTCAAAGTTCATCTCCGAATCGGACTAGGACACCTAAACATGACAATTACAATTGTTTGGGTTCAACACAATTTCCTTAAAAGATATAAGTTGAATATGATCCAAACACTTACCTCAGAAGTTAATATTTAAATATGATTAGAACTAAAATCCTTAACCATCTAAATTTCTTATCATTCCAAACTCCATTAAGGCCCAAATCCATCCAAACCCCTATAAATTGGTCTAGGCTCCAGCCCAAAGGATTCGGGCACCCGACCCCAAACATCACGAAACCTAACAAGACCTCGAACACCACCAATCTACTTGCCGGCTTCAACCTATTGAGCTCAAAATACCCCTCTCAATCCAGGCCTTCAGCCCACATAATGGTGAGTAGATCACGCCCGAACAACAAAGATCTAACTTATCAAGAGGATCAAAAGACTGCAAAAATCCAATTATCAAGAGGCTCAAAAGACACTAGCAAGTAAGGTCGCAACTCATAAATCTGTACTCTCCTCACAACTCAAATATCAAACTTCTTTTTTATTAAATCTTAATTCCTATTACTCTTACTTGCTATTGCATGTACCCTCCATCAAAAAACACAATGTTCAATAATCAAATATTTAAGCAACCATAATATTCAACACATTAATTTTCAGACTGGAAAGTCCAAAAATAGAACAGATGATTCTATTTTTTCCACAGGGAATACTTAATTTACGCTATTAACTACAAGATGCAAGAAATTATTTATTCAATGTTAATATTAGCAAATCAAGTCAAAAGAGTACTTTTATTGAGGATCTCTACTATTTTGATAAGCCTCTTGTTAATACCATTGCTTACAAAATTAAACCCAAAACAGAAGAGAAGTTATATATTATACATTCAGTCCTTTTAGTTGGACGGAAAATGAACAAACAAATTAAAAACATACCGCCGCCATACAAAAATATTAGTACTATAACAGAACAAACAGTCATAATTCAGAAATCTTCATCCAGCTTAAAAACATGGTCGTCACCATTCCCATTAATGCTAGACATGACAGAAGCTTTCTGATACTCCCCAACTCTCTTCTCAAAAAAATTAGTTTTCCCTTGTAGAGAAATTAGCTCCATCCAATCAAACGGATTCTGAACATTATACAATTTCCCGAATCCCAATGCCACCAGCAATCTATCTGCCACAAATTTGATGTATTGACTCATCAAATCACCGTTCATTCCTACTAAGGCGCACGGTAACGCGTCACATACAAATTCCCTCTCTATCTCCACCGCATCAGCGATAATTCCCTTAACTCGCTCTTCACTCGGCTTCATTCTTAGCAAACCGAATAGCATACAAGCAAAATCACAGTGTAGTCCTTCATCTCGTGAGATTAACTCGTTTGAGAAAGTTAATCCCGGCATTAACCCGCGCTTTTTGAGCCAAAATATAGCACAGAAGCTCCCGGAGAAGAATATCCCTTCCACGCAGGCGAAAGCGATTATTCTTTCCGCGAACGATTCTCCGCCGTCGATCCATCTCAGGGCCCACTTGGCTTTCCTTTCAACACAAGGGATGGTATCGATTGCGCGAAATAGCCTGCTTTTCTCGTTCGAATCCTTGATGTACGATTCGAGCAACAGACTGTACATCTCGGAGTGGATGTTTTCAATGGCGATTTGGAATCCATAGAACGCACGCGCCTCAGCGACTTGGACCTCCTTCATGAATCGACCGGCGAGGTTTTCCAGAACAATGCCATCCGAGGCGGCAAAGAATGCGAGCACGTGAGTGATGAAGTGCTTCTCGCCAGGAGTTAGGGTTTCCCAGTGAACGTTGTCCTGCGACAGATCGACTTCTTCGGCGGTCCAGAACGAGGCTTCGGCTTTCTTGTACATTTCCCAAATTTGGGGGTATTGAATTGGGAACATACAGAATCTATCTGGATTTGGGGCCAGCAAAGGCTCTTCTGGAATTGCCGGCATTTTTAGAGGGAGTTAGGGTTTTTAATTGGGAGGAGAGGATATAGCAGAGGAATGGTTGGATGAGGATTACTGTGGGATATGAAGGGTTTTAATAAGGGTAAGAGGGGCGGGTGATTTTGAATTATTTAAACTTCGAGATGGGGTCAAATTTGGAAATTCATAATTAAAGGCCTTTGGCAGTTTTTAATTTCTCGCTTATAGCGGTTGCTGTGATTACCACTATAGCCTTCTCTATAACTTCGTTACGAGGTTAATAAAGTAGTGTAAATTTGATGTTGATGAATGGCTTTTCTGGAAAGTGTTGAAAAGCTTGTGGTGAAAGATACGGAAGGCTTTGAATTTTCAAATCCCGTTATCAAAATTTCATCAATTAACTCAGCTTGATTGCGAGGGAAGCTATATAGTATATAAGGATATGATTGTAATTGTCAGTTGGTGTTAATTTATTTAGAATTTAAAAAGAAATTGAGTTTGGGCGGGAATCCATTTTGGAAAAAACAACTTTGTTTTCAACTTTCAAACGTTTGAATTACAGCCTACGTTTCAAAATTTGTGATATTACATTTTTTTTTAAAATTTCGTTCATTCCAAAATTAGATATTTACTTTTAATTTAATCATACCTAGCATTACATCACTAATATTAAAATTTAACTGATATCAATATTATATTTGAAATCACAAAAATATTTTTCAATTTTATAGTAAAAAAATTTACACAGCATCAGTGCATATGGGTATTATATATGAAATAGTTAAAATAAGGATATATTTGTCCTAAAATATTTGATGTAATATTGGAGATTTCTGCAGTTGTAAAACTGGAAGATCAGGATCGTAAAATAAATTAAACAGTTCCGACTAGATTCGTACAAAAAATTCTATTCAAATAGTTTTTCATAGCTCATACTGCTCAGAATTCTTTGCCATTTATTGGGGTCATAAACTAAAATAACATTACTATAATTTTATCAACCAACTTGATAGTAAAACACAAGAAGTTGATATTTTTGAACTACACCCAAGGAAACCAAACTAATCTGACAATCTGAAGAGAAGGAACCAAGCATCAAGCTTAAAAGCAAAGACAAATGGTAAACAGAAGCATTCTATGTTGTAGAAAGGGTAAAAAGTATATCAGAAACAGCAGCTTTACTGGAATTTACTATGGGGAAAAAATGCATTGAAAAGAAACTATAATTCTTATTAATCAGTGCACATTGGTAAAAAAAAGCCTTTCCTCCAGCCAAAAATTTTAACTAGCAAATGGTAATTCTAGATTTTGGCAACGTAAAACTGGCAGGTCTCTGCATTCAGAACGTAGACAGCATGCTAAAAGTTTTACCCCCTTATCTTGGAGGAGGTGGAGGCACGTTTGATTTCGCAAATCCCACCCATGCTACAATGCCAACAGCAAGGATTATCCATCCAAATATGTCATACTTAAGATCACTGCTCTTCTTTGGCTTTCCACTCTGCAAACAATAATATTGATCAACAAAAAACAAGCTTTCACCATTTAATAAAGAACTTAATCACGCACAAGTGCCACACACAATAATTTAACAAACTTTCCTAGACTGTTAGACATGATAATCATAATTGTAGCAATTGAAAGAAAAAAAATAAGAATTTGGCAACCCTTAGTTACACGTACAAGGATGTGCTTGCTTGTGTTTGCATTTAAGGAGTGAGAAAATGCAAATTCTCCCAGCCAAAGAATCAACCCAGGTCCAAGTCCCTATACATAAATTTCAGCTTAATCGACAAAGACTAAGCACCCTCTTCCACAAAACAAAAACAAACAAACAAACAAAAAAAGCAGGCAACTTCGCATTTATCCTTTATCCGGTTAGTCCCTTGTTATATGTACCCCACAAAAGAAAGAGAACAGAAAGCCAATTTTTTGCCTGTGATTATCAAGACAAAACTTCAGAGTCAGAATGACTAGAAAATATGTGCTCTGCCAATCCCGTAAAGAATATTAGATCCCCTCACCCTTCCCACTCCTTATACTAATTCAATGCTGGTTATGCATAAACAAGACAATAATCGCAATCATACAGCTTTAAACATGACAAAAAAAACAGTGAATAAGTAAAGGGATGAGGTAGATTACCTTCGCGCTTGTAGAAGTTGAAGGCCCCGACCCCAAGGTTTGTTGTTGACCAAAACCTTGCTTATGGATCTCCGAGTGCAGATCAGGAGCCTATAAATACAATACTTACTAAAGTCAACATATTTAAAATGAAGGAAAAATGAAATGAACCAAGATAGATTTTGAATCATACATGTAGCAACATTATAAGCACCGACAATCTTTCAAAAACCAAAATGCCACAACTGCTTCAACCAACAAAATAATGATGACTATCAACTAAATGTTTTAAACATACACTAACTGGAATTTGAAATTGTGGAACACCACTCTTGCAAACTTGTCACTTATTTTCATCTGCAAGATGCAATTTTGAATGCTTAACTAATTTTTCCAGTTGATTAATTTTGTGTTTCGTTGATATTCGCTGGCACTCCGTGTGTCAAAATCAACATTCCATTGCTACCTTCCCCTACCTATTTTTCATCTATCTTGGCATACTTCTAGTCAGACCATCGAGGGTCGTGCTCTTGGGTTCTCAAAGTTGACCATTTTCCCTCAAAACAACATCAGAAGCGATCCAGTTGCACATCATTTGTTTGTCTAGGTTTTCAACTATTTTCAATTACACCTTCCAGAATGATTTAATCAACCAAGAAATGGCCCACTAGCAGCTAGTTGGCCTGAAAGTCTAAAATATACTGATGTAGAACAAGATTTGGAGACAAACAATCATTGATATAACACGGAAAATTAACTCGGGTGAGGCTCCGTACTTCACTGCCCAATGATCTTTTACCTGGGTGGTGCTCCGCACGCCACTACCCAAAGGAAGAAAAGTAGCTCACAGCTATGTATCAATAATCAATAATCTGATATGTTAATCAACTTGCGAAGATTATATCAATATTTATAGAGCTTAAAAATCCTATTATTACTTGGGGAACAATAAAATAACTAAACGACTAAAATACCCTTATTAAATATTAAAATCTTAATCATTATTAAATAATCTTAATCATTATTAAATGTCCTAAATCCCCCACTAATGAAAAAATAAAAACATCAATTTTCCCAAATAATACATAACAAAACTTTCATAAAATAAATATAAATATAAATTTCTTCTGAATTTTGGACTGTCGTCCTCATCACATACTTGACACAAGATAGAATGAAATGTGGTAAACGTAGTCTCCCTTAACTGATTTGAAACAATCCACTTCCTCACTTCAATAAAATCCAAGAGTACATGGGTACTCCCCCATTATGGCGCTTTAGTATTACTTTTTCTATTTATCTATCAGAAAAACTAATATGATTGACCTTATGAAAGAGCTTTACTAGCTGAAAGATATGTTGGATCGTAAACAACATATTCACATATTAATATACATTTTTAATCATGTACCGATCATCAAACTCTTGACAACTCTATGATGCACTCTTAGCTTGTAAGTGTATAGGTTCACTGCATAACACAGCCCTAAAACAACCCTACTTGCCATGATTTTTTATATCTTTCAGAATGCATAGAGTAGGATTTTTTCATGTTAAGCATGAAAACATGAAAAAAATCAAGGAACAGATATAACAACTTCAGTACATCAAACTAGCAATGAAACCCATAAGACCATAACATATCCACCACTCATATCCTTCTTCCATCTCGGACCTCGGTGTTCTTTAACCTTTTCTTGCTGACTATTCTTAACAGCATAGCATAATAGTGCCCATGCTACCATAAAAAAACATTACACAGACAGATACTTCAATAGTATACAATATAAATGACAAGGAAAAACATTTAGGCCCTCGAGAAGTAATGGGCTTTGAAAACTCACTGCAGCCTCTATGTCAAAATTATACCTAGCATCCAATAAATTACAATAGGTAATTAGGCGAAATCTCAATTATATGAACTCGAATGGAGTGTCCTATTGGACTCGGGTACTTTGAAAAGTCCAACACGAGTACTCCTCAATTTTGTCAAATTTTTACACTAAAATGAAGTGCACAACACCCATGACCCTTGTCCGAGTGTCAGGTGTTGGACACGGGTTTTCAGGCAAAGTGAATAGTCTATGTAACATGGGTGAAATAAGTAGCTGAAATAATTTCAGTTATGATCAGTATTAGGATATCGTACGGTCACAGTTAAGAATACAGGTAGCAACAAATGAACTATAAGGGTAACATACCTTAGCAGCTACTTCCAAAGATTTGTGATAAAGGTCATTGCTTGCATCCTGCAAGAAATATAATTTAAAAGTTACATTTTGAAAGCCACACATTGAATATAAATATGAAATGAAGCAGGTTAAACACCACAAGTACCAACACAGATAAACATACAAGACACTTGGTTGCAAATTATCTACATAATTTGAGTTACCTCATCAACTGCTTGCTGAAAGAACTGAGAGGCCTTGTCAAAATAAGCCTTAGCCTCATTTTCATCAGGGGTCAGAAAGGCATAAGAAGTATTTGCATTCCCCAAGTACCAAAGAGCATCATGCTTCTTTGGATTAATCAACAATGCCTCATCCAACTTTGACATCGCATCTACACAATCAAATAAATCAACAGACGACACAAAGAAAAGTTATTAAAAAACAAAACAAATTTAAACATATTAACCGCCTTGAAGTTTCAGCATTATGTGCATTAATATTTTCCCAAGTAATGGTTTAACTTCAAAAAAATCCAAATCACAGATATCCTTATATTTACTTTTTAAAAACTCAAATTTTATGTTGACCCAACATTAATAACTAAAGAGACACGATACAAATATGTATGTCGGTATGTTGGTGTTCACTAGCGGAGCCACACTTGAGCTAGGGTGGGCTGTAGCCCGGGTGAAGTAGGTAAATAAGTAGGGGCAAATATGTAACTTAAGGGGGCAAATTTTTTTTATCGGAGAACCATCTCATTTCCTTGCTCCGAAACCCTATATTCAACCGTCCCACGTTCATCTTCATCTGTTTCTCTCTCCCTCTCTAACGGAGTGATATGATCACTATAAATTGGCCCAAAATAGTTATGAAAGGATCATTAAACTGAGCCAAAACCTCAACTCTTTAACATTTGTAGTGTTGAAGACTTGAAGCCCCAATATCACATGTGATTGTTTATTTTTCCCATATTTTTCTCCCTTTGTCTTTCTTATGTGCGTTAATGTATTAATAGTGTATTAATTCAAGTACCATAATTCTGAATCCCATCTTTTATATTATGAATTTGTCCTACATATATGGCCAATGCTTGCTGCTGGTAGTTGCACAGAAGGTGCTTGGTAATTGGCTTCAGTGAAGCCCCTCTTTTATATTGTGAATTTTGTCGTAAATATCTGGTCAATGCTTGCTGATTGTTGTGCACAGAAAATGCTTCATAGCCTTCATATCTGGTCAATGCTTGCTGAATCCCCTCTTATATTATTTAAAATTAGTAGTTTGTTTGAATTTGTTGTTGGTTTGGGACTTGGTATTAAACCGAATTCAATTTATTTGATATATTTATTATATTTTGGACTTAATATATTACTAATTAGGGCTTTTTTTGGCTTGATAGTTAAAGTTTCACTATTATTAGATTATATATGTTTTCCCCTTCTTGGCTTCCTGCTTCAGTTTGCAAATTGCAAAGCTCATTCACCTAAAATCGCTTTGCTTGAACAATAATAACATTAAACAGGTATATAACTATATAAGTTGAAACTTTATATTCTATTCAACTTTTATTCTGGTAATTCTGATATTTGTATTATGAATCTATGTTTTCTCCACTGGATTTGTGGTAAGTGCATGTTATTCATTTATTTTGATTCCTTTATGTTTAGCTTTATTGCATGTTTCATGTGTACATGAGCTTATTAAAGTGTTTAATGATTTCAGGAAGAATTGGAGCTGAAATGAGTAAAAAGAAAAAATTGCAGGGTTTTTAGCATAAAGTTGGATTCATAGTCTTGGCTTGGGGTTTAGATTTTATTGTAGAACTATTTCTTAACTTTCCGGAACATCTTAAATCGTCCCGATCGGAGTTTACATAAAAAAGTTATGATCTTTTTACCAAACAGTTGCAATTTACATAGTAGTCACTTGGAGCCCAATTTCGACCTTGATTCAGCCAGAATCTGTCAATTCTCAAAGAAGTAAAGTTGTAGATCTCGTCGAGAGCTTTGATTTGATAGGTAACAGGCCCCATAACTCCTCCCGAATCAAAAGTTATACTCGTTTTACCAAAGGACGTCGTAGCAGAAAATGAAAATTCGTCCCATCGAATTTGAGGGGGAAAATTGGAAAATCTTAGATTTTTGAAAAGTTTCTAAAAGCAGATTTTGACAGCTTTATACATGGAATGAGATTGATATTTCTATTAGATTTAGGATATCTTTATACTGAAATTTATTTCCAAATTAGATTCAATTTCTTTATGGAAACTAGTTGTAATTTGTAAATCCTTTTAAGATTTGGATTTCTAGTTCTCATAGGATTTAGATTTTTGTCTAGCACTATAAATAGAGGATGATCGTCAGGATTTTATTCATTCAGTCATCTACTACATTCTCTCATCTACAACATTGGAGGATTGAAGACATAAGCTAAGTTCTTTTTATTCAGTCCTAAGGGATGTTGAACCTTATTTATAATTAATGGTTAATTGAGTATTCATTATTTATTCTTTCTCATATGAAATTCATTCTTGATAATCTAATTTAATTTCTGAATGCTATTTGGCTTAACTGATTTGATTTCTGCAGGATTGAGTTAGTTAACGAATATCATATGCTAAATCAAGGAATAATATTACGTGTAATTGATATTGTTCTTAATCACAAGTAGTAATTAATAATACCTTATTGTAAACAAACTTTTAAATATTGCAATGATTATTAAAAGACAAGTTAAACAATCCGAGCTTATGTGTTTGTTACTTGGAATAGTCTAATTCTCTAATTCTTAATGCTACTGTTATATTAAATCTAGAAAGTTTGTTCTAGGTTATATAATGGTTAGAATCTTGTGAAAAGCTTGTTTCATTGAGTGACAATCTAAGGAGAGTTTCGGGTAGCAGAGCTTGTTATTACCTAGGGCTATTAGTTTCATTGAAGGGTAAATAATGTTACACTATTAATCTATTATTGTAAAAATGTGATACTGAACTGAAGAACTGAAGTTTTTATTTATTGTTTATTCTTGTTAGTTTATTCTTGTTAATTAATTCAAAATCCATTTTTCATTAGAAATAATGGGATAAATATAAAACAAATCACTCTCTGTGGATCGATCCTTACTTACTAGTGTGCTAATTGTTTGAATTTGTAAAGTAAAAGTGATGTTAATTTAGGAATGTAAACAACAACTCACAATTTATGTTTCATTATTTGATAGCTTTTGAATCAATGCTATAACTTCGAAGTATTCGTTTTGTTTTGAACTCTAAAAGTGTGAGGATTAGAGGAAGGAAAACAATAGGAAAATTAGAACTAGAAAGTGACAAGGAAATGGTTGGTACTTGGAAGCCCAGGACCGAAAAAATTCCTGGCTCCGCTTGGTTGGTGTGATGAATAGGTAGAATTTGTAAGTACCTTGAATCATCTTCTTAGCTTCAGGAATACTATGGAATTGTGATAACTCGAGCAACGCCCCTCCCCACCGTAACAGGTTCTGTACACAGTTAAGTAGTAAACATATTTCCAATGTCAGGCAATCTATTACCCATTGATTTATCATTATATAAAATGCATACGAATATGGAAAACAAATGGAAATTAATAAACCATATATGTATTTGTGTAGTGAATGAGAGAGGAAAAACGAACTTCAGCATTGAGGGGATCTTTTGCGTAGGAGGCTTCGGCCGCTTTGCGAGTGTGTTCGAAGAAGAGGAAACGATCGAAATCTCCTTGCATCTCCATCTCCATCTCAAATCCTACCAACTTTACCAATTAACGATCGAATAAACAAATTTCTGCACTTTTAGGGCTTTTTTTCTTCTCTCCTTAATTACAGACTGTATTTTACCTGAAGACGAAGAAGAAATAGCCGACGGTGAAGCTCTTTTTTTCTCTATAGCGGTTCCCAAGGCTGGTCGGAGTTCCAAGTAACAAGGCGTGTTCAACACGATCGATGTTATTACACGGGGAATCCACCCTTTTTTTGTGCTGCAACGTTATTTCCACGCGCTGTTAGTAGTAACTACTAACTAGTACGAAAGAGAGGAATTCTATGTTCTCGTGTAAAAGTTAAGGAATTCTATGGGCTACTACTTAAACCACTGGCCTTGATCATGAGTTGGCCCAAGCCTTTTATATACGTTGCAGCCCAATAAAAGATATTTTTTACAAAAAATGTAAAAATTAAGGAAATAACTTGTATTGTGTTTTAAAGTAACTACGGATAAAAGTTTTTCTCTTCTTTTCCTTTTTTATAAATTCACAAACAACAAAATTATAATTTTTCTACTATTTTATTTTTCATCTAAATTTTATTTTTTTATAAACTTAATTTTATCAAACACCGCCTACATAATACTGCTATAATTTGTTCACCTTACTACTCGTGGGCCGTGCCCAGAAAACTTGGCGCAGTAACAAAAATGGAAGTGGTTAGCATGAATTTAATTTTAGTCAGTTGACCAATACAGTATCGACTCGCAAACAAAAGGTAATCTCAGTATTATGTTGGTTACATGACCAACATATTATGAAGTTAATGTCAAGGTAACCGACCAAATCCAACAAAAACTGATTTCACGTGAGAATTCATGAATGCCGCCCACTTGAAGCATTAGATGCAAATTTGCTAGTAAAAATTTTTTGTATGAAATTTAGGGAAATTAAAACCGATTCATCTTATACCATTAATGAAATACTCCATAACACGAATAACTGAGATTTTTTAAAAAAAAATCACACATTCATAACACAAACATTTTATATCAAATTAAAAAAAATTTCAATTACCTAACTATTTTAGGTCCAGCCTTTAAAGATTGAAGACCATCTAATCACATTTGTAAAATTTTACAAGTAGAAACACCATAATAATGGCCAAGTCCAATGCATGTGGCACAAGAGCTAATAATATATATATATATATATATATATATATATATATATATATATATATATATATTGTCAAGGCAATTATATATCTTTTGTGTATTTACTACAGTACAATCTACTAATAATGGCAAACACAAGATTTATCCACACATGTTAATAATAGTAACCAACCTCTACTACTTACTATACCCATGCAGGAGCCAATTAATCCAACAAATAAACTAGTGATCAGAATGTTATTTAAAGATTTTTCTGGTGTGGTGTGGTGTGCAGTGCAGGGTAGGGAACATCACAACTAGACTCAAAATCCCCACATCAAACAAGTTAAAAAAACACAAGATGCTTGATAACATAAAGTAATGTCATAATAGCTAGGAACAATGGATGTAGGTAGACTCACCAGCTTGTAAAAAATTAGAGAATTCTGAACTAATTAATTACATTAGTTTTTCAAACTCTGTTGCTGCATTTTGGATGACAACTGAACTGACCACATTAATCCCGAAGTAATCCATGTTATGAAGGGTGAGGAGGAGGAGGAGGGATTTAGTGGAGTATTTGTGTAATCGACTAAAATAAATATTATCTTCAATAAAGATAAATATTATTTTTAATAGTCAAAACTTTTCTTTGCTATTAATATTATACTCCCTCTCTTATGATCAAAATACAGATTTTATATAAATTAAGAAAAGTTAAAGAATATAATGTTTCAATTCTATCCACAATAAATAATATTCCTACTTAAGTGCTCTTTTGGGTAAATAGTTTTCATATAATATTTTAAATTTGAATTATGTATAATTTTTTTACGCTTTAAACATATTTTTTTAGACCGGCAGAGTAATATATACTTTTTATATCGAATATTTTGAAAAAGTATACTTAGTATATAATGAAAAAGGTCAACTTTTTTTGTTGTTAATTTATTTCGAGTTTAACAACTTGTTATACATATTAAATTTGAACACATTTTAGATGTGTTGCAGTAACACATCTAAAAAGTTAAGTAGTATTAAACATGCACAACAGTCTGGCCTGACTTTGGGTTTTAACTAAGTTAGGTCAAGCCCAAGTCTTGGTTGTTTGAGCTGTAATCTATTTAGGTTTGCAAGTTAGGCTTCATTTCTTTTTTCATTTAATGTTAAATATAAAATATATTTAAAATATAAATTAATAAAACTTTGTTAACATGATGCAAGATTTTTAAGATTTTTTTTTTAATATTCTACTACACATTAATATAAGTTGGGTGATTAGAATAAAAATAAATATAGTCCTCTTAAATTAAAGATAAATGTAATTTAGACGTAAGTAGAATACAAAACAAATTGATTTACTAAATGTATATCCACCGTGCACAGTTTGTCTTCATAAAAAGATATAATTTGAATACAGTTTACTGCAATACATATGACTATAGATACAAAATAAAATTAACTTACAGTAGATTACAATTTTATATTTTTAATATAAAGTTAATTTTTTTTAGTATCAGGATCAGTTGAACATATATTTTGTAAAATTTAAATACAAATATATATTTTCCTTTATGGTCATTAAACACTTACATAGTTAGATCTAATTAGTTTTCTAATTGCTCCATGGAATTATTCTTTAAATTGCTACAACATAATACCTGAAAAATAACCAAATTCCCTAAAAATTTAGCATATCCAAATTAATGAAAAACTTGAGTATTTACAAGAAATTAACTTATTATTGACATTTAATATTAAAAGTTAGTGTATTGATGCGTAAATTAATGTTAATATTTAACATTAAAAATATCAAGAAATATTAATAAAATTTTAATGTTAAATATTAGTAATTTAGTAGTTACAATAAACTAACTTATTATTAATATTTAATCAACTAAGTAACTATCTTATTATTAATATTAAATATATTAACTAGTTTTATTCATTGAACATGTATATTAATTAAATATATTTACAAGAAATCAATAAATAATTAAAACTTTAAACTTTGATGCCCCAACTTTGAATATAGAAAACTTAATTTACTTTATAAATATTATTTTAAACAATAAAGTGTTAAATTGATATAAAATTTAAAGTTAAGAATGATAAGTGCAAATTATAATTATGATAGTAAGAATAAGATGTAGTAATATGTAAATAATTATGATAGTAAGAATAGGTATATAAAAAGATTTTGAAATTAGACATAAATGAAAAAAATAGTTTCTCTTCCTAAATTTTAGATTTTTATTTTTAAATTTTAGGGTTGAAAAATCATTATCCTAAATTTTAGGATTGAGGGACGATTTTGTAGTATTTGCTATATATATATATATATACCCCAAATTTATTTATTTTTTAATATGAAATTTAAATTTTGTACATTAATATTTAAAAATTAAAATAAAACTCCTTGGACAATTGGACAGAGGTAATTCAATATTATGTTGAACGATTGTTAAAGTTTATGGACCTTCTTCTGTCCCCAGCCTTTCACGGCTAAATTAGTGGACTACTTTTTTTTTCGGTCCAGCTGCTAATTTAAAAGCAATGAACCAACAACGTTCAGAACTTCCAATTATAATCTTGTTTAAAAAAATTAAATAAAATAAAATAAAATTTCCCATTCTAATTCTAATTTGATCCTGCGGTTCACAATCATTCAACCGACAGCTCTAAATGTCATCACATGTTCAGTCGCCAGCACGACACACATTGTTTTTTGATCATATCTAGCCGGTGATTCCACTTGCCTCAAACTCGCGTCTTATACAATCTCTTCTAAAGAAAACCAAACTGCCGATTAAATGTCACTCACACTCTGTACAAGCGCGTGGTAGTTGTGTTCATAATGCGCGTGGAGTAATATTCAAAACAGTGGTGGCAATAATGTAATAAAGTTTAAACTTCAGGGAAAATTATGTAAAGGTAGATTACATAAATGCCCAGCCCAAAAATCTCCATTACTCATCTCCCTCTTTAGCAGCAAGCCAACGAGATAAAGGTGCGTCCACTACTCCACCTCTCTCTCTCTCTCTCTCTTTCTCTCTCTAGCAATCTTTTCTCTACTTTCTCTCTCTAGCTATAGTTTTGGATCCCCAAATCTAGGGTTCTTCATTCTTCCTTGTGTAACGTGTATATTTCTGTTGATCTGTTAGTTTAAGGGCTTGAATATATTATTTATCTTCAACGCCCGATTTTGAAGCTACTTTTTCCTTTGACTGATTGCTGAATTTATCCTGGTCAGTCCAAATCTACTACTCCTGCCTATCTTCACTTGTATTTTATTTATTTATTTAAAGTGGTAAATTTTGTTAGTACTGATTTTTGCATAGTGCTTGTGAATTTCTGTTTAATGTTTAGAGTAATGTTGTAGGCTAAGTCTCTCTAATCTACGAATTTGTGTTGTGTTTTTCCATTTTCTTCTGAAGTATAGTTTTGGAGTTTACTCTTGCAAATTTTTCTCGAATATTTTGGTTATTTAGTACGATACCATCTATCTCCAGCTATATTGTAAGCCGAGGCTTTGGAAAATTAACAAATTTGCTATTACACGAGCATTGCGAAGGTGTATCTTGATTGCTGGCAGGAATAGACTATTAACTTTTTCGTGAAAGATTTTGTTCGAAGTAAATGGAGTCTAGCAGGAGTTTCATCTTATAAATTGGTATTGGTACTGTTTTTTGTTTTTTTGTGAATCTATGTTATTCACTAGTTCATTTTACTACCTTAACAGGCTTGGATTTGTCCCTCTTTAAGTGACCGGGATCCCCCTCAATTAATATATATTTCTCGTTTGAAGTTCTTTTTGCCACTTCCTATGTGTTCTTCTGTTCCCCCTTCTCTCTGTCACCCCCTCCTTCCCACATACCAAGCTTTACTGTTTATGCACTTCAAAGGATTTATGTAAAATGGTACCTTTTTTTTCTTTTTTTCTTTTCCGGATAGAGGGAGTACTATGTGTTTCACTAGACGACATTCTTTCCAGATGCATATTTTTCATGCTAATGTTTGAGAAGTTCTGTTGCATTTTTACAGCATGCTAACCATAGCATTTTGCAGGATGGATAACTTTTGGCAATTGGGTGACGAGCTGCGAGGATTAAAAGTCTCTGAGGAGCACAAGTGGTTAATGGCTGCTTCTAGATTGGCTGAGCAGACACGGTCCAAGGTAGAGCGGAGGAACAATCTTGATCTTTCTAAAGGATCAGTTGAAACAAGGTCTAGGGATAACGTTGGGTTCCAGGAAGATAACAAATTTGAAAGCCTCAACTTCAACATGGTAAATTTGGACACCAAAATGAATGAAACCGTTGCGAAAAGTTCTCTCAGGAGTGGTATGTACAATATGAACGCTGTGTATCAGAAAAACAATCTCAGCAACATTGGTAATATGAATGGTACGAAGTATAATGGTAACAACCACAACAAGGAGGCTATCAACAACAACAATCACAACAGCAACAACTATGAGAATGCCAATTCGAACAGTGCTGTTGACAAAAGGTTTAAGACCTTGCCTGCAGCAGAGACGCTCCCACGAGATGAAGTTCTTGGCGGATATATCTTTGTTTGCAATAATGACACAATGCAGGAGGATTTGAAGCGTCAACTATTTGGTAAATAATTTGTTCTTTCTCTGATTTGTGTATTGAACATTGGTTTGTCTAGTTTTATTTTTATATGATAATCCATTTTATTATTACTCTGTTCTGGGTAGACTTCTCAAATAATCGATGGAACGGCTTGCGAACACGACTTAAATTTAACATGTTTCTATGGACCACCAAATAACAAATGCAAGGAGAAATGTGGCTGTAGATTGACTAAGAAATTGGATGTATTACTATAGACTAATTATGAACAATTTATCCAAATAATTTTTTGCTAGTTACTTTTGCATATTAATTGTTTAATTATTTTGCAGGTTTACCACCAAGATATAGGGACTCTGTTCGGGCAATAACACCAGGCTTACCTCTGTTTCTCTACAACTACACCACTCACCAGTTGCATGGTATTTTTGAGGTCTGTTGCTATCTCTACCTTTATTTTTTATCTAACTTATTCGCAACAACTTATACATTAGGCTCTGTGCTGGTTTTGCCATTATTCTGTACAATTTTTGTTGGATTTTCTGATTAATTAACTTACTCTTGGAAAATGTAATTTTTACTAATCAGGAAGTATTTGTGATTATGTTGTCCCTATATATCTTCTATTGTTGTTCAGTATATATCTTGTTGAGAAATGCAATCATTATCCCACAAGCTACGGTGGTTACGTTTCGTTTTCAGTTAAAGATGGTTCTAACTGCTATACTTTTCTTGTGGTGTTATTCCAAAATTACTACCTTAGTTAGATCTAGGAAGTAGACGAGCTTCTTATTATATGTGATTGCTTTCGCATATGAACAACCCATTTTAAAATTCTCCCTCATTTATGTTATATGTCTCTTCATTTGAGCAAAGGTTTCAAGTTTTTTTGCTGATATATGTTTGTCACCTTGTTAAATTCTTAAGCACAAGTGTTTCTTGAACTTTCCTTGTATATAGGCTTCAAGTTTTGGGGGTTCTAACATCGATGCAACTGCTTGGGAAGATAAAAAGTGCAAAGGCGAGTCAAGGTTTCCTGCTCAGGTAAGATAAATGGATATCATAATGTTGTTTTCTTATAGTGATGGGCCCCTGAGCCTTTTAACCAACTGTATTTCATCTCTCTTCCAAATCAGGTTAGGATCCGTGTTAGAAAAATTTGCAAGGCCTTGGAGGAAGATGCTTTTAGGCCAGTACTGCATCACTATGATGGCCCAAAATTTCGTCTCGAGCTTTCAGTCCCTGAGGTGTGTTGAAAACTTGCATTCTTCTGTAATATCTTTGAATTTTTCCTCTATCATAAGCTTCTTTTTTTCCCCCAAAAATATTACTTTTTAATCCTGTTTGATTTTGCAGACACTAGACTTGCTTGATCTCTGTGAACAAGCTGGTATTTAGAGCCCAATGCTGACATGAAAAGACCATCCGATCCAGCATAAGTAAATGTGAATGGCGTAGGTTTTATGGTGTTGTGTGCTTTGAGCAGATGTTTTCCGTAAAGCGCAAGCTTGGGAGGTTAATCTGGTTTGAGGGATAAGTGAGAGTAGGGTTGGGTTTTTGTGGCAGCCAAATAATATAGTGGTGTTGTGTGAAGGTATCCTGTAAGTTGCTTCACACTATTTTATAGCAATGTAATCTGTAGACACAACTTAAAGTGAGTGATCGTTGTGTAATGGTGAAGTCGTCAAAAGATGACCACCACTTTCATGTGTTTCTATCTTGTGCAATGGTAAGCAAGTTTTCTGCACGGTATTCTTATGTTATTTTTAGTTATGTTTGCTTAATTTTGATATGAAATGCAAAATACAAATACCCATTGCCTACAAATATGATTATTTGAAAGTGCCCAAGTTTAACATCACTCACATTATCATGTTAGCACAATTAAGCTAACAAGATCAGGATTAAGCTGACAATAAATAAAAATATATTACACTTTTATTGTGTAATTGATAAATTCACAAAATCATCAGTGGCTTTCCAGTAATAAGTTATTCATTAAAAAAATACATAAAGTTCATTTAAAAATAAATCTAGAGGATAATAATTAAAATGGGAAAATACAGTCATTCAGATGTTTCAAACAGATCTACTATCAAACAATTGATTTCAGAGCCTCTACTCTATTCAATTCATTCAATATACTTAATTATTATTCAAAACTTTTTGCTCAATTTTTATCAAACACCACCTTAATACCATTACAAGCCAAACACATTTGAGTGGAGTGGTTAGAATCGGTGCTAAAGCCTTGTGCATATTTCCAGAGTCAAAACTTGTGTACAGTATTGAGCGGTGGTCTAGTGGTCCAAGAGTTTGTATATTACTTCCTGTCGTCCTCGCTCTAAAATTATGTTAATGTTATTGAATTTCGTATATTCAAAAGTTGAGTAACGTTGTAATGTTAATGTTATTAAAAATATTTTTTTAAAAAGCCGTAAAAAATTTATGATTACTTACTCGGAATGAACTCAACTCTAAGATAATGTTTGATAAAATTAAATTATTAAGATTTGACTGCTTAATACATCTTAATAAATTAGATCATCTGAATAAAATAACATCAAAATCTAAAAAATATGTTTGATAACTATCAAGTATAAAACATCTAAATAACACTATTTTTCCATTTTAACCCTCTAAGTTATTTAAAAATTTTATTTGAATAATCTTAAAATTTGAAATTAAAAGAGTACAATATTTATTGAGACTATTTTTGTCTATATATTTTAAATAAACTATTAAGATGCAACTCTTAATAGTTTAAACTTGAGTTCCTGTCTTAATGATTAAGATGCATTAAGAGAAAAAAATTTACCAAACAAGATTTGCCTCAAACCGAACACAAACAAACACCACACAAGGCTTCTCCGAACTCCCCAGTACTTTGGAATCAGGTCACATAAATCATATGATAATTCCTTGATTACTAAAATTGAAGTCATCTTTGGAGCCGAAGGTACAAAATAGGAATATCAGATAAAGGCAGGAATTGAGATTCATAAGAGGACGCAATTAGCACTAAATTTTTTCCTCAAAACATAGTTCATACTCATTCCCTTAAGACTCACCACAAGGCCGATTGCCATTTCGCCGCCATGAACCAACGTCAAATCCAAACAAGCTTAAACGTGACTTTGTTCAACAGGAAGATGGGGCTTCCCTTAAAACTTATTAACAGACAAATCAACCCCTATCAATGGTTCATCGTTCCGAAAAGGTAGTGTTTTTTTTTTTCCATCACTGGATTTAGTCGAAAATGCAGCAGCCCAGGAGAAGCCTTTAAAACAGACAAAAACACACCTAATGCGGACTTGACTCAAACACAAAAAATGACACGGGATCTGATCTCAGGTTTGTTTTCAAGCTGCCAGTCTACACCAGGTCTATGTTCAGAGCGCAACAGTGACGAGAAAGGACTGAATTCTTTGCAGCAGCTCAGCCTTTATGGAATCAGGAACTGAAGCTGCAAAGGTAAAGAAAAGCGTATCATAAACAAGTACACGGTAATTTTAACTTTCAATAGTTGAAACCATCAACAACCAAATAGATTTATCTTCAATCAGGGAGTTGGTTGACCAACTAATTTTAGACTGGACCAGCACAAGTAACCTAATAACAAATTTTAGCACAAAAGCATAAGATTAAATAATATTAATATTCCAAGATAAAATAATATACCATCCAATCCAGAAAACACATCAAACTCTAGTGGCTGAATCAGTTGGGGCAAAAGTGGAAATGAAGGATGTATCAATTTTACAAAACAATTTCTTGATCTTCTACACCTAGATATTAAGGTCTGAGAAAGAAACAGAACATCATCAAATTATACTCTGTAATTCTCAATCAAAAAACCGCATATAAGGTCCTCCAACTACATGGGCCAAAAATCTTCCAGGCAATCATAGGCCTGATACAAAGATGAGCCACTAGATAGATTGTCATGTTGTGCTAATTTATCCATGTGTTATCACTCCCAATAACGTCAATAAAGTTTCAACCTGTATAATCCTCTCCTTAGATAGGGAAGTAACTCCCAAAAGCTTCAATATAGAAAGGAAAGAAACTCATGTTAGCAGATTACTAGTAGCAACCGAGGGTTATGAAAAATCCTTACCTCTGCCTTTAGGGGTAATCACATGTACAAGGTCATCTACCGTAACGTTGTTCCTCCCCTGCTTCTTTATATATGCCCTAAGAAAGCCATTGTTAAAACAGATACTCAAATTTTGCAAAAGGCACCAAATAGTAAGTATTGCTCATGAAAAATATTTTTGCATAAAAAAATTACTTTGTCCAACTTGTTAGACCTGGAAACAGAGGTTTTACAGATGGATATTATTGTCTTCTCATTTTTGAAAAAGAAAAAGAAAAGTGAAGGATTCCAATTACTACATTAGCGGTGCATCAGAATAACTTGACATGCATAGAATAACACAAACGGTTCTCCTCCTACCTACCCTCTCCTTGGAAGGAAATAAAAAACACATACATGCAGAATAGCACAGTCACATGCACAAGGGCACACACTCTTCGAGGGAAAATCCCAGACTCTAAACCAGGTTCCTAAAAGCTACTAAAGACTAGCATTCACCACCAAAATTTGAGTAACTTATTTGGGAACAAATTGCAGTTTCAAGTTTAAAAAGTTCATTTTGAATCTAGTTATCTGAAGAAACAACCAAGATAATTAAGTGTACTTGAGTGGCGCCCCCTTTCAGCTTCTTTTTCCTATTTAAGAAAACATATGTTACTTTAGACAAAAAAGAGGAGGCCAAAGATAAAAGACAAACATATTCAGATTTATTAGCATATGTTTCCATACTACTTTTTCCTTTAAAAACAAGAAAACAGTTTAAGCCCAAGTACATTGGGCATATGTGGCACAATTCACTTGTGAAACAAACTTGTGGGAAGAAGATGCGAGTAACAGGTAAAGGAACTACATGGATGCCCCAGATAATACCCATAACTCCAAATCCTCTTATGATCAAGAATATAATGCTGCTATAACGATACCAAACTTCAATTGGAACTAAGATTATTACTACTCTAGAAAAACGACTTATGTAAAGTCACTATGCTTAATAGCACCTTCAATGTCCCCACTCCTCCACCCCACCTATATCACCCCCACCCCAAGCACACATACTTTCACTTCTACCTCTAGCCTCTAAATCTTTGAGAAGCATGATGTGACCAACAAGAGGAAGTCTTGTCATTATTATCAAGTAAATGGTTTGATTGTCTTGAACAATGTCTCAGACTCTCAGCATCTAATCAAATGTCCATGCAACTCTTAGCTCTCGCTCAATCCAATGATGTGCTTTGGTGGTGTCAAACTAAGAGTCTTCCAACTTGTCTTAGTTAGAGCTAGTTCCAAAATACAAGAGGAAAGTATACCTCTATTAGTTGATATTTCCTACTTATTTGTTTGAGACAGATTGTACGGTAACTTTTAAGTGATTAGGTCCAGCTCAATTTAGGCAATCTTGTGGAAAAAATGTCATTAAATTTAATCCATGATCAGGGTAATGAATAAAGAATATAAAAAAATCCACACATGCATTGCACCTGAAGCTAGGAAATAAAGGGGAAAACAGAAAAAGAACGAGGGGGAAAACCTGCAAAGTGTTTTCAATTCATCCTTCCACCCACATTCGGCCAGTCGTTCCCTCAGTAGCTCCATCAATCGTTCTTTTTCCCCACTCTCGATCAGCTATAAAGTCAGTTAAATTAATCAAAGCCATTAAAAACCCAAAATCCAACTTCAATGAAGATAATTCCATAATACACACCACATAAAAACCCAACATCAGAACTACACTGAAATGCAACACTACAGCTAGTATTTCAAAATCAAGTTCTTTTTTCTAGCTGATATTTAATCTTATAACTTTCTATTCACTACAATTTAACAATCTAAAACTAGCATACAGAAATAGAGAAAGTTTGATAAAAGAAAAGCAGGGATTGTCTAACTAAATCAGTTTCTGAAAGAAATATTTGCTCAAACAAAGGATTAAAGTGCTTGCCCAATCAAAACAGGTACAGATTTAACATGTTTAAAAGGAAAAAACCTTTTACCTTAATAATACACAGGACGGTCAGTAAGTAAAGAACAATTAAAATTTGTAGCTAATCTATAACAGTTATTTAAGATCTCATAATCTGAAACTTTAGAGATTGAAAAAATTCAAAGCGGCTTCTTTTCTTCCAAACCATTATAACAAAGATTAGAAAATATAAAAAAAAGGACCTTTATGTTGATAATTTCAGGAAGCGAAGGCTCTTTTTCTCGATCATCCAATACATCTGGTGTCGGTGGACGATTAACCGAGTGCCTCCTGTTTTTTAACATCATAAACACCCCCAAAACAAAACATTAAAACTCCCCCAAAACAACAAAACCAATCATTAGGCAAACTGAAAACACACACATATACATATATATATATATATATATATATATATATATATATGCTTGTGATTGTTTATATTAGAGAGATAGTACATGCTGGGTTAAGGAAGCAACAAAAATCTCGATCAAAGCTTGGGAATGCGATGTCTGTGACGAGAATATAAAAACCTGTGTCAAGATATTAAACGACGTCGGAGGATTAATTGGAACTGTGGTTTTCTTCCTGACCTTTTTGCCCACCAGTTTTGAGTGAAATGACTATAATAGACCCCGGTAAACGGAAAACGATTTGGCGGCAATTAGTTACCATGAGTACGGCTGTGGACAGAAACTAACTTGTGCTTAACTAAAGCAAAACATTCGATTGGATTTGATTTGCTTTGCTTTGCTTTGCTTGGAACAGAGTGCAGACTTTTCAGACGTTAAAAAAAAAGCTCATCTCTCTGCGTTTTAATGGCTTCAGTTTCGTATTCTTCAGTTAATTTGTGTGATAAAGCTTCACCGTTCTGTTCGGGGTTCAATAAAAAACCATTGTTCAACTCATTTTCTATTGGAGTTGGATCGGCGAAGAAGAATAGGGGATTTAGGGTTTCTGTTTGTAGAGCCTCTGCTGCTGCTGCTTTTCCTAATCTCGATGCTGATGATTTCAGGCATCCACTTGATAAACAGGTGACTGTTGGGATTCTTCTTTTTTGATTCTATCTTCAATTTACTTCTTAAATTTCAAAAAATTCGTTTAAATTTTGCTTTCTATTTATTATTGTTTGAAATTGTTCTCTGGTTCAGAATACGCTGTTATTGAGGGCAATTCCAGGTTTAAACGAGATTGGAAAGGCTTTCTTAGGTAATTATACTAGAAGTGTTATATATCGTGAATTTCAATTCATTCCCTATAACAACCCGGGTCAAATCGTCCCTAACAAAATATCAAATCTCAAGTCCAAATCACAAGACCTTAAATCACTAACACAATAGTATGTTCTTGGTCATCTTAACTCACCCAAAATGTCATGGCTGAAGTTACTATAGTTAGTAACTTAATTCCTTATGTACAGACGATGTGGGACTGAGGATGTTATAAACTCCACCACTTAAATTTCTAACGTCCTCGTCAGAAACGATCACATACACGGTCCATGTATATTTGTCTCTCTAGCCATTGTGGGACAATAATGACCCGAGCTTTCGAGAATCAGCTCTGATATCAAATGAAACAACCCACGTGGTATCGTTAGTGCCCATGGGAGGAGTATGTTTTATTTTGAAAAGAAAACTGGTGTAGCCTTTTGTTCCCACGTGCTACGGGATAACCCTTCAAACTTTATACTCCCGGTGTCATTATTATTTACTGAACTAATAGGAAAAGTAAACCAGGGTTAAACTCGATCAAAATTGGAAAAGATTACAGTAGATGATTATTAATCTTATGGGTGTTAGGTGATATTGCATTCCATTGCAAGTTTCTCACAAAAGATATACACATTAGTTTTCCTGTTTCTTATACTACCCCACTGAGTGTATTAATTTTTATTTGCTAAATTTCACTGATTATTTTTGTTTTGGATAAACTGTTGTGTGTTTGCAATTGAAGGTCAAAAAGGCCACAATAAAACAATTCTATGAATTTATAAGATTATCATATAAGGACACTTTTCATACACAATAATTATTCCAACGTTTGTGGTGGATCTGTGGTTGAGATATTTGCATCATTGACATGAGCTTAGGTTGCTTAAACTTTTTTCTGCCTTGAGCATTTTTTACTTCAATATCAGTCAGAATAAATTCACATGTTTTCGGGAATATGGTATACATTTCCATAATGCTGAAGAGCTTTTAGTCCACTGCAATTTTGTCTCCAATCATCTTGTACATGGTAAAATTCAGATCAAATTATGCACGGTTTCATTAGTTATGAATTTTGGAGAGTTTTCTTTATTAACACTTTTACTGCAGGGACCATTGCAGAGCAGGTCATGGTTCTTGAGAATATCGGGACATCAGTTCTTGTCTCCGAGAATCAGGTTAGTTGCTGAGTAGATGAGTAAGTTAATGTCATAGCACGAAAGCTTAAATTAGTTTCAAATTGAACCTCTTTGAAATTTCCACGATAGTTCTTATATGCTTCCACTAAGGCACCAGGCACCTTGTCCAGACCATTTTTTAGTGCTTAGGAACTATTATTGATCAGCAGGAGATCTCTTCAGCGGGCATAAAACTTATTCTACCTGTGATTTATAGAAAACAAACATATTTTTTACTATCTTGACAAACCTATGAGGTATGACCTCAAATAATTTAGTTTTCCACTAATCAAATACTTTGGTAGTTGATAACATGGTAAATTGAGAATTTCATTATACTATTTGGCTTGCAATCGTCATTCAACTCGACATTTTTCATCCTTATGCATGCATCTCAATTTTTTGTCTTGTGCCAAAAGAATTATTATATGGTTATTTTTAGTCATTTCAAGAATCAAGTGCATATGTATTTCAGTGATTATTCCAGTTAAAAGATTTAAAATGCATTGAGGAAAGTGTATATCTGACTGTGTAACTCTATTTTGTATTGTATCAGCTTTCTGAACTTCATCACTTGATGGTTGAGGCTGCGGAAACACTTAAAACTGAGGCTCCTGACCTCTATGTGCGTCAAAGTCCTGTACCCAACGCATATACTCTAGCTGTCAGTGGTAAAAAGCCATTTGTTGTTGTTCATACAAGTCTTGTGGAGCTTCTGACAAGAAAGGAGTTGCAGGTGGTTCTTTTTCTCCCTCTGTTATAGTGAATTATGTTTGTTCGTTATTTCATGTTATAAATCCATGCTTTCCTTTTTGCAGTGCTTCAAGAGTTCTCAATAAAGCAAAATTTTCTTTGACCATGTTAATTGGTTCTCAACCTTTTATCAAAATATAATCTTATTGATGTCTTTGATATGATGGAATGCTATTAACTGACTATTGTTGTATTCATGAACAGGCCGTTTTGGCTCACGAGTTAGGTCACCTTAAATGTGATCATGGTGTATGGTTGACCGTTGCAAATATTCTCACCCTTGGGGCCTACAGCATTCCTGGTAGGTAGTTTTGTTTCTTAAGATGTCTTGTTTTGTCAAATCAATGTTGTTTCTTGAGTATAGGTATAAAAAACTATATATTTTGAGTTCCTGACTCAGGGTAGAAGAGACGAGTACATAGAGTAGGTAAGGTAATTGTATCCAATCAAGTAATTTGTGTTGAAATTATGTATATATAATTTTTGGTGTATAAATGTGTATGTATAGAGAGAGAGAGAGAGTCGGGGAGAGGGTTTGCCCCACATTTTGACAGGTCTATTTTAGGTTGGAGGAATTCTTGACCTTCCCTTCTTTCGAATGCTCTTTCTGTTCTAACAATATTTCATCTTGTCTGTTTTGATAGGTTCTGAGATAAATCTATCAATTAATTGCATACAAAGTTTTTAACTTTCTGTTGGTTTCTCTTCTTTTCAATCGACTGTCAAAAGGTTGCACTAGATAGGGTAATCAGTGTACATACTTTGGTTGAATATTGAAGTATAGTTTTTGAAGAATGTTAATTTAAAGGCTTTTTTTTTCCTTTTTAAATTTAAGTCGATATAGCTGCAAATTACTATTTATCGCTAAACATGTCTCCCATTTCTCTGTCTTAAATATATTAACAAGCTTAGTCATTTTGGTTATGGCTACATCTGGCATATGGACCTCCTGTTGAGGAAGTGAAAAACTTGTACATCTGCTTGTTTTTGTAATGGAACACATACAATATAAACCGACTTGAAACAGTTTTGGTAAGCATATGTAGGGTTTCTAAATTAAGAGAAAAAGAAGTGCCTTTACAGTTGCTTTGGGTGTGTGTGTGTGCATTCATGCGTTCATGGAAGGATATATTTACCTCCATGACTTAGTATAACAAGGTAACTCTGTGTGGTATGAAAGTAAGTGATGTTCACATTCTAGGTTTGGTTCCATGTTATATTCTATTATCTACTTTGCACAATTTGCTTCTGATCTAGATAAAGCAACGTCAGCCCTCATACATGGTCTTATGACTTTGCGGAGACGTGTTTTTTGGTAAACAGTCGCTTGGGCTTGGTCACTGCGACCCCCTTATTAAGGAGGCATCCCTTCTCCCGAAGTTACGGGGGCTATTTTGCGAAAAAGTATGAGCTCTGTATGTGGGTCGCTTCAATAATGGATACAGATCATGCGTTGGCCAGTTCTCTATGGATCCTTCAATATTGTTAATGTACTTACAAAAATATGGAATTAGGATAACCCTTTTATGAACAGGACTTGGAGGATTGATAGCTCAGAGATTAGAAGAACAGCTATTTCGTTGGCTCAGAGCAGCAGAGCTTACTTGTGATCGTGCAGCTCTTCTTGTTGTTCAAGACCCAAAGGTATACACGCCTAAAAATCCCTTTAAGCTAGACAGTGTCCCATTCTCCTCCTTGCTGAAAGCAATTTTGATAATAATACTTTTTTCTTATCATACTCCTACAAGAGGTGGTCATCTCTGTGCTGATGAAGTTAGCTGGGGGCTGCCCGTCTTTGGCTGATCAACTAAACGTGGATGCATTTTTGGAGCAAGCTCGCTCTTATGACAAAGCCTCTTCAAGTCCAGTTGGATGGTATATAAGGTAAACTACAGCAAGTGCAGACCACCAGAAATATTGGCATAAATTACCTACTGATGTATAACCTAATAAATTTGATACTTTCCAGAAATGCTCAAACAAGGCAACTGTCACATCCACTTCCTGTTTTACGTGCTCGTGAGATTGATGAGTGGTCCAGAAGTCAAGATTATAAATCTCTTCTGAACCGTGCAGCACAGATCAATACCGTGCAAGAAGTTTAGCTTTGCACTGATGACTGAGTTTTCAATTCCAAAGCAAATTATTTTACCTTTTATGTATATGGTTAGTTTCTCAAACTCTGCTAGATTAAATTTCTGGAGTTACCAAAAGTTTTGCATGTAAATTTTGAATACAAACTTTCCGTAGTTCTACTAAATGTAGCAGAATGAATAGAGTGGCTTGCCCTCTTTCTTGTATTACACCTTGAAGCTTGAAGGTGAGCACTGACATGATCAGGTGACTACACGTGCCTTATCTATGAATAGAATACAGTGGTAAGATAGGTTTTTTGCCCCTTAGTTTAAGGTTGTGGGAGACTTTGTAGATTACCTATGATGATGGAAATTACTAATAATGTCCTTTCGGTTGGTTGAATTTTGTCTGTGCTAATTCAGTCTTCTTAAAATTTGATGCTTCTTAATGTGTTATTTTTCTGTTTTATGCATCAGGTTAATACTGCAAGACATACAACAGTGCTGGAGATGAAGTGCTTATTGGATATGAACTTCTCTCTGCTTTAATTCTACTTCACACAAATAGAAAATTACTTCAATAGGTATTGTTGCCTAGTATTTTGCAAGTATAAAATTTGATTATTGTGGGACCTATCTATTATTCATGTGAGAGGAGCTCATTTTTGCTTGTGAAAATATCAATTCCCTATGTTATACTGTTCACAAATTATCTCTGTATATACATCAAGTACATAAGAATTTGTATTTTACTGTTTCTTATGGTGTCAAAATGTGATTAATCTTGTTCCTATCAAAGAACCCAAGCTATTAGAAGGGTACATGTATACATCCAGTGTTGCCCAATATCACAACTTTTGTTTACAAAAATGTTTGGTTCAAAACATTTTCTAACCAACTCTTTTGATAGCTCTATTATCACCCAATAGCAGCAAACCTCCCTGTAAATAACATGCTTCAGAATATGAAAAAGAATAATTTTCTAGTATCAAGTTATCAACTAAAAGCAACAAGGTCTAGGTCAATTATAGGTACCGATGTTGCGCATCAGCAAAGGGCTAGAAAAAGTAGGGAAATGAGACGAGCCATTTGTGGATATGACTTCGGACTTTGTGAAGCACGTAAGACCACAGCATCAATCATAGGACCACAAGACACACCCTCTCTACTCTGGCTTGTGCTATAGCTTTGGAAGCCTATTTGAGTTGGACTTGATTCTGCCTTGAATGCCAATGAAAATTTCTTGGCTGATCCAGTCCCATTGCTCTGCAGTGTAAAATTCTGAGCCAAGGATCCCGCTTGAACCCCTACAATAAATTCTCCCACGCAAGCGTCATTAGCATCTCCTAGCATGAACTCTAAGTTATAACTAGAGCCCTCATTAAGTACTCTTGCTGTTTGTATGCCAGCTAAAATTCCCGAGACAAACTCAACAGCAGCTTTGCCTTCTGGGACAAAGAAGTGTTTAGAGTCTACATATTTAACAGTTCCCTCCACAGACCATTGTTGTAAGCTAGCCTGAACAAGACTTGGTTCCGAGTCTATTAAAATTCCTTCACCAGAGTCATCTAGAAAAGCCGGCCCCAATTCAAATCCACCATTTGGTAGTAAATTATCTGCTTATTTTCCCAGCAATAGATTTCCAACATGAAAAGATTCAGTTAGCAAAAGAGCATGCATTTCAATTATCACAAATTTCTTTTTATCAGACTTATGACTGAAACGTAGATGCTATCATGCTACACTACATATAGTCACATTTCTGGTCATATTAGATGAGAGAAAACTACATACCACTACGTTGAGTAACTGGTACAATGGTCTTGAGTAGAAGCTTATCAACAATAGGCCAACAAGTGGAATTGGAATCTGTCTCAACAGCTTGGCTTTTGAACACAAGGCTAATGGACTCTCCATCGCCCCAGTTCCCCAATTGGTGACCATAGCTTTCCCATGTTTCCTTCCCATACCTCTCTTTGAAAGAGAATATTGATTCACTATCCGGAGCTGAAACTATAAGGCTCGCGTTGGTTGAACAGCTCTGACTGATCCGGGCTAGAGTAAAGGTAAGAAGATATTGCCTTAAATCGCCATTGGCTTTAAAAGTTTGGTTGATCTTGCCATCTTGACCCAACTCTATAGCATGTCCATTCCCTGGAAGTGGTACAATCAAACTGCCAGTTACATACCGCACCATGCCTTCAAATGTCCATCCGGGGATTGTGTTATTTTCATTCAAGAGAACAATAGGTGCAGTGATGTTTCCGGGCAAGTTTGATGGTTGGAGTTCAAAATCCGGATTCTGCAGAATATCTGTAACCAAAAGTAAATATATTTCACAAAATTATTTGATGGAGAACATGGTCTATATCGAAAAACTACTTGTTTACCTGCAGCAGATGATATTGCTAGGAAGAGAATCGGGAGAAGAAGAACCATCGCCAGCTTCATTCTTTGCTGGTTTGGAAACTAATGGAATGGTGTTAATTGACTTTGTTTAAATAGTTTTTCATGCTTCAGAGAGTTGACTTCAATCCATTATCGTACTTGAATGTGTATCATTTTATTCAGAAATTGCTACCTAGGATTTCTTCCTGTTCTCATGCGAGTAATGGTACGGACAATGGTGGCCAAACTCTTGTGCACAATGGTATGGCTTACGTAATGAACTTTGAAAAATGGAAAAAATAGCACGGTAGTTTACACAAGTTGGATTAATATTAAAATAAATAATTTTTATATATCATTTATGTTAATATTTAATAATACTCTTACAGACTGTTAAGTTGGAACGAAATTATTTTTAAAGTCGGAACAAAATGTTGTTGAAAATTAGATTTAAATGGTGTTGGAATATATTTTATTTATGCTATATTTGGATTAAAATAATGAAATGAAAGAATAAACCGAAAGAAAAATTGTGTATATGGTGATTAATTCATTCTATTTTATCTTTATTTTCATTTCGTGAGATGAGATACATCCCAATAGAAAGAATGAATAGATGTGAGAATTAAGTTATCCCATCACACCATCCACTATCATTAAAATATCAACAACTAAACATGTCACTTAAAAGAAATCATTTCATTCTATCAACTTCTGTTTTTTGTTCTGAAATGAATATTTGGTTGACATGTCTAAATGCATTTGAAGTTTTTAATGGTTTTGCAAAATTTATTTGATTACAAGGTAATTTATTATGTCCACACGCAATATTTCTAAAATGAAGATTCAAATAACACTAAAAAAATTTTAAAAATCTAGCAGGTCCTCTTTTTAAATCGGAAGTAATAGTAATTTACAATTTCTTTTACAAGTAGTATTTTATGAGTCTTCTAGGTGAACATGTAAATTAGACGTGAGTGTATTTTAATTTCATTTATTTATATTTTTATCCATTATTGGGGGTCAAAATACAAATAAGTGAAATTCAAATACATTCATGTCCACATAGAGCTTTTGGTATTTTATTAGCTGACATCACAATCCACTAAATCCAAATATAATCAAAAATTCTATGTGGACACGAAAATTTGACATGAGTATATTTAAATTTTATTTATTTATAGTTTGACCCCAATGCTGAGTAAAAATATAAATAGATAAAATTTAAATATACTCGTATCTAATTTTTATGTCCGCCTAAAACAAGTCAAAATATAATTCCTCACCCACAGACGCACCCAAACCGACCAACCTTTTAAAGCGAATGGCTATTTAAGGCAAAATATCTTCTCTAGCCCGGATAGCATTGCTACTGCCTACTTATTGAGACATTTTTTAACATGCAATTAATTTATATTATTAAATTGAACAGAACTAAAAATTTATGACTTTCAAAATCATTCCTATTATACAGAAAATAAAAAACATTTTCAACAAAAAAAAATTGTGAATCAATGCCAGAAGATGCTCCAGTTATGACAACTACATTATCAGCAACATTTTCGGCTAGCAAAGAACGCACAAGCTTGAACAACAGAAACAGAGATAACAACAAGACTGCTATTAGCAGTGATATCAGAGGAAATAGAACCTTCATAATTATATATATATATATATATATATATGTGTGTGTGTGTGTGTGTGTGTGTGTGTGAGGTTGTAAAATAAACAAATAGTTCGGGCTCGATTCGTACTTACTCGATTAAAAGTTCGATTCGAGTTAGACTCGAAATATAAATGATTCAAATATAAACAAAGTTTAATAAATTACTCGAACCTTCTCAAATTATAATTTTTTATTAATACTCGGATCATAAAAGTTTAAATTGTTCGGACTCGATTCGGAATTGTGCTCAACTAGGTAGTTAAATGAGCCTCAATCAAATTTTATTTTATAGTCGATAGATTTTATGAACCAAATCTGAGCAACTCAATACTCGAATTGATTCGATTCGTTTATACCCTTGTTATATTCTTTCATATTTATTAATTCAAAAGGTTAATTCGTATTTCCAAATATATATGAAAGTAAATGAAAAAAATTCAACCCAAATATTTTACTTTCATATACGTATTTTCATTTACTTTCATATTACTATATACGGCCAAAATTCAAAAGCTTCGTCCAAATTAAAGATTCCCAAATTTTTTCAAATTTTTTGTCGCCTGGCGGAGAAAAAAATGTTAAAAGCTTACGATACAGATTCAGATCCAAAATTACAAATTAAAATTTGCATAATCATATAATTTCATCACTTAAACTAACTAATCACAGTCAATTAGACACAGATCGTAACATACCTTTTGAACACGCGAGAGATTATTCGAAGCACATCAAGGAACATGCAAAGATCACAACTTGATCAACAATGATAACAGGTGGAAGAAAAAGAAATATTGAAGAGGAAGAAGAAAAGGAACGTGCAGAGATTGAAGAGGAGGCTAGGACTAGAGAGGAGGAAGAGACGAAAATATTGTGTGGTGGTGGGTAGTGAGATGATATCATGATAAGGAGTAAAATGAAAAATTTGTGGTGTAGAAGTAGAAATATTGTGGTGTAAAAAATTGTGGGGTAGCTAACCGGACCTTGATGAGTTCTTGCTTACAATATATGGCTACTGCTATTTCATGCCTGCACTGCTGTGTCTGTTCATGGTTATACTTATTTTTGGTTGAGATCCATTAGTTCATTTTTACCAACATTTCTGACCCTTTTTTTTTCAGGTTACTTTATTTGCTTCTCCATGCTCACCTTCTGAAAGTATCATTATGCTTTTGCATTTGGCAGTAAAAGGTAAAATAATTAATCAGCTTAATCAGAAAACATGTGTAAATTTCTGGCAGCAAATTGATCACACAATCTGCTCGATTTTCTGTAAGTTGGTGGGGGTGGGGACATTAATAAAAGCTACATGCATAACTTAACTTATTCCTCAAAGCACTGCTTCATTACAAAGAACTTGTTTATCAAAAAACCAAATTACCAAACCTAATAATCTAATTTATAACGAAATCTCATTCATCCACACAAAGCCCAAATCTTCTCCAAACAAACCGAAGAACATCAACCGTTCCTCTTCTCAAACCCATGAAATCCCTTGTATCTGACGACGTCTCTCTTTTCGAATCCCTCTTTTTTTCCCTCAATCGTTGATTGATACCTTCATCGTTTCCTGAAATCAAAAAGCCACCAGACATCTAGTTGCGTTTTCTTCTTGTTCATGTTAGTAGGGGAGAATGATTGACTGCGTTTTTAAGATGTTTGGATATGGTTTTGGTGCCCCTTCTTCGTGGTGTGGTTCAGCTTTCTTGGAGTTCAAATCCGTTTCCATTGAAGTTCCTCTTTCATGGCTCAAACCATTTTGATGTTGTTCTGTCCGAATATAGTTTTATGTTTGCTCGCTGTTCATCCTCTCCATAAATCAGGTATGGGTTGTTGCTCTTCAAGGATTTGGGTCCTTTGTTTTGCGCTGATTGATTGTTGATTTGTGTGTTTTCCCGATTTGGGTTTCATGTTTGTTGATTGCTTATCATTTACATGTTCACATTTGAGATGCTTGTTTTTGACTAGGCGGTACCGGGTTTTGGGTTGTTGTGTTTCTTTTCGGTTTTCAATCTAAGCTTGTTTGTTTTTATTGTTTCTCCTCGAATTGGATTGATGTTGTTGGTAAGGTCAACTTTGGTTTGGTTGTTCTGGGTTCGGTGATTTGCAGTGCGGCTGGAATCCATGTTCGGTGATTCATATATCGTCGGCGGTTGGCTTTTGATTTTATTAATTTTAGTTGTGTTGTATTTACATTTTTTTCTGGTGGGTTATGATGGTTTTAGCCTTTTGTTGTTTTTGTTTGGTTTTAATACAATGTCGGAATCAGAACATTTTTAAAGGAGAATCAAAATACATCAGTAAAAAAAAATTATTTATTGTCACTTGGAATGCTTCTTTCAAATTTATTTTGTCCAATTATTATATTTCACAACATCTTATTTCAACCCTTGTCAACCTTTGAGTTGTGAGTCAAATGACTTTATATATATATATATATATATATATATATATATATATATATATATATATATATTTTAATTTCCTCTGAACTATGAGACTATTAAATAGACTTTGAAATTTTTAGTCAACTGATTAGCTACTTTTATTGATAAATTATAAATTATAATATTATATATTCAAAACTTTATATTGTAGTTCTAGTCATCTTCGTTGGAGACAACTGAAAAGGGCCACTCAAAGCAAGAAAATGAATTAAGTTATTCTCATTTACAAAAAATTGATACCAAGGTATGATTAAATCAGTAAGACAAATAAGTGTAATATTAATTAATTAATTATCAAACTTATTTAATATTATTTTATTTTATAATAATATTGTTAATTTATTATAGGTGGAAGGACATGAAGAAACAAATGAATTAATAACATCTCATAACAAAGACCAAATTTAATTAACATTAACATGCTACATATTTCAGGGTTGGGGGTCATACGACCCCCCTAGTTCCGCCAGTGTTTTAATGTTTTTTAATTAGTCTGAATGTATTAATGAAAGAGGTATGACTATTTTACCCTTCAATATATCAATAATGTTTAATCCCAAAATAAAAAATTATTTTCTTTTACAAATAGCAGTTGATTTATGTCCCACCCAAATAATTACGTCGATAATTTTAAACGTGATAACCTCAATTGAATGAAATTAAAAAAAATTAATAATTTAATTATTTAATTAATAAAATTAAAAAATGAATTATCAAAGTGAAATATTGCCAATCGTTTAGAGTCCTCCTATTTACCATCTTTGTAACATGTTTCAGTTAATTTGGTAAACTAGTTCTAACATTTTTAATTTTAATTTATTATTTTTGTTGAGGGGTCTCTCTCTCTTATATATTTTGATTTGATAAGACCCGTCTCATTTATAAGGCTGGTGTTGGTTGAACAGCTGTGACTGATCCGGGCTAGAGTATAAAGGTAAGAAGATATTACCTTAAATCGCAATTGGCTTTAAAAGTTGAGTGCTCCTGCACAGACCGGAAATTGGGACAGGAAGATTGGAGGATATTTTAATTTTTTTTATTTTTATTTTTTTATTTTTTATTTGTGATTATCAAAAAATGTATAGTATTTATTTTAATATGAATTTTTATAAAATATAATATTTTAGGTATAATTTATGTACATATACAAGATCAGTCTGTACAACTTTATTCTTGTATATGTATCTAAATTATACCTAAAACATTATATTTTATAAAAATTCATATTGAAAAAAATACTATACATTTTTTGGGAGTCACAAACAAAAATAAATAAATAAAAATTTGAAATGTCCAATTTTCCTGTCCGGTCTGCTAAGACTTTTCCTTAAAAGTTTGGTTGATCTTGCCATCTTGACCCAACTCTATAGCATGTCCATTCCCTGGCAGCGGTTCGGTCAAACTGCCAGTTACATACTGCACCAAATGTCCATCCGGGGATTGTGTTATTTTCATTCAAGAGCACAATTGGTGCAGTGATGTTTCCGGGCAAGTTTGATGGTTGGAGTTCAAAATCCGGATTCTGCCTGCAGAGACAGAATATCTGTAACCAAGAGTATATATATATATATATCACAAAAATATTTGATGGAGAACATGATCTATATCCAAAAACTACATACATATTGCTAGGAAGTAAATATATTGCTAGTAATAGTATGGACAATGGTGCTCAAATAGTGGTACAAAGATTGACTTATGGTACATTTAGATTAAAATAATGAAATATAAGTAGAAACGAAAAGAAAATTTGTGTATATATTGATCAGTTTGGTGATTAAACTATTTTGATAGAATAAAAATTCATTACACGTAAAAATTGTGTATATATTATTTTGAATTAAACTAATGAAGTGTTTGACATGTTTAAAGTCTTAATGCATTCGAAATTTTTAATGGTTTTGCAAAATTTATTTGATTACAAGGTCATTTATTTTGTCGACACGCAATATTTTTTAAATGAAGATTCAAATAACACTAAGAATATTGAGAATAATATTTTTATAAATAATTTTGATAATTCTAACATTCTCTCCCCCACATAAATAATAACTAGAATTCAACTCACATGAGAGAGGATTAAGGCTCTAAAACGAGCAAATAGTTCGGACTTGATTCGTACTCACTTGACTAAAAGTTCAATTTAAACTCGACTCAAAATATAAATGAGTCAAATATGAGCAAATTTTAAAGTTCTATAAATTACTTGAACCTTTTCAAATTATAATTTTCTATTGATACTCGGATCATATTCGTTCGAAAAGTTCAAACTGCTCGGACTCGACTCAGAATTGTGTTCAAATCGGTAGCTAAATGAGCTTCAATCAAATCTTATTTTATACTTCATAAATTTTATGAATCAAATCTAAACAATTCAATACTCAATTTAATTCAATTTATTTACGCCCTTAGAGAGAATTCTCAAAATATTTAAAAAGCTAGCTAGCAGCCTAGCAGGCCCTCTTTTTAAATCGAAAGTGGTACTAGTAATTTACAATTTCTCTTACAAGTAGTGTATTTATTAGCTGACATCACAATCCACTCAATCCAAATATAGTAATTACTCCACCTAGCGACGCACCCAAACCCTATCATATCCCGTAACGGACACTATCATTGTGACAGCTCTATTTATTGCCGTTCATCATATTCCTATTAAATAACGATGAAACTCTTGCATTAATTGGCTGTTGTAGGGTAATCTTATCACAGGCAAGACAAATTATCAGACGGACTAACAATACACCGATACATTCTCGGTGTCTTTGTTTTTGTTGTATCATCAGTTGTAGAGTAGCCATTGAAGGAGGAAGGACCGAGGGAGAGAGAGAGCAGAGAAAATGCCTGGAGTAAGAGGTCCATCTGATTATTCGAAAGAACCTTCTCGTCATCCTTCTCTTCGAATCAATGCCAAGGTACGCCTCTCTTTCTCTATCTAAAAATATAATATTTGTGTATATCCTCACACATAATCAGGGTTGAAACATAATTTCGTTGAAGGTGGTATTACTTGTTCCTATGCTCGTTTTATTTTATTCAGATATTCAATTCGTTGTATATTGATTTTGCTTCACGTAAACTGATCATAATTCATAACTATGTTCCTAATGTTTCTAAATAGCGATTAAATAAGTTCATTTACGTTAGTTTTAGGTGGCAGATCTTCAGTGACTCATTTATTGGTGTTATTAGATAAACTTGTGGGGTTTTAGGTAAAATTATACATTTTCCATTGAATCCAATCAGTCTATTGCATTAAGATGAATTTACTGTCATTGAGACTCTAATTCCTCTTTTATTTTCTTTTTCCTCACTTTTCCTATTCGGTTGGATGTAGGCTTATATTGGCTAATTAATATTTAATAATGTTTCAGCTTTGGTTTATCTACTGTTGTACTATTTGTTGTGCAAACATAGCAGCCTAGCAGCCCAGTTGAAAGGACTGCATTCCATATTGGGGGATTTGGTTTACTGGAAATTTCACACTTTCACTTATAAACCAAACTCTCTTTATAAAAGGGTAGTATGCAGGATTTTTGTTACTTTGTTTGATTGGATAACATCACTTTGTTTGATTGGATAATGTCACTTTCATATGTACTGTTAATTCTGACAATCTTTTTGTTCGAGCGCAACAAGTATCGATTATGCCAGGTAACTAGACAAAATATGTATGGTTTACCTAGACAAAGTATTGATGGATTGTACCGTACAATCACAATCCGTCAATGCTTTGTCTAGATAAATCAGACAGTTTTGTCTAGTTACCTAGCATTATTCACAAGTATTTATGTTAATTTTTCATCATGTAGTTTTTTAACAACTAAGAATTTACCATATCTTTCATCTTTGGTGCAGGAGCCCTTCAATGCTGAGCCACCACGTTCAGCTCTGATTTATTCTTATGTGACTCCTGTAGAGTTCTTCTATAAGAGAAACCATGGACCAATACCAATTGTCGACGACATTGAAAGGTTCTTTACCAATGCCATATTTCCGTCCTCATATATGAACCTCCATTATGTTTGAAGTTTAATAAGTCTTAAATGACTGACTCTCTGTTTCATTGAGCAGATATAGTGTTTCCATAACTGGTCTAATTGCAAAACCCAAAGAGCTGTTTATGAAAGATGTATGGTGAGTAATGAACAACTGTGTGTGTAACTGTGAAAAATTGCTTAAAAAGTCACTCATTGTTTTTTGAATAACAGGAAGCTTCCAAAGTATAATGTTGCTGCCACGTTACAGGTCAGTTTCCCTTAAAACATTATTAGCCTATTTTACTAACTTGTCTACTTGTTGACTTTTTTTCACAAGATGGTCAGGAGGATTATATATAGTCAGGACTTTCTCTAACTCTAATTTTATTAACTTGTTGAGTGGGCTTGTTTCGAGGTCTACAGTGTGCTGGCAACAGGAGGACTGCCATGAGCAAAACCAGGACAGTAAAAGGAGTTGGGTGGGATGTTGCAGCTATAGGAAATGGTTAGTTTTCTTCATTTATGCTCTCTATGCACTCGAGATTTATTCATTGAACTGAAAAAGGTGAGGTCTAAGTGTTTTAAGTTGGTTGGTCTGCCAATATCAGATTTTAGGATTGTTAATAGCTCATAACTACAAGAATATAGGTACTGGTGTTTCAGCAGTAGTCTTATAGACATCTAGATGCAAAAAAAATTTTGTGGCTCAAAAGAATTGTGAAGGTTGGCATCTACCATTGAAAACTTGAAACTTATTTACAATGTGGGAGGCTGTAAATTTTTAGCATGTCTAGATTGAGAGATATTATGGAGTCTTTTTTTTTGGGGTAGCCCTTCGTTTTCCATTTATTTTTCCTTTTATATTTCAAGTTCTAGTTATATCAGTAAAGTAGCCTGTAACAGAAATTTTATTGTTCTGGAAAGTGTTTCATGCACTTCATTCTCTATTTCCTGTAGTCTAATCATTTTATGTTCATTTACCAAAAAATAAATAATATCTTTCTATGTATCCTTTCAGCTGTTTGGGGTGGGGCCAAATTGGCAGATGTTCTTGAACTGGTTGGAATATCCAAGTTAACAAGTACCACGCCATCAGGTGGGAAACATGTTGAATTTGTGAGCATTGATAAGTGTAAGGTATACGCTTGCCTCTTTAATCTTGTTTGTGAAATTGAATGTTCTTTTTCCTGTTTTTCTTCCCCTCCCACTCCATGTGAGTTTTTATTTTTTGGTACCACTTGCGTCAGTGATTTTTTTATATTTTAGGAGGAGAATGGAGGACCTTATAAGGCATCTATTCCATTAAGTCAGGCCACAAACCCCCTCTCTGACGTGTTACTTGCATACGAGATGAATGGAGAGGTATAAATGCTTATTTCTTTCAATTTGGTTACTCAATTAACTTGTTATTGCATGAGTCACATGCATTACTTTTTGTCTTTGCATTTTCCTACACTTTTATCTAACTCAATCCCTCAATTAGACCTTTGAGACATAGCTTTCCTTGGTTCAGCAATGTTTATTGTGTTTAGCAAGGCAGCTATATACAAGAAAAAGGAGTCTTAAATATTTTGGTAGTTCAAAAATCTTGTCCTAGTCATGCGTTGTAATTTTGTCTTCTAATCAATGATATATTCTTCTTTTATCAAAATAAAAAATAATCTTGATATCTCCAACAAACTGAATCTCATTTGGTTTGAAAGGCTTTGGAAAGTGTACCTGGCAGAAAAGTCAAAGCCTTATATCGAGTTCTTTTTTTTTATTTATAAAAAATATATAATGAAGCTGTTCGCTGTCCAATAGTTTATACTATTATATATTTTACTTTCTTTTCTTTCAGTTTTATTATTTGGTATGTACTAGCCACAATTTCTGGTAATGACTTTATTCTATTAGTGGTGAATCTGAAAGCTGAACAAGTAAATCTTACAAGATTTTTGCCATCTAGTAGCCTTTTGGAAAATGCACACTCAAATCAGAATGGCCTAATATTGTGTTGTTGGTCCTAGCTAAATGCATCATTAGATTCATTGTCATTTATTATGGAACTCAAAGTCCTTAGGGTCGATGGATTCTTGAGAAAAGGATATTTTTTTAATAATTTTCTTAGTCTCACTATTTGTGAGAACCAAAAAGAGGATAACTTTTTTGACTATCAAAATAATTTTATTTTAAGTATCTTGTTTTCTCTTAACTCAAATTCCTTCTCACTTTCTCTCCAGAACTTCTTTGACAAATAAACTAATGTGACCTAGTGAGTAGTGAGTCTCCATTGCCTCGTAATAACAGTTATCTCACTGGAAACTCATCTTTTGGAGAATTGAGTTTTTAGTCACTGTGATTCATTTTTCCTGCTTTCCTTTTTTTTTTGTTCTCTTCTCAATATTGATTGATTTTAATCGCTTGATGACTTGCCAATAACACATGAAAATTCAGAATAAAAGGGGGGGTGGGGGGTGGAGGTCTTGATTAGTTCTCTTCGTGGTTTCATCTCTATCTTTTTCTTCTAATTCAGGTAGAAGTTTTCTATATATTTATTTCTAATTTATCTTTATTCTTCTATCTACGCCATAAACTTGTGCCTTCTCACACAAAATTACTAAATTATATAGATAAGTTTAGCAAGCAGAAAATGTCCAATCTAGATAGAAAAAGATCAATAATCTTGTCTCATTAAATTGCTCATGCCAATTGGAAACGGAATCAGACGGCATAGGAGCGATCGAGCTTTCTTACCACCAATAAAATTGTACTTGTGCATTTTGGTCTATATGATCTCACCAATTTTCACTGCTGGGCAGATCTTTAACTATGCATCAACAGATCTCAACCTAATCAAAGTATCATTTTTCCCCGCCCCCCTTTTTTAGTTCCAACTGGGGGAAAAAAGAAGAAAAAACAAAAAGTTTTGTGGCCCTTCACAAGATGGAACCCTTTGAAGAATCTCAAACTGTTTGCACAACATATACTGTAAACTATTAAGGAGAATGAGAAAGCTCTTGTTTGTCTTGTTGTTAATGAAAAACTCATACTACAACAAGTGCACAATGATTTAACTACATGCCCTATACCTTATAGTTTTCTCTATTCCAATCCTTGCTAGAGTTACATCAAAGAATATGGAACTGAACTTAGCCTTTTCCTTTTATCCCTGGAGCTTGTCTTTGTGGGTATTTTATGAATCTTTTAGTGCGTATCTTCAATGTTTGCTAGCCTGGAAGGGCTGTTCACTTTCCTTTAACTCTGTGGATGACCCTGGATTCTGCCAAATTCTTGCAAAATCTATGTTAAGGAGCTTCCCCCCCCCCACCCCATGATCCTGCATGTTCTCTGAAACCTGCTCTAGCATGTTTGAGGGTTTATAATTTTGTTTAACAGTAGCTTCCAAGGCATTATGCACCAGCAGTACTGAAATATTTTAGCATCTTCCCTTTCCTTAATCCATTGTCTGTCCTTTGCTGATGCAGTTATAAGGAATTAATCTAATATATGTTCACTGGTTTATTATCATGGCAAAGCCTCTTAACAGGGATCATGGCTATCCACTCCGCGTTATTGTCCCAGGTATTATAGGTGCCCGTTCTGTCAAGTGGCTCGATTCCATTAACATAATTGCAGAGGAATGCCAGGTTGGAATATTATTTTATTCTCTCCCTTTTACATACTATTTGAACTTCTAGTTCTTCAGTGTAGTTTGTGTTGCTACTGGACAGGGCTTCTTTATGCAAAAAGACTATAAAATGTTCCCACCTAGAGTTAATTGGGAGAACATCGATTGGTCTACCAGGAAGCCACAAATGGATTTCCCTGTTCAGGTATTTCTTGATGCTTCCCCTTGCTAACACAAAACAGTATATTTAATGGTGTGATGTTGATGTTATAATTTTTATCCAAAATCTATACTATAGGAGGATTTAAGCCATAAGATTCAAACCGAGCACCAATGATTGAAATCACTCCGAATGCACATTATGTACATTTTCCTTCACAATTACTTTATGCGTTACAATATTCAAATAATACAACTCTAAAAAAATTTCTAAATACATCAAGCACGTAGCCTGTTTCAGAGTGCTGAAAGCCAAGAATATATTAAGCGTGTTTGGTTGCCCACTGGGTTAAATGTAAAACTTGGCCTGGTAAAGCTGAACCAAAAACTAAGGTCAGTTCCAGTGGCTGGATTATTGTTCTATGAAAATGAAAGATCTGATATAATCTTTGTTTGTTATTTCCTATCTGAGGCAAGAAACGGTTCAGATTAGTTTTCGACTTTTTGTCAATCTTTAAGAAATATGTTACTTAAACTGACAATATCATTTTGACTTTTACCTTAATTTTTCTTCTTGGCACTTGGCAGTGTGTAATATGCTCCCTGGAGGATGTTAACGTGGTGAAGAATGGAAAGGTCAGTAGCATTGGTAATTATATTTGTGTATGCAAACCTTATCTAAAGAAAATACACATTATATAAACACAAGTCTCTTAAACTGTTCCGCCTCCTGATTACTTAAATTTTATATGCCAAGAAGCAATGCTATTAGCTTCTGCAAATCTTCGTGGAATTCTAAAATTTGCTTAACTGTATTGTTGATCAAGTCGCATGGTAATTCTTTGTAAAATAGTCACGTAAATGATTGATCACAGTATTGAATTGTTTACAAGTGTCTCAAATACGAGTTTTCCGGCGTCTGAGGTTGGTTTTACAGATTTTTTGGGTGGATAATGATGTAGCTATTGTTCGTTGGCTGGACCAGTTTAGTTTTTATTATTATTTTAATTTAATTTTTTTAGGGGAAGGGGAAGGGGGGGTAGGCTTCAGTTCAGCTTCTGCTTTTTGGTTGGCCTGTGCTTTCTCAGTATACTCCTTGTCATGTACGTGCCCCTTCTGTTTCACGCCTTCTAGTGATTATATAACTTAAAATTTAAAAAATAGTATTCTGGTGTTATTAGAAGGTGAAGTTTATAGTTGCTTATATGTTTAAGTCCAGTGAATTTTACATCAGTTTATGTGGCATTGATGTGGATCTCATTTCATGGAAACACCCAATGAGGTGGACCTACACCTTGACATGTCAAGGTTATTTTACCATTGTTTTTCTCTGATTTGTTGCATAGATAACTATCAAGGGGTATGCTGTATCTGGAGGCGGTCGGGGAATTGAGAGAGTAGATGTATCTATTGATGGTGGCAAAACCTGGGTGGAAGCGTCTAGATACCAGAAATATGGTCAATCATACATTGCCGATGATGATGCAAGTAGCGACAAATGGGCATGGGTTTTTTTTGAGATCGAGGCTGATATACCCCAGAGTGCAGAGATAGTTGCCAAAGCAGTACGTCTTTTAAATCTTTTCTCATAACAGTATTAACCTCTTCAATAGTGGCCAAAGATCAACTACCAAAAAGCATTACTTACTTTACTGATTGCAGTCATTGATTATCACATCTTGGGGGCTATTGCTTGGTGCATTGGTATAATGATTTGGTCACTGGGCTGTCAAGCAGACTACACGTACATGACATTAAGTTGGTATATAAAACTTAGGTCACCATGCAATCTATGCTACTTGCCAAAAAGCTTCTCAAGCAAGGGCAATGGTATTATACTGATGATTATTGACTTTATAGAGACATTATCCTTGCAGAGAATGTCTAGGCCTGTCAGTGGGCTAGGAGAGCCGGGCTTAGGGCTGCCCAAGCTCAGCCCAAATTAATATTAATTAGCTGGGGCTCGTGTCTGGTCTGTTCGGTTAAAGCCATAAAAACACTTGTTTGCCATTTTATTGGTTGAAGTCTTCCAGCAAATCAGAGAAACTATAAAGTCTACAAGTCATACTTTTGTATTTTTTTCTGTATTTTTTATTTATTTTGACACGGGCAGGTGGATTCGGCGGCAAACGTGCAACCTGAAAATGTTGAAGATGTTTGGAACTTGAGAGGGATACTGAACACTTCATGGCATCGGGTTCATGTTCGAGTTGGGCACTCAAATATGTAGCTTCTACTCAAAAGAGCAGGGGAATGTAGTAGTTTGTCAAATAGAAGTTCCGCTGATTTCCTCACGTTTGTAATGAAAGTAATGAGTTTAATATTCTGAATGGCAAACATGCCTACCAGCACTTAAAACAGTGATGAGCTTGTAACATCTAGTTCGGTTATCTATTTTCATATTCATATTCTCTCGTTTTGTTTTTAAATTTTCTGGAATTTTTGCATTAGTAGAAACTATTTTCATATGCATTAGTTCATTTTCTGGAATTTATGCATTAGTTTGGTTATCTATTTTCATATGCATTAGTTGAAACTTGAAACTACTTTTCGCATTCATGCAATGTATTCTTAAACATTTGTTAGAAATGTAATAATAGTGACTTGATGATAGTACACAAACTATCAATAATATCAATAATGGTATTTAAGATTTTCAAGTCACTTTATAGTCAGAAAATTAGAAATGTATCTCTAATTTTATAACGAACAAAAATGTGTCAATTCTGCAACTTGTGCAATGCGGCAAGTTATGTCAGTTTATGTAGCTTAATTCAGTTGGAGCAGATATTTCTAATACTGCTAATTATTTAAACCGTAGAAGTATCAGTATCAAAATTCTTAATATCAATAAGTTCATGAATATCAATTGATCTAGGCTTAAAGTCATTACAGGTTATAAATTTTGTCTACCTCGTTTTTGTTTTGCTACATCAACCAGATCTGTTCCTACAACGATAAGCTTCCGAATTGTTTGTTCCAGTCTTCATATGTACCAAGTTCATTCAGCGAAACAGAAGGTCTCACCTCTTGCAATGCAGTCTCAAAGTCCTACATGGAGCAGAATAAACTAAATTTATAGAGCTGTGATGTGCTACCAATATGTAAAAATGTTTGAACCAGAAAGTAGAACAAGTTTAAAGATATTCTGTTTACTTTCTACTAAATCTCATCGACTGTGCACGTGTCATTTGCATGCCAGCAGGCTATTACCTTTAGTATAACTGGCCTCATATCCTCCTTTTTCAGCTTTGTAATCTCTATGCCATCTTTCAGAGCCTCTCTGAGTGGACCCATAGACGCATCCTTCACTAAATTTTTCATGTCAGATCCCGAATATCCTGAAATAAGTAAAAATAGAAATAGAATATAAAAAGATGGAGGGTTGGATAGAAACTAGTATTAAAAGTACAAACTTTAGCAGGTCTTAAAGTTGCAGAAAAGATTACCAAAAGTCCCAAATATAGGCTCAAGTTTCAAGATGGGTTGTGTGAAGTATATACCTTCAGTTAATTTGCATATCATAGTAGTATCTTCCTCTGAAAGCTTAAATAATCCATCCTTCTGTAAGAGGTTTCTTATAATCCAGGCTCTTGCTTCTTAATCTCCAAAAACAGATGGTTAGAATTATTTTCATAGCATTGGAATTTTCAGAAGGAAATGTATAACAGAAAACTGTACCTGAGGAAGGCAGGGGAATGTACAGTCGCTTAGTGAGACGCCTCCTTGCTGCTTCGTCAAGTTCTTGGGGTCTATTTGTTGCTCCTGTTGAATGAACAATGAATAACCACATGCTCTGATATTTTCATAATTAGTTTTTTCTATTCTATTGGAAGTATAGAAACAGAGGGAACAAGAATTTTTGAACCTCCAACAGTTTCCCAGGATGAAAGTTGAAGCTAAAACTAACTTTTACTGCTAATTACCTTGAGTTGAATTTATAGTAGTTCATATTTCAACTAAAGAATGCCTTCTGGAAAGATATCCTTTCTTGTTTCAGTAAGATGCCTTTTGAACGACATTTTGTGTGTGTATAGGCGTGTATGTATGTACATATATATATATACACACACACTGACACACATATCCTTGCTCATTTATTCTAGTTGATCCAGTATTTTGACTAAGCTTAACAGTTGCAGAAACACCAAGTCACTGGCAAACATAGTGCTCCAAGAAATCTTTGTTGTGTAAAAGTAAAAATCAGGGATTCAAAAATCACCTATAAGTAAAATTTGCTCACTCCCGCTGTCAAAGCCTTCCATTTCAATGAGAAATTGCGTCTTCAGACGCCTACTTGATTCATGTTCACCATCTGACTTGCGCTGCAGACAATGATTCTGTTAGCAGATGATCTTTCTTCGCAAGTAATACATAGTGGATGGCTTTAAGGAAAATTGAAGTGGTTGCTAAGTGAAATCAAAGCTGGTCCTCTAGTGTTATACTTACACATCTACATGTTATTGAGTAAACCATTATGTGCGTGACAAATTACTCTCACAGTACTTTGAGCACTCATTAGGAAGGTCCATGCCTCAGCTTCAGCTTCAGGTTTATGTTTTTGTTTCATTTGATAAGAAAGCTTACCTGGGAGAGAAGTGAATCTATTTCATCCACAAATATAACAGCTGGCTGGCGACAACTAGCCACTCCAAAAAGTGCCCTCACTAGCTTCTCTCCCTCACCAATCTACAGTAAACAAAGGAAATTTGTTTGGCAGACAATATTGGATTTACTCGACTGAAAAGCACAGGCAGCAGCAAATGACCAAGCATTGCTGATACAAACATACAAAAAGTATGAGGTTGCAGAGATTTGCTCTTCCCATATAATGACTACATTTCTGTGGTGATAAACACAGGATAATGAAAGAAAATGAGTTTTAAGTACGAAGGTCATTTCTGAACCGGTGGGCTAATTTTTGGTGCTTTTCTTCCTGTTCTAGTATATGGTATCTGAAATTTTAGTGCTTAAATTATTCAGACACAACACACCTGGTTACTGAAAATAGTTAAGACAAAATATTCATGCTTAGCCAGTAGTAGCAGTGGCATTCTCTAGTTACGTCAACATTTTTAAAACTAAGAATCAATCACCTTTTTTTTGGTTGACAACATGAATGTTAGCAATTTTAATAGCTAACATATAATGGTACTTTTGGAGAGAAAAGAAATCCTAGTTCTAGTTGCCACCATTTGAAAAATAGGAGGATGCGATATGATAAAGTGATAAAGAACTGTACAATGAAAACAGCCAGATATGTTATCTTTCTCCAGAATGATCAATAAAAGATGCTGATAAGTGATAACTTTGACTGTATTTACTTTAATTCATAGATAAACTTCACCAAAATTTTGAATAAAGTAGCACGACCTGGCTATCACTAGAAATTAGAATATTAAATAATTCTGCCACAATTGACTATATACAGTAAGCAACAACACATACCCATTTGCTTGTTAATGAACTGGCAGAGATGTAGAAAAAGGTTGCTTTAGCCTCTCCTGCAATAGCTTTTCCAATCATTGTTTTACCCGTTCCCTAACCCATGAGTAATATTAATATATGGTAAATTGTATTATATTTATTCTCATATATATATATATATATATATATATATCCAAATACTTACAGGGGGTCCAAATAGAAGAAGACCTCGTCCTGGAGAACGACAACCCTTAAATATGTCCGGACGTAATAAAGGCCATATTACCATCTCAGTAACACATTTTTTAGCATGATCCAAACCAGCTACAGTTTTGAAAAAGAAAGAAAACAAATTAGATCAGTATATACATATAACTTGCCATAGAGAAGTAGCGATTATCTCAAGTTACCGATATCATTCCAGCGAACATTGGGATCCCGATCCATTATCTCGTTGCTGATATGTTCAATAAGGCGAGGTTCTAGATTTCGTAATTTCTCAGGAAGCTCCCCATCAGGACCACATAACATATCCAAACTAGAAAGAAAAAAAAATGAAACATGTTACTTGTGACCAACAAACATTGACAAAACTAATCATCAGGAGAGAGATCAAATATTCTTAAATGAATAAGGCTTCATTAAAAGACAATTTACAGGTGTGAACTCTCAAGTATACAATAATCTGTTCATAATTGATAGAAAGGATTTTCTAAATATTGAAACACATTTATTCAACTAACCATCTTTTTGTTGAGTCATCTAGTGCATCATTGCCTTTCCCAGCAATCCTTGAAGTCATATTACCCCCACTACCCTCTTTGGATCTGATAGGGGGAACAAAATTACCACGAATGCCACGGCGTGAATACCCATAGGATCTGGCAGCATAAGCTTTGTTGGTCCCGTTGTTATCACTTTGTGGGGAGACAGAAGGACTTTGTGATCCAGCCAACCCTCGCCTTTGTCTAGCATCCATTTCCTGTTGCAAAATATGAGACAATGTAATAAACATTGCTTATATAGAACATAGACATCTAAACTTATTATAAGCATTAGATAAAAGATTGAAGAAGTGATAACTGATGATTCTTCTACAATATTCCTACAATAAACACACCTCCCACCACAGAGAAAATAGATGAAGATACATGAACTCCATTTGAAATTTTTTAAGGTTATACTCCTACAATTTGAGACGAGAAAATGACACTAAATATACAAACTCACAAGAACTACTTGCAACATAGCTTAACATGGGAATCCAGCACTAATCAAGCCCTATTATAATTTAATCCAAACAGAGATGTGATGAGTGTACGATGAGACTCAAACATGCTTACACATAACCCTTAACTTCTATGTACATGCAGACCTTTGTTAGATGAAGAATTAAAGAAAATAATTGCCTTATGTATATGATCGCAGCACTAACATAAAACGGAGATCAACTAGTGCTACTAGTAAAATAATTACCAATTTTGTTCTGGCAGTAACAAATCCATTGCCAGAAACATCATTGTTAGCTTCTTCATTGTATGATGGAGACATTGTTACTTCATTTCTTTGGCTCCTGATTTCCATGTGAGCTCGCTTTGATCCCAAACTACTTCCATGAGCTTTTTCTTCCTCCACTTTGATGAAAGTAGAGGTGCTATGATCCTTAGAGTGGATATGATAGGAGGGAGCCTTCTCCACATTAATGCAGTCGTCAGAGCTGTTACCTTTGGAGGTCACAGAACTCTTGAATGAGTTATTATTTGCCCCTGAGAAGTTTCCATACAAGGAAGTCAATTTTGTTTGAGTCAGAACTTTTGAGGTCTTGCAACTCAAATTGTCCTTTCTTTCAAGCTGGTCTCCCTGATACAAAATTATTGTTTGTTAGTTCATAAACTAGAAGAACAACAACAACCCTAACCCTGATATCTAATACTACATCCGTTCCAAAAATATAAGATATTAAGATCATTATTGAGTTTTTAAAGTCAAGTTTAGACATTTTCAAACTCAAAATTGATATAGATAAATTTAGTCAATACACCGATAAATATTGCAAACCATCCAATATGTACTACTAGTTAAGATTTAGTGTTTTATCAATTGAAATAAATCATACCTATTTTTTAATTTGAAAATGTTTTAAATTGATGTTCAAAAAGTCAATAATGATCTTATATCTTGGAACAAGGGGAGTATTACGAAAGAGAGTTTCTCTCAAAGGCAACAGAGAATTTAATTAAGTTTGAACTGTTTCAAAAAAAAAATTAACTTTTAAATTGTACAAAGTTAATAGAAAACAGAGTAAAGGAAATAATGGTGCCTTGATAATCAAGAACTTTAAATTGTCAAAGAAAAACAGCAAGTCAAAGTCACAAAAAAAAGTAGAAAGAAAATTGGACGTTTATAGATAACATACGAGTCAAACATGTGGATATAATTTTTTTATACCAATTGACATATGGATTTTCCATTAGATTGCTGAAGAAGAGCTTGGAAGTACTTTGACTGCTTAATCTTCTCGATGTCAATATCTTCTTGCTTCCTAAATACGCAGCCTGGACCTCTGCCAGCTTGTTCAAAAGCTTGCCTGAAGGCACAGGAACCCGAAGTGTTAATATTGTCAACAAGGAGGTATGATTTATAAATCAAATAATGATTAATTTATTCACTTGCATCCTCAAGATACCAAAAATGGAAGGAGACTCAAAATTAAGAACCACTCCATACCAAAATGAGATTAGGTAAGTTGTGACCTACCCATTCATCAAGTTAAAATGAAATTTTAACTTCAACATTTGTGGACTCCAATTCTATGACTGCGGGAGCATTCTAAACAATCATCAGCCAATGCTGAATTAATGATATTGGCTAAATTCATGATATATGTTGATTCAGTTAAATAGAAGGAACTTTGAATTGATTCATTTACAGGACATCAGAAGTTTCCACCAATATAACACATACTTCCGGATCATTTAAAATTCGATTAAAACAATCCCCGAAAAGACTCACCGCTACACTCAGTTTCTATTGCATAACCTATCAAAATACTTGCGAAAATAAAATCAGCTTTGAACAAAAAATAAGTTCGTCGAGCCTTCTACTACCATAATTTCTCATTAATTCATAAAAAAATGTAACCAAACTAGTCTTTCCGAATTCTGATAGTTAATAAGAGACAAAACCAGGCCTAAGCAAAATGCACTTTCTTCTGTCCATCAGTAATTAATTAAAGCCCACGGAGAGGTCAAAATCAATGAAAGAAATCGATATATATATATATAACACATAATTGGATAGATATAAATTAATACATATATATACCGATCGGATTCAGGTACGAGGGAGCGGCGAGCGGTATCCAGCTTGGACAAGGCGTCACGACGAATAGGGGGAATGAAGGCTCGATCGACATCGTTTTGAGAGTTGGAATCGAGAAAACCAATGAGACGGAGACAAAGTAGGTGTGCGGAACTGAAATCTTCCTTGTCGAGAGCCAGATCTGCTCCGAATAGCAGAGAGTGAAGCCTCTTTAAGTTGTAATCCACTTCTTTTCTCCAGCAACACAACTCTACTGTCGTCTCTGGTTCTTCCTCCATCTTCTGTTTGCTGTCTTCGTTTCCCGCCATTTCCCTATTTTGTCGATACGAGCTAATAAGCTGGTGAATAAAAAACACGCAAATACTGCCTTTTTCTGATACATTCTCGTTTTGCCTCTATCTTTTATTTTTTTGTTTTTTTAGGTAATTTGATTTTTGAGGTAAATTTGTTTTCACTTTTTAACGTACTTACAGCATTTTTTTACCTTGTGTAGGCTCCACAGACTCTTTATGGCAAATATGTACACACATATATATATGTTGTGTGTCATAAAAGGGTTTATTTATGTAATATATATATATATTAAAAATATATTTTTTTTATAAAAAGAGGTTATTAGTTTATTAGCAATGGCAGGATAATTAAATTATACTTCTAATATCAAACTTGAGTGCATAATATCATTTTATATTACTATTAACATAAAATTAACTCTTCTAGTAAAACAAATTCTATTTACAAATGACACCTTTTTTTTTGGGAATGGAATGAATACATAATGCACTCCATTTTTTATATTTTCTCCTTTTTCTCTTAATTTTTTTCATTTTTTAAACTATTTGGAGGGAAAATAAAAACATAATACTCTTTTTTATTTTATAGCCACAAAAATCATTTACAAAGCATTCTATGAAACCGTAACATATACCCCCTAATCCCAAGTACAATTTGATACATATATTATTAAAAATAGAAATAAATGAAAGAGAGTAAAAAATTTGTAAATTTATATTTATTGACTTCATAAAATTATATAAGGTGACTAATATTTTTATTTTTTTATATTAATAGACCCCAACGATCTGGTAGGCCTAGGCCAGTAAACTGGAGATTTGCACAGGCAACTACTAGAACAGTTTAGACGTCTGAATAATATAGATCTGAGTGTTTGATAAAATTGAGTGTTAAAACCTGAACAGTTTAGACGTCTGAATAATATAAAGCATCTGAATGAAAAAATGCTGTTTGATAATTAATTTTTTCAAAATGTCTGAATAACAGTATTTTACCATTTTAACCCTCTGAACAGTTTAAACAAAACCTGTTTGATAATCAGAAGGTTTGAATAGTATTTTAAATACATATTTATAATATTTTGATCACAATATGATAAAATAAAAATAAAAACGTACAAATTAAATTAACTTCAAACATAATATCATGTCCCAAAAATATCAACATAGCATAATAATTTAACCATACAAATTAAATTAACTTCAAACAGTTGTTAAGAGTTGAAGTGCAATTTGTTTACGTAGATTAACCATAAATTCTACGCCTTGATCACCCCATTGTGATTCATCTTGTCCCTCTTCTTCGTTTCCTTCATTTTGTTATTAATAGTTTTTATTATACACTTTACGATTATAATAATTGTTTCATTTAAACATTTTAGCAATTAGCTTGTGGGCATGGTTTAGAATTTCTAAATTTATGGAAGTTCAAATATGAGCTAACCAGATTTTCAATTCACATTACCCAGCCAAGACAGCAGGTAACCCAAAACATATATCAATTATGGCCCTTTTCTAATTAATAACAATAAACAAAAATTTACTCACTTCTTCAAGTAATTGCTAATTTACCCTGTTTAATTGCTTTCTAATGTAAATTTCTTGGTGCACAACCCTGTTGTCCTCTTTTAATGCCAATTGATTCTTTCTTCAATCTAATAAGCTTTACCTCTTTGCCAAATTTGGTGATTAAAAAGAGCCCGATAAGATTTGGTCTTATATTTGGAGTATATATAGTTCGGCAGTTAGAGAAGAAAGAAAAATGGAATAGAACGGGTGAGTATTGGAATCACAGAGCCAAGGCAAGAAAATCAAGAAGTAGAGCTAATAACAAAAATAAACCAACACAAAAAGCTTTTTTTAATGGGGAAGAGCAAAATATACCACATTAAAAATAAAATCTCAAGCAGCCACAACAAAAAGATCAACGAAATCACAAAACTCAGAAACAAAGAAATCACACTAGCAACATAAAAAAAAAATCACAAAACAGAAAATTTTAGATTCAAAGAAATCGCACCTGTGGTTTCAGCAAGAACAAAGATGGATTTGAGCGAAGGAGAAGAGCAGCAGACAACGACGGATCAAAGTGAATGGAACGGGAGAGATAATAGGGTTCAGATTGTATTGTGGATAAAAGTGGGATTTTGTAATATAACTGAGGTTATTTTTGTCTCAAAAAAACGTAAACTCAGTAAGAGGAGACTCTGAATGGTATATAATTATTTTTGAATCTTACCGATTAAGAGGTAATAAATTTTTTACGAAACAAGGTTTGCCTCTGATCGAATCAAAGGCAAAGCTATTAAGAGGTATTAAGACCTTATCAAACACCACGTAACTGCTTGATGAAAAGTCTATTTTAACCTTCATGTTGTGCAGACTTAACGGATTGTAGATGGGCAACATGGGGAATTCATGGCTGGCGTTAAAAGGACTAGTGACATCTTCTTAAATTGATCACTATTCGGGGTATTTCAGTAAATACTCGTCCCGCTAGAAAAAGTTTGTCTGCTGTTTGAGAGAGTAGTAACGAGCTATTCATTCCAGACAATCGGAACCGTTAGATCATTGATTGGATGATGTAAGATTTGATGGCGAAACAATGTTTCTAGCTAGTGGTGGTCGTGAATCAAATAGACTCGACGGTCGCGCAGGTTGGGGCGTTGGGCGGCCTGGTTGCTTTTGTGATTTGACATGTAAAAATGTTTGATCTTGATTGGGCCTTTGTATCAACTACATTTGTTAATTTATTTGAAGCTTGTTATGGGGCTTTTATTTTTAAGTACTTAATTGATTTTTGTTGCATTTGTGAATTAAAATTGTATTTAAATACTCCATAAGCTTATAGACGAATAAATAATAAATAAAACATATACAATTGTGTATGGTCATTATTTTTAAATTAAAAATTATAATATGTTCGAAACTTTATGTTACATGTTAAGAAGCAAGAACTTCATATTACTGTAGTTAAAAAAGTAAAATATTTTTTAATTTTACACGAACTAAAAGAAAATATATCTTTCATTTGAAGTGGAGGGAGTAACATAAGTTATATAACTTGTATGGAAACCAAAAATTAAAATGTTAGTATTTCCGAAAGTTTCAGTCGAAATATGATTGTGACGTATGTACATAGATGAGATATGAAAGAATTAAAAAGCGTTTCACGTTAATTTATTATATCATATTGCATACACTTTTACGTTTATCGTAATCCAACTTCGTCAAATATTTATCGATATATATATTATTTTTCAAGCATAAATATACCCTTAACATTTAACAATTCTTAATCAATTGAATATGAGACGAAGAAGATGGAACAAATTTATAGGCTTCTATGAGAGACGATGAAGATGGAACAAATATATGGGCCTCTACGTTTTTGTCCGATATTGGTCTTCTTTTTCTCTTTCTACTAAGACCCTAAAAGCCCATGGATATAATCCATTCAATGTGCGGTGTGCGAGACTGCAACTGCGACTATCATATTTCAAAGCTAAACTCACAACCACTGACTCGTTATATATACTGAGTTAACTCAATTAATTATCACGAGTCATCACTTTATCTTTATCCACTCTCTCTACAAACATAGATAAGAAAATAAAAGAAAGGACAAAGCGCAGCTGAAGCTCTTCAGTCCAATCATGGCTTCCTCATCTCTTGCCAACTTTCTTTCTCTCTTCATACCATCAAAAGCACCACCACCACCACCCAAAATCCAATTATCTCATCTTCCTCTCTCCTCCGATTATTCACCTCCATCTTCTTCTTTATCTTCAAAATCCAGAGATGAATTTGCCCCAATCATCGCCTCCTCCTCTAATAACATCAATTCCCCCTCTTCATATTCTTCTTCTGGTGATTCAACGGAATTGATGTCCGTAGTGTGCCCATCCTTGGCATATGCAAATACCCTTTTCTTCCGATCGGGTTACAATGTTCAGGTGATTGTGGACGATAACGAACCGGAAGAGAAGCTTCTGAATAGGTTTAGGAGAGAAGTAATGAGGGCTGGAATTATACAAGAAAGTAAGCGCCGAAAGTTTCACGAGAACAAGCAGGATGAGAAGAAGCGCAAGACCCGTGAGGCTGCCAAGCGTAATCGTCGAAGGTCAATCTCCCCCTCTCTATTTTGTTATCTAACGGTAGTAGTTTGAATCATTAATAATGGTCTCTTAAATTGAAAGAGTTGTGGGTGTATGCGTTTTCTTTCTGGGTGATTTTTTGTACTCTTTAAATTGAATTGCTTTATTATGTTTTAATGTTGGAAGAAGAGTTATTAAGCTTTCTGAAGTTGGAACAATCACTCAAAAAGATGGTAATGGATCATTTGGAAGATTTCTTAAATTGAAGGAGGGCTAATTACACTTCTTTTACATAAAGTACCATCACATTCATAATTCGGCCCCCAAAGAATTTAGACTTATAATTTATTACATCAAATACAATTTAGCAACCAATTTCAGAATATGGTCAAAATTGGCCAGAATACCCGACCTGCCCAATAATTCGAATGGGTCTTGTGTATTTAATATATAGTTTGACTTAATTTTAAAAAAATGTTATTTATAGTTCTTTTACATCAAGTATCACCATATTCATGATTTAGCCCTCAAAGAACAAAATTCAAAATATAAATATAATAATTTTTAGTCCTTTAAAAAAATAACTAATACCGTATAAATACGGTATAAAATTATAAATAAAATTATAAAAATTATAAATACAATTTGTAAAATTTAAGTTGTGATATAATTTGTAAAATTTATAATTTATGATATAATTTATAATTTGCAAGATTTAAGTTGTAAAATTTATACATATAATTTGTTAAATTATAGATTCAATTTTAAAATTGGAATTTTTTTTATAAATACAATATATGTAGTAACTAATGTTTGTTTGAAGAATAAAATGGAAAACGGAAGGAAAGAAAGTGTTGTTGGATAAACTTGTAATTCTATGTATATGCACACCTAGAGGGGGGGTGAATAGGTGTTTAAGCTAAAAGTGACAAACGGTGAAAATTTTTTAAAATTTTCTGCAACAGGTATAATTCAGACAGCTACGCCTGTCTGATTTAGTGTCTGCTTTAGCTTATGTTGTTCGTTTCTTATTATCAGACAGCTAGACCTGTCTGCTTTAGTGTCTGGATAGTGGCGTGAATAACAAAAAAATGCAGAACGTGAATGACAGTTAAAGAGATAAACGGAAGTAAAAATCACACCAAGATTTTTACGTGATTCAGCCCCCATCCTCTAATCTAGTGGCCTAATCCACGTCCAATCACAACTAGGATTGGACTCTTTTTATTAAACTTAATATTCAATTAAATACAATAAAAAGAACTCCCTGTTCAAAGTAGCTTCACACTGATGGACGCCACTGCCCCCTTGCACCTCTGCAACCTTTCTCACCACTGAGACCTTTGCACCTCTGCAACCTTGAAAAACTCTCTTTGAATAGATCCTATCTACTGCTAGATAGACCAAGTCAAACAAGACTTGAACTTTTAATATAATAGAAGAAATTACAATAGATTTCTTATTTTCCAGCCATAAAGAATTAAAGACAGTATAATGAATAGCTGAAAATAAACAATGAATAGCTCTCAATAGGATTCTTCTCTGTATAGCAACGTGAATTAGCTTCTTGCATCTCTCCCCCCTTAGCCGTGAAAATAAGACTATATATAAAAAGATACCCAACGGCTATAAAATTAGTTAGCAACAAACTAGATGATTTAAATCTCATAGCAAGAAATCAGATGATTTAAATCTCATAATTAAAGCTACTAATATTGACCAACGGATATGAACATAAGATAGAATAAGAAACTCATATCACAGTTGGTATACCCCATTATTTTAGCATTTAAAGAGACCAACAGATTTGGTAAATCAAGGATATAATAAGAGTCCAAATAAAATAAGTTGTCATACAAGATTAGTCCAGTTGGATCACATAATTCTAACAAACTGATTTATTCAAGATCTATATACATAACGGGAATAATATATTTAATAGCACAAATGATTAGTCCAGTTGAAAATACATGATTCCAATAAACTGATTTATTCAAGATATATATATTCCTTGTCAGCTATAAAGAATCCCACAATATCAGGAGTCATAAATATAAATCTTTATCCGTACTTGATTAAAGGAGATTGATAGGATTTGTTAATACCTGTTTCCTTAATAGATGGACATTTTAAAACCAAATCAGATTTCTTAGAATACCAACCTTCCTTAATAAACTCCAATTCAAATCTTCCTTAATAAATTTCAATTCAAATCTTTCTTAATAAACTCCAATTCAAATTTGAAAGGATTTTAAACCATTCCAACTTACCAACTAAAGATATCAGTAATCAATATACATGCAAATATAGGTTGTTATATAAATAACCATAACTCATGCATATTATAATATTATAAACCATTATAAACCATTGTAAACCATAATCTATGCATATTTAATAATATTATAATAGACCATGCACACGTCTAATATACTTAATTATTCATCATTCAAAACATCATAAAATCAAAAATTAACAAAACTAATTAACCATTATTTATTTGAAGAATCTTTTAATTAAATAAAAACAATTCACTTTCCAAATCTAAAATACATTACCTATGTACCTTCTCCCTTTGCAATTCACTTTTTGCACACCATTCTCTCTCTCCTTCTCCTTAAATGACGATAATCAGCCTTTTTCCGTCAGAAAAGTCTTTGAATTAACATAAAATTTCAGGTTATTTTCTGCTTAAGTCAGTCAAAGCTATTGGACATAATTCAATGCATTGAAATTTCCAAACTTGAATGAACAAAATAATTTGATGGATTAGGGAAGAGGAAGAGAGGAGAGATAGCAAATGGGTATTATTTAATTAATTAAATTTTGGGCACTTTTGTCAATTGTTTAAAAGTTTAATGTTATTAATTTGTGTTAAAAATATAATTTGTATGTTTAAAAGTTTATTGATTTTTTTGGTAATTAAGTATTTTTTTAAAAAAAAATTTAAATTAAAAAATTAAATTTGATAATCTTTGTATTAATATTTAATTTTAATAATTTAACATATAATAATTATTTATAAAGATTTATACAGATTTAATGCGTCAAAATAAGTATTTATACAAATTTTATACGAATTAGGTACTTATGTAGTAAATTGTGAATTTGGTGGTACTTGATATAATATAAGTGTTATTAACCCGTATTCTATACGGTCAAACCGTATACAATTTTTATTTGGCCGGAAAATTAGGTAAATTGGGGGCTAAATTGTATCAAATTAGACACTTGATGTAGTAAAGTGTAAGCTCAAATTCTTAAAGGGCCTAATCATAAATATAATGGTACTTCATGTAGTAAATTATATTTAACCTATTTTATTTTGGGCTTTTGTGTGTGGATAAACTAGGAGAGCCATGTCTGAACCGAAGTATACTTGCACAGTTACACATACATTTGTCTATCTTGATATTAGTTTAGTTTGTATTGTATCTCACAACTTTTATTTGTCTATTTTACTGTTTAGTGTATAAATTGATTAGAGTCTAGGTATAAAGTGTTTCAATCGTAAGTTGCAGAGTCAAAACTCTGCATAAATTTGATAATTAACAAAAAAAAAAATGTCTACAAAATGTTTCTATCCTCAATCACGTGGTTAATATAATAAAATTCTAAAATTACCATTCCGTTGGTGAAACTGCGGATTTTTTTTATTTTTTTCAATCCAACAGTCGTACCATACTTTCAGAACTGGGATATTGTATTTTAAATTTGGGGATACCATACAAGGAAAAGTAGAGTTCAAAAATTTTAAAAATCAAGGAGAGAAAAGAGAGATAGAGAGGGAGGGAGGAGGAGGAGGGAGGAGGGAGGAGGGAGGACAATGGCAACCTCACATGTATCTCCCTACCCCTGTAGGCATTGTAATGGTGGAACAAAGATTTTGAAGAATGGTTGAAGAGTATCAATTCAAGAGTCAGCCTTTCTTATTATAGTCTGGAAGTTCTCTGGATTTTGTATATAGTATGCCAGATAAAAGACATTTTATAGGATCAATTATTCTGTTATATGCTTTTCAAAAGTTATGATACATGTTTGTGTTTTGGATGGTTATCTTATCTAGCTAGCACATATGAAATGAATTTTGGCTCTTCTTAATAAAACAAGCTCGAAATAGTAGCTTTATATATATATATATATATATATATATATATATATATATATATATCTGTATATTATTGGTTCCTTTAAAGAAGCCGAATATGTATCTGTTATATTTTTATTCGAATAGGATTATTGTTTACTGACAATGTTTATGTCAATAATCAGACGTACCCCATTTCGAGGTGGGCCACAGGATAGGGTGGAGACTCCCAAGAGCAGTAAGAAGGAAGAAGATGAAGATAACTGGGAACTTCCTGAAGGAGGGGGAGGGGGCCTTCCCTATTGACTGCATTTGCTCTCTCTTTTCCTTTGTAAGATTGTGCACATTTTTCCTTTTAAGAGGTTTTTCCTTCCTTCCTTCATGTAAGTTTCATGGCAGATGATGTTCTTCAGTTACGCGTTGCATTATATTTATGGCCCTTTTTTACTTGGTAAATGAGGATATGATTTACTTGCTTCAAATATAGTCATTTTCAAATATATTATATATCACCTGACAAGGATTTGTTTGAACTACATAAGAAAGCGGTTATCAGTGAAAATTGTTGGAGAAGTTGGAAATAAGCTTGAGCTCAAGAGCTATTCTTTAATTTGAGGTATCGGAAAAAGTATGTGTCGACAAAGTTTGGTAACTTCATGGAGAATTTTCTCAATTTGTGTTATGGATTTTAGGATTTAATTCGGCAATTGAGTATTTTTTTTAATTATTATTATTAAATGAGACTTTTTTATGATACACAGTGTTTATTTATTTATCATACAATTATAATATATTGCGAATGTTTATATCAATTTTTAGAAAGATGAGAGGTTGTCTTATAATTCATATAAATTCGAATAAGAAACACAAAAACCTGACCGGGATTTAAGACGATATTCCCAGCTAATTTTATTTATTACGCTGTTCCTCAAAAATGCATGTGTACTACGTATAATTAATCAACTCCAAAGTATGCATGAATATTAAAATTTAAAACAAAATAGTTCCACAAGCTATAGGCAGCTAGCTAGCACAGCAGATAGTAACACCTCCCACGCCTCCTCCACACATTTATAACACGGTGAACAGCACAGCGAAAACCATAAAAACCGTCATGGTAGCAAAAGGACAAAGATAATCCGAAGCCGATGCGGAACTGCTGGTAGGCGTAGAAGATGAAGATGAAGATGAAGATGAAGATGAAGATGAGACGGTTGTAATCTTTAGCTTCATCCCCCCATCACAGTGTCCCGTTGTCCCACAGGCAAAATAGCGAGTGCCGGGCTTATCTAACTTCACCACACTGTTACCACCGTTCATGGAATCAACTGCACTTCCAATGTCACACCTCTTGTATGCACTTTCATTACCAAGTTCAACAACACTGTGCATTGGTGAATACTTGAATACTGCATGCATTATTAATTTCACATCAATACATGAGATGAGACGGTAGATTTGAATTAAAGAATTAAAATTGATCTCTTCTAGGACTAGGAGATACATAATAATAACAAGTAAGTATTCTTAAGAACACCAATTAATTGAAATAGATTTGAGATCGATTGACTAAAGAAAAACATACCAAGTTTATCGCCAACCTTGAATGTCTGACTAGATGCCCACGACCCAAACTCTGTAGATTCATCCCAACCTTGGCTACCTCCTACCACATGATCTTTTCCCACTGCCTCTTCACTGACAAATATTGCAACAAAAACCAACACTACTAGAACTTGTTTTTTCACACCATCCATTCTTTTTTAAATTTGCAATTCCTTCAATATATCACTAAATAAATTTCACTTATTGTACAATGTTAATTATAACCCTTTGTACATATTATACACGGAGTATTCCACTATATATATATATAACATTTAACATGCAAAAGAAAGTTTAGCGTGAAGCAAAATTTTCATGGTAGGTAGACAAGTCATGGAAGCTTGGAGTTGAAATCAAGCAAGCCGCTAGTAGCTAGCTAGCCATATATCAACTTTATTCACTTCAATTGGAAGATTTCGCTGTAAAAACAATTAACAAAAACAAAAACAAATTTAGATCATGACAGCCAAATTAACAACTCGCAAGGGCATGTTTGCATGGTTGGTTGATGTGATCATTACCAAACATTAATTATTAGTATTTGTCACACCTGTATGAGAAATGACTGATGAGTTCAAACATGACAGTGCTGCTTCTCTTGCTTGCTTCATCTTTATTCATTTCTAATTATTTTTTCTCTTTTTATGTATGCTATTACTAAAGTTGCCATCACCATATCAATTAATATCTGATGTAGAATGTTGTTTAAATACCGACTACGTACAGTAAAAACAATTAATTTAAACTGTAAAATATTATTGTAAGATTGATATATATATATATTGTATACGATGGATATGATGATTATTGGTGGGTTTTGAAAAAGGCCATAATTTGATTATACACAATATCCTTAGCAGTAACTCCCATTATGAAATCTGCATGCGCAAAATCCTTGATATACTGAACGGTTAGCTTGTCTAGATCATGCAACTTTAGACTGTCAAGTAAATTCTCCACGTCCTTAACATCCGACAGCGCATCTAGGCCTCCGTAGCTGAGGAACAGGGGAAGGTTGCGCGGAATGTTGCCCAAATTATAAACTGGAGGCTTGGATTCACCATAGTGCTCCACATTGAACTCCGCATTCCCGTAGTCGTATTTCCTCAATTTTCCATCTCGAATAGCTGCAAATTTGTTTACACTTTCAACTCAGTACTATAAATCGATCTCTTGTTTAACATTTAAAACTCAATAATAATCATATAATTTGGAATATGTGACTTACTCTGAGCTAAGTGCACCAAGTTCTTAGTTGATGTAGATTGAGGCTCATTGTTCAAGAAAAGGTCAACAGTTGAGGAATTGAGACAACAGTTCTTACCTTCATAAGTAATTAGTTAAATCATTAGTGTGACTGCTTAATGTGTTAATTAAGGCAGAAGTAATGAGATGAAAAAAATTACTGCATGATGTTACTGTATTGGAGATGTAACTTTGGGATTAGATAATTTATTTACCTGTAAGTGCAGTAATTAAATCATAACAGTCTACATTTGGATCAACACACAAAGCCTTGAGAAAATTAGCTACCGGTTCTCTACAGAAAGTGAAGAAACAATCAGTTTATTAAGGGTTCATTCTCGTACAAATTAATAAACATAGCATAACCAGATTAGGTATAACTTGTAACAATTGAAGGTTAATAATATTTTATTCTTTACCCTTTTGGATTGAACTCTGCAAAGCCAACTAATGTAGTAATCTGTTGAAGAAACCATGCATGCATGGTCATTAGCATAAGTAAATAATTACTCCTACTAACTGTGTTTGATTTAAATTAGTCAGTATGAGAGTCTCGTTTGACTTTCTCTTACTCGTATAGTATCCAAGACAAACTTTTTGGATGATTTCTCGTTTCAGTAATAAATTTATGAACAAAAATTTGTTATTAGAAAAAATAATAATTGAAAAAAAAAAATTATATGTAAATTTGTCATAATCAGACCTTAATATGAGACTTTCATTTATGAACACAGGGATAGAAGTACACATATATATATATATATATATATATATTTATATACCTCACCAACAAAAACTCTTGCTGCAAGAACACCTAGTGTAGTGGTGAGATGGCTCAAGTAAGCAATTGGGCACAACAATGCTGCTGATTTCACCTTGTCCACTTGTTTTCCTTCTGAGAAAGAAGCCAGAGCCATCAAAGTTCCCTGCCCAAATGTTTGTTTATAATCAACATCATTAATTAGCCAGTAGGCCAATTGCTTTACCAAGACATCAAAACTACTCCCTCCGTTCCTAAAAGATTATCGTTTTAAGAAGTAATTTTTGTTCCAAAAAGATTGTCGTTTTGAGTCTATCAATACACATTAGCTATTTTTTCCCTACTTTACCCTTATTTAAAGTTTTCTTCTATTTAAAGCTTTCTTTCCTTCCCAGTGATTCTTGTTCAATTCAATGCTATAATCCAAGTAGTAATTGGTTGAATAAGAAGTAATTGGTTGAATTGAATAAGAAACACTGGGAAGGAAATAATTGGTTGAGACAATTAATAAGGGTAATATAGTATTTTCGCTAGGTATTTAATTATATTCCTTACTCTGTGTGCATTAACCTTAAACCACAATCTTTTAGGAACATATGGAGTAATTAATTGCAAAAAATTCAGATTAATTATTATCCTGTGAACAATAAAACCATCAATTATTAATACTATCCCTTGATAATTTTGATCTTACCAAGGAATGTCCTACATAATGAATCTTCTGCCCAGTTTGTCTGAACACAAAATCAACCACAGCGGGTAAATCATGAGTTACCAAATCATCCCATGTCCAGTCCCAAAATTCCTGTCAATTTCCATAAACATTCATTAATTAATCTTACTTTTCATTCAACACGTGCTTAAGACTCACTATCTTCACATGTGAGAGAGAACTAAGTATGTGTAAATATTAAAAACACATCCACTTATATAATATTGTCCATAAAACTAATTTCAAGACTGCAACTTAGTGCAACCAACTATCAACAAAACTTTTTCTGATTTTGATTCAGTTTCCTGCTTCTTATTTCACATTTCCCTCAGCTTTTTAATAGATCCAGAATATGTATAAATTTACGTACCGGATTACTGGGATCAAGAGACACATGTCGGCGGCTAAATCTGGTGCCTCTAGTGTTAGCAATCCAGACGTCATAATCATTATCAGCCAATATTAGTGCTAGAGATTGGTCAGCAGAATTTAGCAACCATGTCATTCCGTCCTTCAAAATTATGTGAGAAATTAATTTTAATATATATATATATATATATATATATATATATATATATATATATATATAGCACACACATTGGATTCCAATATTATACTAATGATTATAAATTTCCTTATATATATATATATATATATATATATATATTAGCACACACATTGGATTCCAATATTATACTAATGATTATAAATTTCCTTATACATTGTACATTGAACTCAAAACAATTATTGACATGTGACAAACTTACACAACAACAGTCTATTGTCTCAACTGACCAAATTTTTAAGTCATTTTAATTTTGTAGCCATTATTAACCCTTGGTACGTACGTACGTACGTACGGTTCATATTTACCCTTTCTACGTTACATATTGACATAGTTATCGTATCGTAATTTGGGCTCACAAAAGTAGAAAACAGCCAATTTTATATCTGGATTACTAAAAGCTATATATGGACAAATTAATTAATCAAGACTGTACGTGGCAACATGCATGTATGCATGCTTAGATAGAAAGACAACAACGGAGGTCCTGAATTTCTGCCCATCTACAATGGCATGAATTTGCGGACCTTCAGCTTAACGCAAGCGAAAATTTTGGCCTTGGATTGACCGTTGACCATTACTTTTCGTGCTTGAACATGGTTTCCTTTTTTAGCTGATGGCTTGAACATGGTTTCATTAATGCATGCTCCATGTTTTTAGCTTCATGATCATATACAGACTGCTCTTTATGTTCGGCTAATAAAAATATGACACGTAACACTTTGGTAGAATAAATTAAAAGAATGTTTATTTATTTAAGATTTCCTTTTTTTTTTCCTTTTGGTAATAAGTGAGAGTGACAGACACTTGGCACTTTATCTTTGAGAAAGTATAAGCAACAAGTACGTACAATCCTTTACTTTTTGGCTAAAATGTCATAACATGATACGACTAATTGATGAGGTTGGACTACCTAATGAATTATATGTGAATAATTTTTATTCTAAGCCACAGCTAGCCCACACACCAACTCTAATGCACAAATTTAACAAACTATCGTCATTAATTAACATAATTAAACGACGTTTATGTATTATGTAGCTAGCTAGCTAGCTTACCACAAGAACCCCATGCTGCAATAAGACCGGCTGCTTGTTTCTTCCGCCGCCGCCTCCTCTGCGACCCTCGGGAAATCTTTGCATACTTAATATATACCCATCATCCGTTATCACCTAAACAAATGTACATACCAGATTATATATTCTGAATTAGCTAACCAATCATATATATATATAACAAATTAACAAGGGGTTTAATTAATTTCTTTCCTCATACTACAATTAATTAATATATATTTAGCTAGCTAGCTCTTACGTACATTAAACTCCTGACACTTGTAACCGTGCTCGACCGAGGCCGCCGAACATATACTACTAATTGGTGCAGCGTCAGCCGGAGTAGTGCCGGTTAGACCGAACAGACCGCGAGTCGAAGCGGAAGCTAGATAAGCCGGATGAGTTACTACTAAAATAAGTAGAATGGTACTACTTAACAAGCTCAACAAGCCTCGGGTAGCCATTTTTTTCCTTCTTAAATGGCTTTACTGGTTCTGTGCGGAGACTCCCTCCTTGTGTGTGAAGAGAGTATATATATAGAGAGAGGGAGAAAGAAAGAGAGACTGTGCGTGTGAATAAGAAATTTAGATACTGATCGATGGTAATTGGGAAAAGGAAATGGGATTTTGTTGGCTTAACGCGCGTTCTGGCTTAAAGGAGGAGGATATTACTTTTTCTCTTTAGGAATGGGCATCAGCCCCACCTGTCTTTCCTTCCTTATCTTTATTCGGATAATGACGCACAAAATTTGTCATTTGTCAATCTAAATATAGTACAATTTTAAGACGTACTCACAACATTGGGAAAGATTAAAATGCAATTCATTTTCTGGGTAAGATGATAAATTAATTAATAGAATATTGACACGTAATGAGATTTTATGTGTATAAATATTTTATTAATTAATTAATTAATTTATCAAAAAATAAATTGCATACTAACCGAATCCCATACTACTAAAATATCTTCAATGGAAACGATTTACCAGCATAAATATATACAATTTTTGACGGACACATTAATTACAAATATTGTGTTAAAAGCTGATCGATAATAGTAGCTAGATAGTATTTTAATAATGTTTTGGTGATAAAAAAAACTAAATTCAAAATGATGTATATATATAATAGGGATTGGTTTTAATTATTGAAGTCACCTACAACATTATACATTTTTTTGTAGCTATCTTAATTTTGTAATGTGGATAGATACGGGTACATATTAATTAAATTCACACCCTAGTCTCCATCTGTCTTATTTTAGAGAATCTAACAGATTGCGGTTGGAAATGGATTTGTAGTAGAGGAGAGTGTGGGCTTTCTTTCGTATGAGGAGATATATATATATATATATATATATATATATATATATATATATATATATATATATATTTGTAGTAGAGGAGAGTGTGGGCTTTCTTTCGTATGAGGAGATATATATATATATATATATATATATATATATATATATATATATATATATATATATATATATATATATATGGAGGTTACAAATTGGCAACTTTAGCAGATTAAACAAAGGAAAATGGGGTCCATATTGCTACATGCACGTGTTAGTTCATACTGGGAAAACTTGATCAAAATTATTTAAGTATATTTAAAAACAAAGTTCCTGTAAATTTGCCATAGTATAGCTGGCTAATTCTTTATGATAAATATTAGATTATGTTAGTACGCAATTAATCTATCATATATATAAAAAGTTTGTATCATTCTTTACAATAAGTCTATGGGACCGGGGTTCCAACCGGGGGTAGTGACCGGCCGGAAATTATTATTATTATTATTATTATTATTATTATTATTATTTTATTTTTGATTATTAAATAATTAATGTGATTTATTAAAATTAAATTTTTTATAAAATACAGTGATTTAAGTATCATTTGAATACATGTAAAAAATAGAGTTCTACAGTCTGTATAACTCTACTTTTTGCATGTATTCAAATGACACCTAAATCAGTGTATTTTATAAAATTTTTAATTTTAATAAATCACATTAATTATTTGATAGACAAAAGCAAAAAAAAAAAAATCCGATCGGTCCATACCCCGATTGAGACCCCCGGTTCCCCTAGAAGGATTCCAGTCTTTAATGGTAGTTCTTTCACTTGGGATATGAATGTCAGAACTCATCATGCACTGCAATTAGACCTGACAATATAGTTGGTTAACTGTCGGGTCAACCCATATTAACTGGAACCAAATGGGTTGGTTAACTATTTTTATTTATTTGGGTTGGTTAAATTTTGGAACCATAATTTTAAAAAAGAAATATAGTTCCAACCCGGTTAACCATTTTTCGACCCATATTTTATTCCAAATCCAAATCAAAAGTTTTTTCCACCTATATTTACATATTCAAGAAGTTCAGCCACCCACTCACCCACCCCAACCCACCCAATCCAACCCACCCCACCCCCACACCCCCACACCTCCACACCCCCACACCCAAACTTAAAAAAAATAATATTATGTGATTATGTATACACTCCTTACCCCCACCACTCCCACCCCACCACACCCCCACCCCCATCCCTACCCCCACCCCCATTCCTACCCCCACCTACCTACCCACCCACTTACCCACCCCACCGACCTACCCACCCACCCACCCACTTATCCACCCACCCACCTACCTACCTACGCACCCCACCTACTTACTTACCCACTACCCACCCACCCATCTACCCACCCCCATACCATATCCCGCACCTACCCCACCTACCTACCTACCCACCTACCCACCTACCAACCATCCCACCCCACTTATCTACCCACCCAACTAATTATCCATCCCCACATTGTAAGACCCCAATTTATTATAAATAAAATTAATTTTTTTATTTATTATTTTGAAATAGTAAGGGTTAATTTGATTGATGTGGTTAGTTATGGGTAAAATGCGCAAATATTTTAAATAAGCAAGTGGTTATAAAATATTAATTATTGTCGTGGAATATTCTTACTATCGGGAAATATTCGTACGACGGCGCAGCCTTTTGTGGGCCCCATAACAGAAAGTGATTGGATGAAGAAAACGACAAGTATAAGTTGTTTATAAATAACAGTGTAGTTGTTACCGTTAATACTGTTAGAATACTCGATGGTTAAATCACAGTAATACGCGTTGTTGCACAGTAGCACACGATATTGCACAAATTATTGATTCTTACGTAAGAAGGCACTACTCAATAATTGTTACAGTAATTACTGTTCAGTATTTTATTTTATTGATTCAATAATTGCTGCGTTGATATTTTATATTACTTTTGTTTCAATAATTATCACTACACAGTATTTCCATTATCGGAGCAATAATTCATATTATCTGAATAATATTATTAGATAACATTATTGGCAATGTTTAGAAAGTTCTGTCTAAGGAGATGTTTAGTCACCTAATTGCGCAGTAAGGAGAAATCCTTATTGGAAAGCCCCCTCTTTCTTGAGAACGACCTGGTTGTCATTATTGTGATTCTGTAATATTATTTATGAATAATTAATTATTAATTTATATGATGAGGAAAATATTAATTTTATGTGGATATAGATGGAATTTTTTTTAAAGTGACAATTGTTGAAAATTGATATTTTATCTTTTTTGATAAAATAATATTTAATTATATTATTATAATATAATAATGATGATATTTTTACAATGAATGTGGGATATATGAGTATATGAGGAGAAGAGTATTTTTGTTGTAAAAGTTGTTTAAAACATGTTAAACATGTCTGTGGGCCCATTTCTTGACTGAAATTTATTTATAGCTTGTAGAATCGTCCATTTGTGGATTTCGGTCAATTTCTGTTTGGAATTTGGAAAAACTTTCTTCTGCAAAGTTGTAGAGAATTGAATTTCCTATAAAAAGTCGCGAGATTCGAATTTTCTGATAAAAGGACTATTTATTAAGAATTATTGAAGTTCCAGAGTTCCGAAATAATTAATTTTTAGAAGTTTAAATTTTTTTTAAATAACAAAAACGTTTTTTTCATTATGGTGTGTTCCACATATATGTTGAATGGGCTGATTTCAGATTTTCTACGGTTGGCTTGAAAATTTATATAAATGTATTATTAATTTATTAAATTTTCTGCTTTGGTGTTCTAAGCATTTTCCTATAAATAGGGTGCTTAGGTTAGAATTGAAAATCACACCAGAAACTAAAGATTTCTCTCTCTTTCTCTCTCGATATATTGAGCGTATTCTTGTGAGTATTTTAATACTTTTAGTGTTGCTATACTGTGCAAGTTCAAGTCATAGTCTATATCCAGTGTTTTAACTAGAAGTACTGTCTTTACGAGGTAAGGGATGTTATTTTATTCGAAGATGATATTATATCTTCAATATCATTATGCCGAAATATTGGTTGGAAATTTTTATCAAATTTAGAACTTTTCATGTCGGAGTTACTATTCACGTATACGGCACTATTCACGAATACGACACTATTCACAGAAAAATGAATTTTTTTTCTTTTCGTCCAAAATATCTATTCTGGATACTAGCTTTTATTGTATCCATATTTTGATCATTCTTGAATTTTACTCCACTATGATTATTTATGAGGTATTTTTGGACATGGAATAGCTGAAATACGAATCCTTAATATTTATTCTTTTGTTTCACTAGATTCGTTTTCTTTAAAATATTTTTCATCATCCTCAGTCCTAAATGATGATATAGCTGAATATCTTTGGTCTGTAGTGCAAAGATGAATGATTTTTGATGAATATCTTTGGCCCGTAGTGCAAAGATGAACAGATGTTTAGATGAACATGACCAACTGATGAATATCTTTGGCTTGTAGTGCAAAGATGAATATTGATTGATCTTACAAGGATAAAATGTTGATGATGAACTTTTAAATTCATAGATAATAGTAGATTTCATTCTCTACGTAACTCTTCTATGAATTATTATTTTTTCGCTGCGAATATTGATTTAAAACTTGTTTTCTATTGTATTCTATTAGATTTTTCCCTGTTGAGGACTAACGCTAATTTGTTCTATATTATCTTAGTCATAATGTTTTTTACTGGGCTAGTTGAGCTCACCCTTTTCCTTTTGTTCCATTTTTCTTCTCAGAAGGCGAGAATGTAGCGAGTACTAGTCGGGGTATGGAATGAAGGTTCTAGAGAGTCGTTTTAGTAGTCCTCACCATTTTTGTATAATAATGTATCAATAATTGTAATGAGGACTTATTTGAGTGTGGATATTGTTTAGATGACAATATTTGTATTTAAACTCACAGTTTTTATGTTGTATTAAAAAAGTTGTATCTGTATCATGTATTTTGATGACTCAGAATGGGTGTTGTATTCCTATTTTGGGGGCGTCACAGTTGGTATCAGAGCTTAGGAATATGATCTCTGGCGGAGATCGAAAAATAGAACTAGGATGGGAGAGACGAGTAAATCATTCGCTAGTGTGTCCTACCTAAGCTTATTTATTGGTCGGTTATAATATAGGGATATTATGTGATATGTTTATTTATTAAATTAACCCTTATTTTATGGCAGTATTGAGAATGTCGACTGAAAATGTTAACAGTAGAGTAAATGAAACCGTGGAGACGCCTGTACTCACCAATGAGGAGAACGTGCAACAGGCTGGCAATGTTTCTTGTAAGACCCAACTTTTATAAATAAAGATGAATTTTCTATAATTATCATTTTTAAATATTATGGAGTTAATTTGATATAATGTTATAGTTGTGGGTAATATTTATAAATTTTGTAAAGTACGCATGTAAGACCCCAGCTTATTAATGAATAAAATTAAATTTTCTCTAAATATTATTGTGAATAATAAGGGGTTAATTTGATATAATACTTTGGTTATGGGTGAAATGTGCAAATTTTGCAAAATAAGCAAGTGGTTATAAATTATTCATTTTGTCGGGGAATATTCGTTTGGTCGTGGAATATTCTTGCTGTCGGGGAATATTCGTACGACGGCGCAGCCTAGTATGGGCCCCATAACGGAAAACGATTGGATGAAAAAAACGACAAGTATAGGTTGTTTATAAATAACGGCGTAGTTGTTACCGTTAATACTGTTGGAATACCCGGTGGTTAAAATACAGTAGCACACGGTATTGCACCAATTATTGATTCTTACGTAAGAAGGCACTACTCAATAATTGTTACAGTAGTTATTGTTCAATATTTTATTTTATTGATTTAATAATTGTTGCGTTGATATTTTATATTATTGTTGTTTCAATAATTATTGCTGCACAGTATTTTCCTTTATCAGATCAATAATTCATATTATTTGAATAATATTATTAGATAACATTATTGACAATGTCTAGAAAGTTCTGTCTAAGGAGAGGTTTGATCATCTAATTGCGCGCTAGTAAGGGGAAATCCTTATTGGAAAGCCCCTCTTTCCTGAGAACGGCCTGATTGTCATAAATGTGATTCTGTAATATTATTTATAAATAATTAATTATTGATTCATATGATAAGGAAATATTTATTTTATGTGAATATAAATGAGGGATATATTTTTGTGGTTAGAAATGAAGGTGTTAATGTTGAGGTTTTTATCAGTATTTTTGTCGGAATGGAAGTATTAAAAATCAAGGTTTTTGAGATATTTTGCGGGGATTATAATTTTTAATCCGACCGTTAGATCGTGGTAATTTTTGGATATGTTATACATATATAAGTTGAGTATATGTCCATAAAATTTGAACCATTAAAAATGAACGTATGATTTATTATGAATTTTACGAGATGACTGTTCAGAAATTGTTGAATTTTCGGAGTTAATCATTTTGGTGGAAAATTCTAGAATTGGTGGGTCCCACTCTTGGTTGGTAAAGAAATGTGCTGAGATTTTTATTCAAATGTGGTGGGTGGGAATAGTAGCAGGTAAAGCCATCAGGTTGCAGGTTAAGTCTGCTTCGGCGTGCTAACATTTTCCTATAAATAGAGGACGAAGTTAGAATTGAAAATCACACTAGAAATAAGTTTTCTCTATTTCTCTCTCTAGATTATTGAGTTTATTTTGTGAGTATTTAGATACTTTGAGAGTTTTTATTCATCAGAGCAAGTTTCTTTCAGCCTTATACCTGTATTCCGACTAGAAGTACTGATATTTTGAGATAAGGGATATTATTTTTTTCTTAATGATATTATTTTCTTCAATATCATTATGCTGAAATATTGATATGAACTTTTTATCAAATTTAGAAATTTTTGTGTCGAGATTACTATTCACGTATACGTTACTATTCACGTATACGACACTATTCACGAATACGGCACTATTCACCGAAAAATAAAATTTTTCCTTTTTGTCCAAGATGTCTATTATGGTTACTATCTTTGATTGTATCTATGTTTTGATCTTTATTTTTGAATTCTGCTTCACAATTGATTATTATGAAGTATTATTGATCTTGGATAAACTGTTATACGAATCCCTACTATTTGTCCTTCTTTCTCACTGGATTCGTTCTCTTTAAGATATTTTTCATCATCCTCAGTCCTAAATGATGATATTACTGAATATCTTTATCCTGTAGTGCAAAGATGTATGATTACTTGATGAATATCTTTGGCCTGTAGTGCAAAGATGAACAGGTGTTGAGATGAACATGACTGACAGGTGATACAAATGAATATCTTTGGCCTGTAGTGAAAAGATGAATATTTGGATAAAGATGATTATTAATTGATGTTATAGGGATAAATTATTGACGATGGACTTTTAAATTTTAGAAGATAGTAGAATTCATTCTCTACTTGACTCTTCTAATGGTTTGTTGTTTCCGCTGCAGTTGTTGATCTAAAACTTGTTGTCGATTATATTCTATCAGATTTTTCCCTGTTGAATACTAATGATAATTTGTTGTGTATTATCTTAGTCATAATATTCTTTACTGGGCTAGTTGAGCTCACCCTTTTCATTTGTGTTCCATTTTTCTTCTCAGGAGGTGAGAACATAGCAGGATCTAGTCGGGGTATGGAGTGATGGTTCTATAAAGATGTTTTAGCAGCCCTCACTATTTCTGTAAAATAGTGTTTGAATAATTGTATTGAGGACTTATTGGAGTGTGAATATTGTCTAGAAGACAATATTTATATTTAAACTCACAGTATGTGTTGTCGTATTTTGCACGACAATTGTATTATTGAAATTATAGTTTGCTTTCTGTACCATGTATTTGGCGACTCAGAATGGGTGTTGTATACCTATTTTGGGGGCGTCACAGTTGGTATCAAAACTTAGGAATATGATCCCTGGCTCAGATGTGAGACAAGAACTAGGAGGGGAGAGACGGAGAATTTCTTCGCTAGTATGACCTGACTAAGTTTATTTGGTGTGTCAGAGTATAGGGATAATATATGACATGACTATTAAACCTTGTTTTATGGCAGTATTTAAGAATGGCAGCTGAGAACGTTAATAATGGAGTAAATCAGACCGTGGAGACACCTTTGATCACCACCCAAGGGAACGTGCAACAGGAAGGCAATATTCCTCCTGTAAACAACGTTACCGAGCAAACGATGAATGATAGAATGTTTAGGAGCTTATTGCAGTTCATGCAAAATCAGACGAGGGAGACTCGTGTGCAGAATACAGGTGAAAATGATAACAACGCGCGGTTTGTCACAGCCAAGCAGTTCAAAGAATTGGGACTACCAGAATTTAAGGGAAAGCCGGATCCGATCATGGCGGAAACGTGGGTCAAGTAAATTACCAAGATATTCGATGTCTTGGGATGCATGGAGGAACAGAAGGTTCCATTCGCCACTTTTATGTTCCGCGGTGAGGCAGACTACTGGTGGGAGTCTGTGAAGCGTACCTAGCCTGACGCACTCAACATGTCCTGGGAAACATTTCAAAAACTGTTCAATGACAAGTACTTTCCTGAAAGTATTCGTCATATGAAGGATGTAAGACCCCGAATTTTATCAAATAAAAGTATTCAATTTTTCTATTTAGTAAATGGTTAAATTGATAAAAAGTTAAAGTTAAGGGTGATATATGAATATTTTTCAAAATAAGCAAGTGGTTATAAAATATTCATTTTATCGGGGAATATTCGTTTGGTCGTGGAATATTCTTGCTGTCGGGAAATATTTGTACGACAGCGCAGCCTTGTGTGGGCCTAATAACGGAAAGCGATTGGATGAAGAAAACGACAAGTATAAGTTGTTTATAAATAACGGCGTAGTTGTTACCGTTAATACTGTTAGAATACCCGGTGGTTAAAATACAGTAGCACACGGTATTGCACCAATTATTGATTCTTACGTAAGAAGGCACTACTCAATAATTGTTACAGTAGTTATTGTTCAATATTTTATTTTATTGATTCAATAATTGCTGCATTGATATTTTATATTATTGTTGTTTCAATAATTGTTGCTGCACAGTATTTTTTATTATCAGATCAATAATTCATATTGAATAATATTATTAGATAACATTATTGGCAATGTCTAAAAAGTTCTGTCTAAGGAGAGGTTTGGTCATCTAATTACGCGCTAGTAAGGAGAAATCCTTATTGGAAAGCCCCCTCTTTCCTGGGAACGGCCTGGTTGTCATAAATGTGATTCTGTAATATTATTTGTGAATAATTAATTATTGATTCATATGATATGAAAATATTTATTTTATGTGGATATAAATGAGGGATATATTTTTGTGGTTAAAAATGAAGGAGTTAATGTGGAGGTTTTTATCAGTATTTTTGTCGGAATGGAGGTATTAAAAATCAGGATTTTTGAGATATTTTGCGGGGGTTATAATTTTCAATCCGACCGTTGGATCGTGGTAATTTTTGGATATGTTATACATATATAAGTTGAGTATATGGCCACAAATTTTGAACCGTTAAAAATGAACGTATGATTTATTATGAATTTTACGAGATGAATGGTTCAGAAATTGTTGAATTTTCGGAGTTAATCATTTTGGTGGAAAATTTTAGAATTGGTGGGCCCCACTCTTGGTTGGTGAAGAAATGTGCTGAGATTTTTATTCAAATGTGGTGGGTGGGAATAGTTACAGGTAAAGCCATTAGGTTGCAGGTTAAGTCGGCTTCGGCGTGCTAACATTTTCCTATAAATAGAGGGCTAAGTTAGAATTGAAAATCACACCAGAAATATAAGCTTTCTCTCTTTCTCTCTCTATATTATGAAGCATATTTTGTGAGTATTTAGATACTTTGAGAGTTGCTATTCAGTGCAAGTTTCCTTCGGCTTTGCATTCCAGTCAGAAATACTACACTTTTGAGGTAAGGGATAGTAAGGGATTTTAAGGGTTGTTATGTTTTTCAGTTTCGTAATTTTTCTGACCTTTAAAAATTCTGAAAAAATTAGAAATGATATTTTGATGAGTTTTCTTGATTGTGTCCAAAAATGGTGATTTTTGGATGTATAGATTAAGAGTTATGAATTTTATGAGAAAAGACTATTATAAAAATAACCGTTTATAACTCCTTGTGGTTAACTCCAAAATTGATGAAATTTTTATTGGAAGTATATCTATATAATATCAGTATACTCTGTGAATTTCAAAATTTTTGGATAAAAGTACAATTTATGATAAATGTCTAAATATTCGACGGTTTTGGCCATATGAAAAATAGTAAATGAATTTTAAAAATTCCGGAAAAAATATATGTTCAATATAGGACTATATTCTGCAAAATCTCAGAAAAAAAATATTTTTGGGACTGATTTGATATTTTTCATGAAAATGGTCTAGTTATGAGTAAATGAATTAAATATTTTATGTGAAGTAAGAAAATGGTCTGATTTGATATTTTTTGATGAGAGTTTTTGGTTATTGGTGATGAAATCTTATGAGTTTGATATTTTAGGATGATTAAATGTATTATTTAGTAAAGTGTAAACAATTAAAATAAATTGTTTATAAGATTAAGAAATATTAATCATTATACCGAAATATTGGTATGTATTTTATTGTGGAATTTCTACCTTTTTGTGTCGAGTTACTATTCACGACAAAATTAGTTTCTTTTTCTAACCAAATTATAGTTGAGTTATGAATATTACTCTTGAGATTAAAACTATGTATTGATTATATTGATTTTATTATCATATATAATATTTTTATAACCCTGATGTTGAAATTCTCTTTCACTGGAGTGTAAAGATGGGTAAATTATTAGTATGATCATGACTAGGGTTCTCTTTGGCCTGTAGTGCAAAGTTGAATTGTGACTGGTATGATCATGACCATTGAAATTATAATTGAATATCTTTAGCTTAAGTGCAAATGTGAAATGATCAACATAGTTATAATTATTGCTTATATAAATTCTGAAATGATTATATATTTCTTTGAGATATGAATATATTTGGCCTGTAGTGCAAATATGAACTGTTGAGGAATATCATTGGCCTGTAGTGCAAATATGAATTATTGATGAATATCTTTGGCCCGTAGTGCAAAGATGAATTATAGATGAATATCTTTGGCTCGTAATGCAAAGATGACTTCTTGTTGAATATCTTTGGCCTATAGTGCAAAGATGAGTTGTTGATGAATATCTTTGGCTCGTAATGTAAAGATGACCTGTTGAATATCTTTAGCATGTAGTGCAAAAATGACTTGTTGATGAATATCTTTGGGCCATAGTGCAGAGACGAATTTATTAGTATGATTATGAACATAAAATGTGTTTTGGTATAACCATGATGTTTGATGTTTCAGGTGATGAAAATTATCTTTGTCCTGGATGAGAAAGGAATTTAGAACTACAATTACGATTATGAGTTATACATGTGATTGTGGACAAGAATTGTTGATTGATGTTATAGGGATAAAACATTGTTGGTGGACTTTTAAAGTGGAGAAAATAATGGACTTTATAGTCTATTTGACTCTTCTAATGGATTGCTCATTCCGCTGCAACTATGGTTGAGAAATTTTATCATCTACCATATGTTCTAAATCTCTGATTTATTACTGATGAAGGCTATTGATAATTTAATTATCTTTAGTCATGATATTCTTTACTGGGCTAGTTATGCTCACCCTTTTGCTTCACAATTCCTTTTCAGGTAATAAGAGTGTTGCTTCACATCTGTTCATCTTTGCACTACTGGCCAAAGATATTCAACAACATGTCATCTTTGCACTACGGGCCAAAGATATTAATCAACAATTCATCTTTGCACTACAGGCCAAAGATATTCATCAATATTTCATCTTTGCACTACAGGCCAAAGATATTCCTCAACAGTTCATATTTGTACTACGGCCAAATATATATCAATCAACAGTTCATATTTGCACTACAGGCCAAATATATTAATATCTCAAAGAAATATATAATCATTTCAGAATTTATATAAATAATAATTATAACCATGTTGATCAATTCACCTTTGCACTTAAGCTAAAGATATTCACTTATAAATTCAATGGTCATAATCATACCAGTCAACAATTTAACTTTGCACTACTGGCCAAAGAGAATCCATAGTCATGATCATACCAGAAATCTACCCATCTTTACACTCAAGTCAAAGAGAAATATCATCATTAGGGTTATAAAAATGTTATATATGATAATAAAATCAATATAATCAACATATAGATTTAATCTCAAGAGTAATATTCATAAACTAACTATAATTTGGTCAGAAAAAGAAACCAATTTTGTCGTGAATAGTAACTCATGAATAGTAAATTCGACACAAAAAGGTAGAAATTCTACAATAAAATACATACCAATATATCGGTATAATGATATTGAAAGAGTAATATTTCTTAAGCTTATAAATAATTTATTTTAATTGTTTATACTTTACTAAATAATGCATTTAATCATCCTAAAATGTCAAACTCATAAGATTTCATCACCAATAACCAAAACCCTCATCAAAAATCTGCATATACCTCATATAGGATTCTCAAGTCATAAAATTCTATTTTTCAATTTTCTTACTTCACAAAACATATTTAATTCATTTACTCATAACTAGACTATTTTCATAAAAATTACAAAATCAGTTCCAAAAATATTTCTTTTCTGGGATTTAGCATAATATAGTCCCATAGTGAACATATATTTTTCTCAGAATTTTTAAAAGTCATTTACTATTTTTTATACGGCCAAAATAGCCGAATATTTAGACATTTATCAAAAATTATACTTTTGTTCAAAAATTTTGAAATTTACAGAGTACACTGATATTATATAGATATACTTCCAATAAAAATTTTATCAATTTTGGAGTTAACCACAAGGAGTTATAAGCGGTTACTTTTAAAATAGTCTTTTCTCATAAAATTCATAACTCTCAATCATACATCCAAAAATCACCATTTTTGGACACAATCAAGAAAACTCATCAAAATATCATTTCAAAATTTTTCAGAATTTTTGAAGGTCAGAAAAATTACGAAACTGGAAAATATAACAACCCTTAAAATCCCTTACTATCCCTTACCTCAAAAGAGCAGTACTTCTGATCGGTATAAGGCTGAAGAAAACTTACACTGATGAATAAAAACTCACAGAGTATCTAAATACTCACAAAATACACTCAATAATCTAGTGAGAGAAAGAAAGAAAACTTGTTTCTGGTGTGATTTTCAATTCTAACTTAGACCTCTATTTATAGAAAAATGTTAGCACGCCGAAGCAGACTTAACCTGCAACCTGATAGCTTTACCTGCTACTATTTCCACCCACCATGTAAGACCCCGAATTTTATGAAATAAAAGTATTCAATTTTTCTTATAATTACTATTCAGTAAATGGTTAAATTGATAAACGTTTAAAGTTATGAGTGAAATATGATTTTTTTTCAAAATAAGCAAGTGGTTATAAAATAATCATTGTTGTCGGGGAATATTCTTTCTGTCGGGGAATATTCGTACGACAGCGCAGCCATTTGTGGGCCCCATAACAGAATAACTGTCGGGTGAAGAAAACGACAAATTTGAGTTTTTACAAATAACGGCGTAGTTGTTACCGTTAACACTGTTAGAATACCCGGTGGTTAAAATACAGTAATACGCGTTATTGCACAGTAGCACACGGTATTGCATAGTATTTTTGAAATTATTGATTCTTACGTAAGAAGGCAATACTCAATAATTATTACAGTAATTACTGTTCAATATTTTATTTTATTGATTCAATAATTGCTACGTTGAAATTTTGTATTATTGTTGTTCAATAATTGTTGCTGCACAGTATTTTCCATTATCAGATCAATAATTCATATTATTTGAATAGTATTATTAGATAGCATTATTGGCAATGTCTAGAAAGTTCTGTCTAAGGAGAGGTTTGGTCATCTAATTGCGCGCCAGTAAGGAGAAATCCTTATTGGAAAGCCCCCTCTTTCCTGGGAACGGCCTGGTTGTCATAAATGTGATTCTATAATATTATTTGTGAATAATTAATTATTGATTCATATGATAAGAAAATATTTATTTTATGTGGATATAAATGAGGGATATATTTTTGTGGTTAAAAAATGAAGGAGTTAATGTTGAGATTTTTATCCGTATTTTTGTCAGAATGGAGGTATTAAAAATCAGGGTTTTTGAGATATTTTGCGGGGGTTATAATTTTTAATCCGACCGTTGGATCGTGGTAATTTTTGGATATGTTATGCATATATAAGTTGAGTATATGCCCACAAATTTTAAACCGTTAAAAATGAACGTATGATTTATTATGAATTTTACGAGATGACTGGTTTAGAAATTGTTGAATTTTCGGAGTTAATCATTTTGGTGGAAAATTCTAGAATTGGTGGGCCCCACTTGTGGTTGGTGAAGAAATGTGCTGAATTATATTTCAAATGTGGTGGGTGGGAATAGTAGCAGGTAAAGCCATCAGGTTGTAGGTCAAACCTACCAAAATTTTCCTATAAATAGAGGGCTAAGTTAGAATTGAAAATCACACCAGAAACATAAGCTTTCTCTCTTTCTCTCTCTATATTATGAAGCATATTTTGTGAGTATTTAGATACTTTGAGAGTTGCTATTCAGTGCAAGTTTCCTTCAGCATCATATCCGATATCCAGTCAGAAGTACTGCTCTTTTGAGGTAAGGGATAGTAAGGGATAGTAAGGGATTTTAAGGGTTGTTATGATTTTCAGTTTCGTAATTTTTCTGATCTTCAAAAATTCTGGAAAAATTTGAAATGATATTTTGATGAGTTTTCTTGATTGTGTCCAAAAATGGTGATTTTTGGATGTATAGATTGAGAGTTATGAATTTTATGAGAAAAGACTATTTTAGAAGTAACAGCTTATAATTCCTTGTGGTTAACTCCAAAATTGATGAAATTTTTATTGAGAGTACATGTATATAATAGAAGTATACTCTGTATATTTCAGAATTTTTGGACAAAAGTATAATTTTTGATAAATGTCTAAATATTCGGCTGTTTTGGCCATATGAAAAATAGTAAATGACTTTTAAAAATTCTGAGAAAAATATATGTTCACTATGGGACTATATTATGCTAAATCCCAGAAAAGAAATATTTTTGGAACTGATTTGGTATTTTTCATAAAAATGGTCTAGTTATGAGTAAATGAATTAAATATATTTTGTGAAGAAAGAAAATTGGAAAATAGGATTTTATGGCTTGAGAATCCTATATGAGATATATGCAGATTTTTGATGAGGGTTTTGATTATTGGTGATGAAATTTTATGAGTTTGGCATTTTTGAATGATTAAATGCATTATTTAGTAAAGTGTAAACAATTTAAATAAATTGTTTATAAGTTTAAGAAATATTTTTTCAATATCATTATACCAAAATATTGGTATGGATTTTATTGTGAAATTTTTACCTTTTTGTGTCGGGGTTACTATTCATGAGTTACTATTCACGAGTTACTATTCACGATAAAATTGGTTTCTTTTTTCTAACTAAATTATAGTTGATTTATGAATATTACTCTTGAGATTAAAACTATATGTTGATCATATGATTTTTATTATCATATATAATATTTTTATAACCCTAATGATGATATTCTCTTTCACTTGAGTGTAAAGATGGGTAGATTATTGGTATGATCATGACTATGGGTTCTCTTTGGCCAGTAGTGCAAAGTTGAATTATTGACTGGTATGATCATGACCATTGAATTTATAAGTGAATATCTTTAGCTTAAGTGCAAAGGTGAATTGATCAACATGGTTATAATTATTGTTTATATAAATTCTGAAATAATTATATATTTCTTTGAGATATTAATATATTTGGTCGTAGTGCAAATATGAATTGTTGAGGAATATCTTTGGCCTGTAGTGCAAAGATGAATTGTTGATGAATATCTTTGGCCCGTAGTGCAAAGATGACATGTTAAATATCTTTGGCCAGTAGTGCAAAGATGAACAGATGTTGAGATGAACATGACCAACTGGTGATACAAATGAATATCTTTGGCCGTAGTTCAAAGATGAAGTTATTCGTATGATTATGAACAGGAAATGTGATTTGGTGTAACCATGATCTTCGATGTTTCAGGTAAAGATAGGTGATGAAAATTATCTTCGTCCTGGATGAGAAGAGGAATTTAGAACTACAATTATGATTATGAGTTATTTATATGATTGTGGACCAAAACTGTTGATTGATGTTACAGGGATAAAATATTGTTGGTGGATTTTTAACATGGAGAAGATAATAGACTTTATAGTTTATTTGACTCTTCTAATGGATTGCTCGTTCCGCTGCAACTATGGTTGAAAAGTTTTATCATCTACCATATGTTCTAAATCTCTGATTTATTACTGTTGAAGGCTATTGATAATTTATTTATCTTTAGTCATGATATTCTTTACTGAGCTAGTTGTGCTCACCCTTTTGCTTCACAATTCCTTTCAGGTAATAAGAGTGTAGCTGGGTCGAGCGGGGGTAACAAGGGAATAGAACGGTGGTCATCATTTAGTAGTTATATTTGGTGAAGAAAATAGGGTGAGGCGAACCCAACGTTGGAAGGGTGTTTTGTCACTATCATACAAGATGTCTAATGACATACAACCTCGTGTCATCATAGGACAGGGTTGTGCTCATCCACTTGCTGAGTATATCTATGGGCACTACCTATATAATCTTGGTGTTTGTTTGAAGTATAATTCTCAATTAGAGACAGTGGAGATAATGATAAGTCAAGAGAAGACTCACCATTGTGAAGAATATGATAGTAATCTTCTCGTTTTTCTTTGGGGTCTATTGGGTCAACCAAGGATAATTCTGTGGCCATATGATATCTATCATAACCTAGACGCGTGGCCTCCCATGTACGAAGGTTTCCTTGAGCACTTCCCAAAGATTCTAATTTCTAGAACAGTTTTTGACTATACCTTTATGTAAGGTACCTTTGTGAAGTGCTGATACATGATGGTGTCCAATGTCACATTTGGTATATATTTGTATCCAAACTCACAGCATATGTGTTGTTGTATTTTACACGATAATTGTTGTAATAAAGTTGTAGTTGTTTTCTGTACCATGTATTTGACGACTCAGAATGGGTTGGATGGAATGGACCTATTTTGGGGTCGTTACACACCACATTTGAATAAAAATCTCAGCACATTTTTTCACCAACCAAGAGTGGGGTCCCCCAATTCTAGAATTTTTCACCAAAATGATTAACTCCGAAAATTCAACAATTTCTGAACCAGTCATCTCATAAAATTCATAACAAATCATACGTTCATTTTTAACGATTCAAAATTTGTGGACATATACTCAACTTATATATGTATAACATATCCAAATATTACCACGATCCAACGGTCGGATTAAAAATTATAACCCCCACAATATATCTAAAAAACTCTGATTGATTTTTAATACCTCCATTCCGACAAAAATACTGATAAAAACTTTAACATTAACTCCTTCATTTTTAACCATAAAAATATATCCCTCATTTATATCCACATAAAATAAATATTTCCTTATCATATGAATCAATAATTAATTATTCACAGATAATATTACAGAATCACATTTATGACAACCAGGCCGTTCCCAGGAAAGAGGGGGCTTTCCAATAAGAATTTCTCCTTACTGGCGTGCAATTAGATGACCAAACCTCTCCTTAGACAGAACTTTTTAGACATTGCCAATAATGCTATCTAATAATATTATTTAAATAATATGAATTATTGATCTGATAATGAGAAATAATGTACAGTGACAATTATTGAAACAACAATAATATAAAATATCAACGTAGTAATTATTGAATCAATAAAATAAAATATTGAACAGTAATTACTGTAACAATTATTGAGTAGTGCCTTCTCACGTAAGAATCAATAATTTCAAAAATACTGTGCAATACCGTGTGCTACTGTGCAATAACGCGTATTACTGTATTTTAACCACCGGGTATTTCAACAGTATTAACGGTAACAACTACGCCGTTATTTGTAAAAATTCAAATTTGTCGTTTTTTTCATCCGACATTTATTCTGTTATGGGGCCCACAAATAGCTGCGCCGTCGTACGAATATTCCCCGACAGAAAGAATATTCCACGACCAAACGAATATTCTCCGACAACAATGATTATTTTATAACCACTTGCTTATTTTGAAAAAAATTCACATTTCACCCATAACTTTAAACTTTTATCAATTTAACCATTTACTGAATAGTAATTATAAGAAAATTGAACACTTTTATTTCATAAAATTCGGGGTCTTACAGTGAGCACGGGTGAGTAAGATAAGGGGTATGCACTTGATCCGGACCGGTACAGAATATATATATATATATATATATATATATATATATATATATATATATATATACACGGTCAGGATCAAGAACATTCTCCTTAAATAACATTTCTCCTTAAATAACATTCTTTTATTAAAATTACGTCGTTTTGGAGGGATGCGGTGACATTTTAATAAAAGAATGCTATTTAAGGAGGAATGCTATTTAAGGAGAATGCTATTGATCCTGACCGTATATATATATATATATATATATATATATATATATATATATATATATATATAGTTCAGATCTTAAGCTCACTCCTTATCCAACTCACCCGAGCTCACCTCCCCTTTAGTGACGGACCCGGTGACGGTTTAGTCATACAACCGTCGTCTATACTTTTAGCGACGCTATATGTTGTCCGTCGCTAAAAGTATAGACGACGGTTGTATGACTAAATCGTCACTGGGTTCGTCGCTAAAAGTGGAGTGAGCTCGAGTGAGTTGAATAAAAGGTGAGCTTAAAATCCGGACCGTATATATATATATATATATATATATATATATATATATATATATATATATATATATATATATGAATTTACTAATTTAGTCAAGGGGGTATTTTATTTGTGTGAAAGATAATTAAAAAAGCAGAAATTATGTTATAGCAAATGCTTGCAACTTCCAAGCATTAAGAATTGGTTAGTGACACTGACAACACATATTGTTGTTTTGCATATGTGATGACGAGCCTTTGGCAAATTGGCACGCCCCATGGAACTGCAGCCCCAAGACAATTTTGCTGTTTCGCAACTTGATTAAGTATACGTCAGCTTCATTGCTGATGATCAACTCAACAGAAATATGCCAACCAATATATATATATAGAGTCCGGATCTTAAGCTCACCCCTTATTCAACTCACCCGAGCTCACCCCCTTTTAGCGACGGACCCGGCGACGGTTCGGTTATACAACCGTCGTATATACTTTTAGCGACGCTATATGTTGTCCGTCGCTAAAAGTATAGACGACGGTTGTATGACCGAACCGTCGTCGGGTCCGTCGCTAAAAGGGGGTGAACTCGGGTGAGTTGGATAAGGAGTGAGCTTAAGATCCGGACCGTATATATATATATATATATATATATATATATATATATATATATATATATATATATATAGTCCGGATTCTAAGCTCACCTCTTATCCAACTCACCCGAGCTCATTTCTTTTTAGCGACGGACCCGATGTCGGTTCGGTCATACAACCGTCATCTATACTTTTAGCAACGGCCAATATATAGCGTCGCTAAAAGTATAGATGACGGTTGTATGACCGAACCGTAGTTGGGTCCGTCGTTAAAAGAGGTTGAGCTCGAGTGAGTTAGATAATGGGTAAACTTAAGATTCGGACCGTGTGTGTGTGTATATATATATATATATATATATATATATATATATATATATAGAAAATTGATATTTTTACAACACTTTTTGATATTTCTACAGTAAAAATGTGGCTATAGATGTACAACGACGGTGTAAACCGTCGCTATAGAATATATAGCAACGGTTTTATTGTGAAAATATCATTTTTTTGTTATGAAAAAAAAATATATTAAAATATAAAAATATCATTATATATATATATATATATATATATATATATATATATATATATATATAGTCCGGATCTTAAGCTCACTCTTTATCCAACTCACCTGAGCTCACCCCCCTTTAACGATGGACCCGGCGACGGTTCGGTCATACAATCGTCGTCTATACTTTTAGCGACGGACAACATATAGCGTCGCTAAAAGTATAAACAACGGTTATATGACCGAACCGTCGTCAGGTCCGTCGCTAAATGGGATAAACTCGAATGAGTTGAATAAAAGATGAGCTTAAAATTCGAATCGTACATATACTAGCGATAACCCGTGCCTGAAGGCACTGTATAATTCTCAAAAAAATAAAAATAAATTATGAACACAAAAAGAAATGAGAGTTATTTTGGTGCAACATGTGATATCTACACATCATGTACATATAATATGAACAAAATCTAGACACATCATTCTACCTTTTAAATACAAAAGCATCCCTTAGGTATGAAAATCAAACTTATTAGTCTTAAAAGTTTGAAGAATTCAGACAAACTCACTTTGTCAAAGGCCAAAAGAGCACACAAGATGAAGGATAATTTCATAATTTCAAAGATACAATATCTGAAATTTACTTACCTAATGTAATAACTTACTCTATAAAAAATTATCTGTATTAAGTTACTAACAATAGTACTATCAGTTATGACTTTTTGGGTGAGCTTGTGAAATGACAAAAAAAGATACTATTGACCTTATTTGGATGAATTTGATTCGATTCGAACATGAGATTTGACCCAAGATTTGTTCCGAATTCAAGATTTGACCCAAGTTGTTTCATATCCGGTTGCCGGAGGTGGGAACACGAAAGATACGAAGCCAATCGATATTATCCCACAATAGTTAAAGAGGTAAAGAGTATTATCCCACAATGGCTAAAGAGAAAAAGACATGTGAATCGTGTGTGATTGGTTCTGACGGGAATGTCAGAAACTTAAGTGGGAGAGTTTATAATACTCCAATCCCACATCGAAAATTTAAGTAACATCGAAAAATATGAGAAAAATTTGTCGGTGCATAAAGAATTAAATTACTAATAATAATACATTCAATCATGGCATTTTAGGTGAGTTTATGGTGAACTAAGATGACCCAATAAGATACTATTGGGCCCTTAGTTTAAGACAAATTTGACCTGAGATTTTATACCTAAATTACTCCTATTAACTTTAGCTTTCCAAAAAGGGTTACAAAAATAATAATGAAAGAGAAATGCAATAATAAAATCACACTTCTATTTGGGGCTCTTTTCCTCGAAGATCACAATTACATCTCAAGGTCTGCAGTCTGCAAACTTTGTTCAAGGTATAGCTATTAAGAAACAACAATATTACCTAATGATAAACACAAGGAAGTACGCAACACCAAATCCAAAATATACACCATAACATATACATAACAGAATCTTCTTCCACACAGGACAAAGGTAAGTAAAAATATAGGAAAATGATAAATGGACCATGTCAAATGACCTCAACTACTCAACAGGCCCCAGGAAATCCCCATCCAAGTTGGCAACTGCCTGGTATTCCCTTTCAGCCTCCATATACCTAGCTCCAACCATCATGACTCGCACCTTAACACCTTTCTCAATCTTGGCCGTCTTCTCACTCATGAAGATGGGGTTTTCGCCAGGCACATAACTGTAACCCTGCATCTTCTGGTGTGAGAGATAAATGTTCTCAACCAGTCCACACCTCAGCAAAACACCATGCTTCAGAATCTTGTGGACTTCCCACTCTAGAACCTCACCTTTAAAAATTTTAAATGTGAGGCAGATGAAGGTTACAGGAAAGAGAACATCCCCCGAGTGCTGTCTAACTCTTCCCTCTCCGATTTTGTCCAAAGTAGTTACTGCAAGGAAGTAACCAAGACTGCTCGTAGCTTTCTTAGCAGCAAACTCGTCCAAAAGGTGAATTATTATCGACTTCTGCAATGCCAGTCCTTTGGCATCTAAACTCTCAGCAGGAATTATGACATTCCATTGCAACTGTGCCTTGAGAAACATTTTGACGAACCGCACCTACAACATTTAAAAAATAAAGAGTCTTAAAGCACAAGCTAGCTTGTGATGAGATAAAACCTTTCTATCTGTTGCCATCTTAAGTCTTAACATAACCAAATTGAGTTCACCCATAAATGCATCATATGCCAAATTTCAGACTTGTGGAAGTTTAGTAACATATTTAACGATTGTATGATGATTCACTACACACAATTGTCATGTACAAGGAAAAACAACCCTAAAGAAATGCTAATAGTAGTGTTGCTGATTATGACAAAAAAATTCTAGATATAATAACCAGATAAATTATCACAAAACCAGTGACCAATCATAAGAACAAGTCAAGAACTCTGCATTTAAAACTTCTACCTTACGAAACCTTTTTCTATATTGCATATATATAAAGATTCCAACACCAAGATAACTTTTCCTTAGATTGCAATTATCATTTTGAATTTTGTTCAGATCAGTTAAAAGATCATGTCATATAAAGATTCCAACACCAAGATTGCTTTAGTTTAGCTATTAGTGATTCACATGAAAGATCATGTCCATAATTAGTTGAAAGTCAAAATACAGTCTAATATATGGACTAACTCATAAATTTTAAAAAGTGCAACGATTGTCAGGCTAACCTAAAAAAACAATCTATATAGTTTCAAAGCACAAAATTAGGCAATCCCCTTGAAAAGTCTATCTACTAACCCTGATGTTTAAATCTAACTGCATAGGAATAGGTGTCAACTGTTACATGCAGAAGTAGTTGGCAAACATTTTAGAGAAAGATCGCAGCCAAAATTTCCATTTATAGAGAAATGTTCCATCGACCATCGTAAGTCTTGAATCCATTTCATTAGTTTGATTCATAATATTTTTTTATTTTATTTTTTTGGTGGGGGTTTGGGGAGGGGCAAACTTTGGGCACATGCAAGAAGAACTTGTGGAAGTGTTAGCATTAGTCAATTTGGAAGTATAGTGCTTGTAAGTTATAATTCTCTTGGCAGATTTCTGTAGCCATTACTGGTTGACTTAGTAGTTTTCAAGAGCTTGATTACAAACAATATTGTCACTGTTCGTAAATTTCAGCTGTGCTAATAGTTCCTTGAACCACTTTGAATTTATGTTTATCTTCATACATCCAATATAACATTAGAAATGACGATTCTATTATGTTTACCCACAATGTTTGAAGAATGAGATTTAATGATGTATTACTCGAAAATTTGACACTTATCTCACTTACTCCCCTGTTCATGTCCAAAGCCAACAACAAAGAACACAGACATGCAAGAAATTAAAGTACAAAAACATGCAAAACATAGACCATGGCATCAACATTGGCCCTGTACATGTAAAAATCTATGTAAGCAACTCTGTTGGGGGGGGGGAGAGTAAAAGGTTATTGATATCCATATAAAAAAATAATTAAATATAAAAAAATAATTAAATAAAATGTAAAACACATATATGAGCAAATACATCCAAGCATGGCTAAAAGTGCCATATGGCCATTAATGCACATTTGATTCTAGAACCTCTATTTCTGAAGAAATCTCATATTACTTAAATGTGTGTGTAATATCCATATGACAGGCACAATCCAGACACTTCAACAAAGATACAACCCCCTCAAAGGAGAGCAATATACCTCTTAAGGGAATAACGACATATAATTGATTCAATAATAAATATATGGCCCCTGCAATTTAGTGTGAGGCTGAAAACCCCAATATTTAATTTGAGGGACAAATGCTACCCAAGTACAAAATACAACAAGAAACCTGAGAAATATTGTTAAAAAAGAGAGAAGAAAAGTAGCAGAAAAAATAATAGGGACCAAATTTCAGGTTGAAAACATTTGAAACTCCAAAATCTCCTGAAATTTTAGCCTATTAGGACAAAATAAAGACTTCCTAAACATACCCAAAAAAAGTTTTTTTTTGAATGTATATCCAGAAAAGTTTGATTAGGCTTTAAACCAATTATCAATTAGGGCATGCAGCACAAAAACTTAAATATAACTGCAAAATACTTTGGAAATCTTTAAAGCTGCTTCTCAACAAAAAAAAATTAAAAACAATTGATCGGCTTCCGAAGCTCTTAAATCTCCACATATTTAAGCCCGTGTTAACAGAATAAACCCATAAAAATCCAACAACAAAAAATTGTATTGGAACTCCTAAACCCTAAAGACATAAAAAAATTCCAACAACAAAAAATTGTATTGAAACTCCTAAACCCTAAACCCATAAAGCCCTGATAGAAGTAATCATTAAATGCACAAAACCCATCTTGCATCAACCGGCAATCATTAAGCTACAACTTTAATAGCTCATAAATAGATATACCTATAAAGAATTATAAGGCAGGAATTGTAATGGGTTTTTAAGGATACTAAGCTTGAAGAATGAAGAACAAACGCTAGGAGAAATAGAAATAAGAAGTGAGAATCACTCACAGTTTTGGGGCTCTCGGTCTTGAATGATTTTCTTAGCTATTTTGACTTTGGATTCCTTTTGATGCTGACTTCGATTTTTTGCCACCCTCTTCTATGGGTTAGGCTTGGTCTTTCGTGTAGTGACAGATCCACGACAAAACCCATACCGAAGAGAAAGACAGACCGATAAAACCCTTGTGCTTTCTCTATGCTCTGGCTGGTAGATTAGGGCTGGGCATTGGGTATAAGAGATTTAAGAGAGTTTTGAGGGACGGAGTTGTTTGGGGGAATGAGAGACACCTCTGTTTGTGGTAGAAAAGAGAGAGATACAAGATTTGAAATTTGAACGAGTGAGAGAGAGAGAGCTGCTGACGTAGGATTCAGATGTGACATTTATCTATTTTCTCTCTCTGCTCTCCTTTATATTATAGATATTAAAAAGGGAAATGGAATATATGGGACGGAAAAAAGCTGAAGTCATACACAGCTCATGTGACTAAAGAAGACAACTATTTTGCTTCTTTGTTATGAGACTTTTTGACGACAAACCTGTTCACATTATTGCCCACACCCACTCCCAATTGTTTTTCTACTACTAGTAGTAGAATTTAGTACTAGTAGACGTGTCAAATGTCATGTTTCTAATTTTTGTAACTCCCTCCCTTCCCCTCTAAATAAAAAGGTCATATGTAAAAGAAAAAAAATTAGAAAAAAATAATTTATTCTGCAAGACGTCATTTTTAATCGACATTAACATAAAATGACACAATATTTTCAAATTTGACATCGTAATTTCATATGTTAAAAAAAAAAATTTGACTCTCATTTTAGAGCGAGTAACAATTATTGATTGATATTAGTCTTTTCATGACTTGGAATTTTCTTTACATAGAATGATCTCATAAGAAACGCATTGGAAGATTACTTGATAAGATAGGCTAGAATGGATCAGATTAGCATGAAGTTTATTTTTGAATAAGTTGATCAATAAAATATTGACACACATAGTGTCTCATCTACGTGTTAGCACTCTATTAGTCAATTGACCAACTTATCTAAAAATAAACTTCATGTTAATCACTTCCGGCTGGAATGATGGTATGTTTATTCGAATCCAAAAAGAAAGACCATAAAGTAATAACTTTATAAGTTGCTTAAATATTTACTTATATCTCATTGTGGTAAAGTCTTGAGTGCCAATATACATTGATTGAAAGATAACCAGAGCAATGGTGTTTATTTATCACCCAATGCTATGGACAGGGCTCATCTTATTCTTCTCACTAAAGCTACGGCTTGCCAGCAAACTCGGAAGGCAACACTGCAATGACCTTACCGATTTCTCCCTTCTAGGTTTGAAATTTGAGTTGGGGGTTTGTTCACTGCTCTGCACACCAGAGGCATAAGGCGTCTCACAAAAATTCTCAGATGTGTTTTGCTCGTCATCATCGTTGTCAATGTGTAAGCTCTGTTTAAAGAGATCAGACAGTCGCATTTTCCGTTCTGTTGGAAATTGTTCAGGTCTGGCACCAGGAGCTGGGTACTCAAAAAGGGGTTTAATGACTCGTGGGGATCCCGTGGCAAAGCTATGATGTACTGGAGTATTACCACGAGAAGGGGTAAATTCTGCATTATAGGAAACAGACTATTAAAAAGTGCGGATGTGTCATGTGATGTGATAACAAGGATACAGAGCTTTCATGTACATCATTGCGCATGATGAAATTTTTTGAACTAGGTTAAATTTACAGTTTGTGATTCAGAGTAGTACTGTCTCAGAGTCCCTCAAAGCCTACATATTTTGCAGTCAGACAATCACATGCAATACCAGAGACACAAAGAGCGGATGTAGGACGAGAACATAAAGCATTTCAATGTATCTTACCGCCATTAACACTCATGAAGTCATCATCACAATCTGAGTCTAACCAGGCTTGGGAATCAAAGAAGGTCTCTTCTTTACTACCTGCATGACATACATCAGATTTAGGTTTCAGAAAGGTACAACATGCAAATGGGTAACTGAACAAAAAATGCAAGTGAAATTAGAAGGCGATGGGGTCCAACTGCAATTGGTAAAGCTTCATGCTAATTATCTGTGCATTCAAATCCCATTAGTGATACTTTTATTTAGCTTGAGCAACTCTAAGATAATATATCCATAACTATGAACATACTTTAGACAAATTTAAGTGTTCCTTTTTCTCTATTTTGTTTATTAATATATTAAGCAACAAGACAGTCCGTCATTTTTAAAGATTTAATGCATTCCAATGAGCTCTAATAGAAAACGGTTGTTAAAAGAAAAGAGGTTAAAGTAGCGTTCTGAGAAGTACATGGGAAAAGTTCTTGAAGGGGAAATACTCTGAGACTACTAAAGGGGATTTCTTATCGCCTGAGTGAAGAAATTATGTCAGATCCCAATCACGACAATGGGGATTACTGCTGACTACATATGATTACAAAGGACAAAACAAAGGGACACATATAATGCAATCACAAAAAATCTGGACGAAGAATCGGCATGCACACCAGCTTCCTACATTACTAACAAATACGAAATTATTGTTAGATGGTCTACCTGAACAGACCTTTAATTTGGTCGGTAACATCGACAAAGCTACCGCGAAGGCTATTAACTTAGAAATGGAGAGCAATTTGAAGAAATGACCTAAAATCTTTGTGTACTGACCCCTAATCGAACTGTTTGGGATTCAAAAGTGAACAAAATCATTTTATCTACTAATAATGGCCAAATTGGCGTATTACCGGATCAAGCCTCTATTGCCACAGCTGGCTCCAAAACAAAATCTGTATAATTCCTGTAGGGCCAATAACACATAAATAGTACACCAACTGGTAAGGCACATTGTTTTACTTAAGACAATAACATCAAGACACACCAGTACAAGCAACAGCAATGCATATGTTCAGAGTTTGGACTTTCCAGCTTAACTAGCAAACAGGCCCATTTTTCTGTTCTCGTCTCTATGCTAAGCAGCTCAAGTAAACTAGAACATATATAAGAGTGACTCAATCAAGATATATTAATCAGCCACCCAATTCTTCTAGATACTGGGCCAGTGAGATATTAATCAGCCACCCAATTATTCTAGATACTGGGCCAGTGAAAAGGTTGGATTGCTAAAGACATAAATCCTATAAGCCAGATCATTCTTTAGACAATCCACGTCTTTACTTGGCATATAACCGAAACCAAGCTTGTGACCTTGTCCAACTATTTTCACAAAATGGTATAAAGCAAGTATTTTTTCTTTAAATTTTTTTATGTAAAGGTTTGTATGTCTGATATATGCTTAAATATAATATACACACACACAAGGCCATTTCTCAATTCAAGATAAAAAGCTGCGCAGTCCAGCATGAGAATGCAGGTTCAAGTCTAAGAGTGGCACAAATATTCCATAAGTTAGGGTTTGTGTGACATACTCCTCCATCTCCCTGTTTAAGCAAATGACTAGTTAATGACATTTTCTTACTAATGTATATAAAAAAAGAAAGTTCTATTGTATTTGAACAATTTAAAGTTTTGATATAGGTTGCACATCTTCTAGGCAAGAATAGTTACAACCACTTGAACTAATGGTTTGTTTCACAATCCACGCCTAGTTTAGGAGTTAGTTTAAACACCAAATTTAAAAAATGAAATGAAAAAACCAGTATTTATTAGTATGTGCATCTAATCAAAATAATTCAAAAAACACAATCATATAGGTGATTAGGCACGCAATACTTATCTAAGCAGTTACAACTTAAAATTCTTCTTTCTTTCTTTCAAGGCAAAATGGAGTTTCTTGTAACTTTGAATTATTGACATGAACATATAATGCTTTTTAAATGATCATATTATTAAGGGATCAATAAGATAGTTCTATACAAAAGAAGCAGTAAATCTGAGTTGGTAGATTTAATTTTTGATGATGGTTGACCTACTACATTTGAAGCATTTCCAGAATCCAGATTAATCCCTATGTACATTTCAAAGAGTCTTTGCACATAGGAAAAATAACATGGACATCTACACGGATGACATTCTTTAATATTCATTAAGTAAACGCTAATATAACTCTTTCACGTGCAAGTAATATATTCTACAACAATGAGAAGAAATTTGTGAAGCACACAATAGCATGATATTTTCTCAGCTTCTTAGCTGTTTGCTTGATACTCCCTCCCCAATTTCCCTAAAACCTATCCATCCTTTTCCTGCGAAGTACTCTAAAACCACTCCATTCATTTTAACATTCAATTCTTTTCCTTTAATTTCTCTTTTAGTTTTCCCCTTTTTCCAAATGTACAAGCTTAGTCAATATTGATTGTAACTGTTTCCTTCAACACCAGTGTGGTGCCTCCATCTCCCAGCTAATATGAGATGGATTCATGGACCTCATAATGAATTGCCATCAATGACAGAAAGAATTACTGGATTCCAACAGAAAAAAAATATCTTAGGGGATACCTAAACTCTGGCTATTAGTATTACAAGAGATGAGATTGTCTGAAACCAAAAATTCCCAACGCAGAGAAGGAGAAGGCTTTCACCATCGTTGGTTCTACCAACAGACCCCTGGTGCTTAAAAATGAGTGTTAAGATTGGATCACACACATTCACACAACAATAAAGAAATTTACGTGGTTCCCCAAACACAGGTATGTCCACGGAAGCGGAGAGAGGTATTTTATTTTATTTTATGATCTTAGTACTTAGGGTTTTTACAATAAAGAATATATATAACCGCTACTTCTATTACAACCCTAATTCGCATTATAATCTGAATACCCATAATGCCCTTGTAACATACCGTGGGGCGCTACGCCCCCACAACTCCCCCAAACCTTCAGTCCAAACCGAACAGCTAAAACTACGATGGTGGCACCGACCTTTTACAAGAACTTCTCAATACCTCTCATGCACTTCATATGAGCCACAAGTTCCACCAATGAGTTTAAGCTCTCCTATAAGTCATCAAGTCTTCATCTTCTTAGAGTGCTTGTCAACCGGTGCTAAGACCACCTTATTCAGAATGACATACAATTTGATCAAGAGAACAAAATACTTATTTTGTTTGTATGTGTTTATTGTGATAAAGTAAGTTCATCACTATGATCCATTAAAGAATTTGGTTTCGGGGTCATCTATGTAGCTAGTCCCTTGTATGTTGTATCACATAACTTAAACTATACAAGTAGTTAAAGAGTCAAATATTCAAGTTGTTTGCTTGTCAATTTTAAAAAATCTCGCAGAAACCACGACTCCTTAATAAACTACACTCTTAATACAAAAAGAAATACTTTTAATAGGGACATCCAGAAATTGTCAATTCTTTTATATTAAAATCTAACAGAAACCACAACTCCTTGATAAACTATACTCTGAACAAAAAGAAATACTTGACAATTCTTTTATTAGTAAAATCTAACAGAAACCACAACTACTGGTAACCTTTAATTAAAAAAAAACAAATACTTTCAATAGGGACCACCAGAAAATAATTAAGCACAAAAAAACTGTAAAGGGTCATAATTGTTTTCAATCTTCGAAATCATGAAAACAAAATCTTAGACTAAGGTAAGACAGTGTATGGACATATACATCACCCCCAAAAAGAAAGAAAAATGAACAAGTAGTTAAATGAATACTCTGAAGATACTACTCACCATCGGAATAGCCGAATAGGGGGTTATACTTTTAGCAAGTTTATTTTAGCTATCAGGAAATTATCAGTAAGATGATTGTTCTTTTGCAATGATCTAGCATGCTTCTATTAATAGCTAACACTGATAACAACAAATAATAAAATTACAAAACTTTTGTCCAGCAAAATAAAAAGATAGCAGCAAATGAACATCTGACAAATTACTAAATCCAAATAAGCAGGAACAGGATACTAAAAAGTACATAGGATTATTTGAAGTGGAATCAAATAAACCAACAAGTTAACAAGGATCATACCAAAATCACGAAAATTGGTAGGTGGGTAGGGTTGAGGTTTCAGGTCAAGCTTCCCGATCGGACCGTCACCATTGGTCAAAGGCTTGTCTTTGATGGGCGATGGAATCACAAGCTTATCAGTTTTAGACCCAAAAGACATCCTAAACTTCATAACTGATTTTGGGTCTTTATGAGATGAAACACAAGAACCCATTGACCACTGAAATTACTTTTAACAAGTAGTATCCTTTTCTTCACCCAAAAACATCGGTATAAGCTATAAAGAGAGAGAAGCAAAGTAGAAGTGAGAGGAAGAAGAATAGACAGGGTCCTATTTTTTGGCGTTACACTAAAAGGAGAGAGATATCCAAGAGGGAGAAGAGAGAGATTGGGGCTTGAAAGCGAAGTTATTGTTATAGACTTATAGCTGAAAATAGGACCGGATTTTAAAAAAATTTAAAAAAACTTTGATCTTTTTATAAAAAAAAAAATCTTTTTTGGGGTTTTTGGGTTCAGGGTTTTAACTGATACAATAAAGCTGTGTTTTGATACCTAAAATGGCTTTGGCAGCTCCGTTTACCTGAGAAGTCTTATATACTTTAACTCATATGCAGAGGGGGAAAGGGTGGTTCTGAGTTATGGGGATTCTTCTGTTTGGTTGCTGAGAAAGTGAATTTACCTTTCTTTCTTTTTGTTTCACATATGAATTTAATTATTACTTAATAAATGGGGATTAACGGCAATCCCTGTTTAGGTATCTATGCTTCGCCCATGTGCGCCTTTAGCATGGCATGGGAGCACACCATACAAGACATTGACTATGAATGGTATGTAATTTTATTCAAATATTCTCTTCCTTATTTTATTTACTCTCTCGTAAATATAATTTTTTTTTAATGAATATGAGAAAATTTAAATTTTAAAATTGATATATATTATTTAATTTTTAGAAATAAAAAATTTTATTGGGAGGAATATTTTTTAAATTAAATCATTTCTATATTTTAGAATGGAGGAAAGCTTCATTTTATCGAAGGGTACATAAGCATGATTACTATAAATCAAGAAAAGACAAAGTTTAAAATTTAAAAAAAAAACGTTTCAGTTTATTGAATCAGCCCTATTAGTAATAAGCAGTGTGATAGTAGTAAATAGCATGACCATGAAAATTATTTATTTATCTTTTATTATAATGGATTTTAATTTGAAACTCGGGCACGAAATTTTGCACCAATTTAATAGTTCTCTACTAGATCACAAATTATTCAGGTTCAATGGTATCTCATCGCAGGCTCACGGTCATTTTAGCCCACCATAAGTTCTCAGAAGGTTATGACTGAATGTGTTATTATTAATAATTTACTTCTTCATACATAAATAAAAAATTTCTATTTATTTTGATGTGGGACTGAAGTATTAGTGACATAATTTCTAATTTTATTTGTAGTGGATTCCATGTAAGTATATTAATGAATTACTGTCCTTTTAAAACAAGTGACTCCACTTAAATATATTTATAAGGTTAAATTAGTTTTATGCATATTTTATATATTATTAGACTTGTATATTTGTAGACATCGCTTTGTGGATAATTTTTTTATGCTTGTAAAACATGTTTTTGAAGAATTTTTTATTTAATGCTTCCTCTATTCTGAATTATAAGATCATTATATTGACGCTTTAAAAATCAATTTAATATATTTTTATTTAAAAATGACATGATTAATTTAAATTTTGAGAATAATAAATCGTACAATTAGTAATATTTTTTAAGTAATTTATGATATTTATAACTGTATTGACATAAATTAAATGAATTCAGATCCGTTATAAGTTTAAATTTATTTAAAATTAATTTTTAAAAAATCAATAATGATCTTATAAATTAAAAGAGATGGAATAAAAAAAATAACATACTTTTTGAGACAAAGTCATTTGTTAAAAACAAATAGTACTACGGTCTCAATTTTAATAAGACAATTGGTACATATTTTTTTATTGAGAACAATAAAAGTCTTATTGGATAGGTTATTTCGGATTCGGTTACCATAAAATTAATTTAATGGTAAGTTGATCAATTGACCAATACAATGCTGACGTGCAAAGATATCACTTTTCAATCTGCGTGTCGACACTGTATTAATCAGTTGACCAAAATTAACTTTATACTAGTCACTCCCGATTATTTCAAATTTGTCAGCCATTGACCATTTGATCCACCTAATCTAACTAGTAACTAAGAAGATCAATTCATGAACAGTCGAGCCTTACAAGAACATGTCCATGAAAACATGCCAAAGTATCATAAAATTAATAAAAATAAATTAAAGCATATTTTCCATGTGCAAAATATATTTAATGTTGCCCCAATTAAAATACTTAGAATTTTCTAAATTTCTGATCAAGGGAATCAAATATATCAGCAACCTTTATAAAATTCGAGAACACAATGTCTTGTGTTTCTCTAAAGATTTAATTGGATCATTCGTTGTCATGATAGGAATTTATCTTTTCTTGATGCTCCTTGGATATCACTAAAGGAATCAAGATTTTAAAACATTCAATTTTGCACATATGGTAGAGTACACCGTAGTTATTCTTTGATGAAGTAAATACGTTACGAATCATATAATATACTAGCATTTGCTGGCTGGGGTAAATTATGTGGAGTAAAATTATAATTTTATAAAATTTAAAGGATTAAATAAAAAATTATAAAAATTAAATTAAAAAGGATAAAATAGTATTATATCTAAAGGTATAGGGGCAAAAGAAAAAAAAACACAAGTGTGATACAGTTACACCAAAAGCGTCGTGCACTCTTTATAATATAGATATCGAACAAGGATATATGAATTACTCCCTCCGTCTCATGATAAAAGTATTTATTACTATTTTGAATAGTTTCATGTTAAATGTCCATTTTCCTTTATTAACCAAATTTTTACACATTTTTTTCTATTATACCCGTAACATTAAATATCTCATACTTTTCTTATTCTAAGTCTATGGATAGAGTATATTTTGAATTGAATAGCTAAAAAGTTACTCTCACTTACATTGAAAATAATTAATAACATATGATTATGAGTAATTTTGTCATTTCATTCCTCTTCTTAATATGCGTGAAAAGTCCGCCAGGACTTTTATCCTGGGACGGACGGAGGGAGTATATCTTTAAAAACATTTATGACCAACTCATATAAAGAAATAATATAGAGTAAACTTAATATTACTATGAAGGCCCAATAAACACTTGAGATACTCTATTGGTAGGGGTGAGTATGATGCGGTTTGAAACTTAAATCGTATCAAAAAAATATTTAGGTACGGTTTGACAAATTTAAAATAGCACATGAAACCGCTTGTGATTGTTGCGATGCGGTTTAAAACTGTGCGGTGCGCTTTCATTTGATGCGAATTCGGTTCCAAAACTAATTGAAACAACAAAATTTTATACAATTTAGCATCACTAAAATTGTGCGACCATATTTGAAAAATATTTATCTCTTGAGCCGATTATTTCTTTGATGCGGACTTCTAGTGTAATTATTTATTTAAACCAACTCTATGGTCATCCACTACTTGCAGACCTCTCTTCCAATTCAACTAGTAGTGACTTGAATATGTCATTTTTCCAATAAGGTCTAAACCTTCAATAGATTTTTTTTCCACCCTAATCAAATGAACAATCATTTGGAACTTTTAATTGTGCGATCAATAATTTTTAACATTCTTGATTTCATTACATGCATCTGAGTATCTCCAAAAGGTCAACTCATATTTTTATTTTTTCTTTTCAAAGGAGGACAATATATTGTTTACATAATAGGGTCCTATATTAACACTTCTCTCCACTATTTATACAAAGAGCCAGAAAAATTATAGGCTACTCTATCAACACGGTGCAGTTTCGATTTTATGCGTACGATTTTAGCTAGTAAACAAACCGAAACTATAAATTTAATTTTTCAACCAACCTAAAACCGTCACATACGCCGGAACAGTTTGTGCGGCTTTAATTGATGCAGTTTGTGCGATTTTTGATATAGTTTCGGTTCCAATTTGGTTCCTTACTCAGTCCTACCTCTTGGTGTGGAGTATGCATAAATTTTATATTTTAGCATTAAAGAGAAAATGGAACTCTTGTCGCGAAAAATAGTGATATTTATTTGGAAATTAAAATTTTTACACGATTTTTTTATATTTTTACGTAAAAAGTATTGCTATAGATTTATAGTGACGGTAAAAACCGTCGCTATAGGATCTATATCGACGATTTTCATATAAAAATATCAAAAAATCATATAAAAATATCAATTTTTTTATTTCTCTAATAATTTCTTAGTAAAATAGTCGTCTCTAAACAATATAAATTAAAAAAAACATTTTTAATATCAATGAATCGCGAATTAGACTTAAAGTCTGTCAATAAAATAAGGAATTATGTATGCAAGATTTTGCTTTATAATATCCTGATCTTTATTTTTGTGACAATCTTATAATAATACTAGACGGAAAAAGTTGATTGGAGGGGGTATGAATTTTTAGGACAATAGTAATATCAATGGCCGACATTAGATTGCGATTTAAAGCTAATAATATACTCATAATAATAAATTAATAATTCAAATATGCCCCCACTAACTTCACTTTCAATAGCAGAAGACAAATTGGGAAGGTGTGGTGGTTAAGAAGATTAACATGACACTATTCTAATCCAGGCTAAGAATATATTTTTTTGTGACCCTAACAAAACAAGATGAAATTTTAACTTTCTTGGAAATGTGGGCCTTTTAACTTGACATCCAGGGTCACTAATTTTCGTATGGGATAATAGGGGGATAGTTTTTGGTCAAATCCAAATTCCAAGGTGATGAAAATTAAGAAAATATGTACTCTCTCCTTTTTTTTTTTTTAATATAAATCGTTTTAGCGAATTATTTTTATTTTTTAATATTCCCTTCGTTCTTAAAAGATTGTCATTTTAAAAAATAATTTTTGTTCTAAAAAAATTGTCGTTTTGAGTTTATCAATACACATTAGCTATTTTTTTTCTACTTTACCCTTATTTAAAACTTTCTTTCCTTCCCAATGATTCTTATTCAATTCAATACTATAATCCAAGTAGTGATTGGTTGAATAAGAAGTAATTGGTTGAATTAAATAAGAAACATCAGGAAGAGAATAATTGGTTGAGATAATTAATAAGGATAGTATAGTATTTTCGCTAGGTATTTATTATATTCTTTAATCTGTTAATCTGTGTGCATTAACCTTAAACGACAATCTTTTAAGAACAGAAGGAGTATAAATCGTTTGGGAATTTCAAGTAAGTATTAATTGCTTAGTTTCGAATATTATTCCAAGTAATAAATATAACTTTAGTTCTGTCACTATTTTTTATCCAATAAATAAAACTCTCTTTTTTCAATACAAGGGCGATATAGACAATTGATATTTATTTAATGTTATATATCTATTTTTTTAATATTTGTGCACAACTCTAAAACGACTTATATTAAAGAACGAATAGAATAGATATTATGAACTATGTACGTAGAGATGTGGAATTTTTTTAAAGGTTCAATTCTGTTGATTTTTCAAGCGTTAAGATATTAATTCTTCATATTATTAAATTAGTTCAGACTTTATGAACTCTCTTTTTTAGCTCTTATATATATATATATATATATATATATATATATATATATATATATCCATGCAATTAATTTAATCATAAATATAGCAATTTATTATGCTTCAATATGTATATTATAACATACTAAGTTATGAATACCTGGTATTAATTTTTCATCAAACAAATGTAAAAGACTTTTATATATATATATATATATATATATATATCAATTTATATATATATACAGAAAGGATGAAGGAGTAGTTTATCTGGTAGGACCCGACCCACTACCGGCCACATCCATATCGTAGCTATGTGGTGGTGGTTGTCTGTTTAAATCAACATCTGATATATATGATCGATATGGCCCAATTTTGTGTATATATAAAATACTACTGTAATTGATTTAGGAATATATATGAATATATATATGGTATTGTTGATTTGCATGAATAATGCAGCTGCCCAAACATGGAACATGCAAAACCTTGCATAACATCTGTTTTTGCGAGTAGAAGAATAGTGGAGTATATTAAACTCCAAAACGAACACCAATTTCTACAGTTTGCTGTCTTGACCAATGGGCTTGCTTTCTGTTAATTAAATTCACGATGCATGCATTAAAATTAAAAAATTTAATTCATCACAAATTTGAATTATGAAATTATAAGTGATAAGGGGTAATAGTAATGTGCAAGTCCTTTCATTATTCTTTTATCCACGCAAGTCAACACTCATAAAATCCTGAGGTAAAAAAAATTTAAAGAATATAACTTTTTTTCTCCATTAATTACTCCTGTTTGAGGTGCTCAAGATGATGAAAAAGCCAGGGTTTTGAAATTTTTATTTGAAATTGTGACATCTTATTTTAAATGAACTGCCAATGAATTTTTCTGTTAAATGTAACATTTTTTTACGATATACTTTGTATGTTCTACGATATATAAGATCAAGTTTGACTTTTTAAATTTATAATTGATGTATTTATTTAACTTTTTAAAAATAATATTTACAATTAACATCATTTTTTAGATAGTTTATAATTACATTGTACAAAATTTAATTAATTCCTATCAATTTTCAAATTGACTTCAAAAAAATCAATATTGATTATTCATAATATAATCCGTCATTATAATGTGTAGTATCATATATATACTTTTAATTAGTTACTTTATACAAGCTTGATAATCCGTATAAAGCACAATTACATTTAAAAATCATATATCGAGCAAATTTTAAAAGCAATATATTTAAACAAACATTTATATTAATAAAAATATTTATATGAGTTATGTTGACATTTGAAAAAAAAATATTTATACTTTGAGATAGTTGATAGATCAAAAAAATAATACATACTACTCTTCATCCAGTATGATAGTACTATTGTTGACAATCATTTTTGCATAATAAAATCATCTCTTCCAAAAAATAGTTGTTTCAAGGAACGTGTTATTGATTTATAGTGATCTTGTAGAAATTTTTGGCCAGTGTAGTTTGAAATTTTGTGCACGTGCACACTAAGAGGGGGTGAATAGGTGTTTAGGTTAAAAAGATCAACAATGTCAAATTTTAATTTTTGCAATATATAATACCGACACATAACACGAAGTGTCTGGATTAGTATACTTTTCCTATCAACAGTAAACTATTATGTGAATGAGTTTAGATGCAACGTGAGAATTAAATAATTAAACCACAAGAATTAACAAACCATTTTTACGTGGTTCTGTCCTTAACCTCTAATGACTTAATTCACGTCCAATACTACTCGGTATTGAAGACTCTGCTTTTTATTAGACTTAATATTCAATTAAATACAATAAAAAGAACTCCATGTTCAAATAAAGCTTTCCACGGCGATGGACACCTCTGCACTTTTTGTACCTATGCAAGACTGCAACCTTTCTCACTACTGAGATATTTAATTTGTATATCTGCAACCTTGAAAACTTTCTTTGAACAAACCATATCCACTACTTGATCGATCAAGTCACACTACGCTTGAACTCAAAACTTATTACAGAGAATTTGAATTACAATGAATTCGTATTTTCCAGCCAACAAAGAATATACAATTGAATATGACTTACTGAAACAAACTTTTAATAGGTCTTTGTGAAGATATGAAGCTTGATATTAGCTTAAGACTTTCTGATTGATGATATCTTCAAGTCCCTTGTGACTCATGTTTTCAGCAACTAATTAATAGCAACGAATATAAAGGATTTAACATAAAAGAGTTAATCAGTTGGTATATCTCATGATTCAAGCTAATTGACTTATCCAACATATATATAATAAAATCTCCTCAACAACTATTATAAAGTTTTCAAATCAGACTAAATAGCTTAATATAGGGAGAGAAATAATTTAAATAAAATACTCAATAAATTGCCCAATCAATATGATTTCCTTAAAAGCCTCCTAATCAAATAATATAACATATCTTAATTTAGATTGTCAGCAGGATATATATCAAGGAAACCTTTTCAGCAATATTAATTCCTTTTTCTCAACTAATGGACCGATAAACAAATTTGGGCCAACAAAGAAATTAACTTATAATAAATTAAATTAACCCAAACAATTTAAACTAAATCCATTAAACTGAATATAAACCCAATAATATTGTCACCATTAAAATCACAAATAATATAAACCAACATAGTTAAGGTTTTATTTATAATATACTAAAGCAATTTAAATGAAATATTTTATAATAATTAGGTTCATGAATTAGAAAAATGGTCATAACATTTATAATATTTCCTTGGTAAGTACAAAATTAAGAATCAGAATCCAATGCATGTAGCTAATAATATTAATGTATTAATTACATTGCATATTAATTGGTGCAAAAGATCATAAATTACATGTTAGTAAAAAAAAACTCAAGTTATTGAGTTGACCAAAAAATTACTAAGTTGACTTGGGACAAACGAAACTACTCTTTTTGCCTTGTTATTGATTTGTATTGATTGATATATATATATATATATATATATATATATATATATATATATATATATATATATAAAATAGATGGTAATTGTTTATGAAAAAAACACAATACGCAGAAGAGAGCACCGATTTCTGAGATCTCATAAACCCTCAAAAGAATTGTAAAAGGGTAAATTTGAAGGGAAAAAATCTGGACAATTCTAAAGCTCAAGTTCTAAAAAACCAATATCAAACTCAAACCAGATTACGCAAGAATTTATATCTTGCAATTTTGTATATTATTTTTAATTACATAAATAGGTATTAATAGTACCTCTTTTAAATAATCATATATATTATAGTTTCCCATCTTATAATTTTTTGTATAATAAGTCTAGGGGGACGTTATTCTAGTGACATTATTTTTATTATTTTTTTGGTTTTTTTTATAGTACCTCTGAAAAAATATATAGTATTTATTCCAATTGAAATTTTTACAGAAAGAGTGATGCTAGAGACACAAACTATTTTACAAATTTTTTACAAACTGCTGATATGGCATACTTCACCTCAGCATATTGATCAACAAATTGCTTCAATATAGTTTTCAGCCCACACAATATGCTGAGGTGGAGTATGCCACATCAACAATTTGTAAAATATTTGTAGAATAGTTTGTGTCTCTAGCATTATTCTTTACAGATAACAGTGTTTTAGGTGTAATTTGAATATATACAAGAAACACGATTGTATGTATCTAAATTACACCTAAAACGCTATTTTCTGTAAAAATTTCAGTTGAAATAAATACTATTTATTTTTTGAGACGTACTAAAAAAAAAAAAAGTTGTTAAAATGTCACTAGAATAATATTCTCCTAGAAGGACTCTTTTATGTATTCACTCTTATACATGTCTTTTACAATTGTAACTAGTATGCAGGCACACGATATGCGTGTGATAGTAAATTATTTTTTAAATATAAGAGAAAATCGATAAAAATAATAAATGTAACTTTCCCACTAAATTTTAAAAATGATCAGGTAGTTTTCTTTTATAACATGTGATAACAGCTTTAAAAATTAAGATTAAAAAAAATATTTATTTTAAGAGATTAAAAAATTCAAACGTAACTAACTTTTTACTCTCCCTTAATAATATATATTTAGTAAAAAAAAAATCACAATATGTCTCGGCAAATTAATAAGACTAATGGGATATTCTTTTTCCAGCCAAATTGATTGAAAATAGATTCATTAAAAGAAACTTCTGGTCGAAAGTGGAAGTGTGTGCAAACTTATGGGAACCAAATATCCTTTTACCAAACATTTTTCGAACCAAACAGTTAAAGTTCCAATTCGTTAATAATATAAGAGTCCATGGACCGGAAAGTTGGATATTTTCTTTTTTCTTTGGTAACTTTAAAAAAAATGTGTAGTATTATTTTAATTAATTTTTTTATAAAATAAAATATTTTAAATATAATTTAAATAAATATACAAAATAAAAATTTTCGGTCCATTACCCCCGTCAGCCAAGACTTATTCATAGTATAATCTAAATCTATATATTAAAAATAATTCTAATTAAAATATGAGTAAAATCTACCTCTCTCCTGAATATTAAACTCTGGCGGTCTAGTAGCAGAATCAGCCATAATCCATCGACCTTCAGCTCTGCGTAGCCCATAGAGATCGAAACTTTTACCCAGATAGAATAGAAAAGTAAAAAAATGACGTCGACGGTGGCAGCAAAGATAGCACCGTCGATGCTATCATCAGATTTCTAGAATTTGGCATCAGAGGACGATCGTATGATACGTTACGGCGCCGATTGGCTCCACATGGACATCATGGTAACAAGTTAGTATTCCTCTGGTTCCAAATTTAGAGATACATTTTTTTTTCAATTTTTGTGATATTTTAAAATTTTATAATCCATATAATTTTTAAGTTTTGAAATTAAATGTCGAAATGTATCTTGTTAGGAGTTGTATTATTTGGTTGGTATTTGTCTGACATAATATTGAAAAAACGGAACTTTCTTATTTTGATTTTCCTGCTTAAGAAAATCCTAGCTGGATAAAAAAGTAAACTATGTTTATAATGTAGGGGAAATAAACCTTGTCGTGATATTATTAAAAATTGGAAATCAATAGTTTTTTGAAAGATTTGAGCGAGGAATGCATTTAATTTCTATTTTAGAGTAGGAGATTGACAAGGATATTTAATAGATTAAACAGTTAGTTCAGATAAAACTAATTTTATGACGTTATTCCTTTTCTCAAACATTAAGTGACATGAAATTCATGATTTAGAATTGAAATTTGAGTCTTGGTAGTTCAAATATTAGCTAGTTTTGCTCAAATACTGATGCTGCCTAGTAAGTGGTAAGGTTTTACTTTTCTACTGCCCAATATTAGCTAGTTCATGTACTTCATTTTTATGGTGTATATTTTTTTATCACTGTCGATTGCATATTAATATGATTTTTAATCAGCTAGATCACTTACAAGACTTGTAGGGAAAAAGTCTTAGCCTTATGGCTGTGATATTCATGTTTGATCTGAATTTTGGTGAAGTCTGATATTTTTAACTGTAACAAGTGTTTCACTGAATCTTCTTATAACCTTGTTTGCTCAAATGAGATCTTTAGTGGTAAGGATTGGTGGCTAAATAACTATGAGAAAGTAGTCGCAATTCTCATCTAGCCTAATATGTTGTGTTTATTTTTGCATAAGCTAATGAATATCAACTGAATGATTTTTATTTTTTTGAGCTGTGTTAATGGCGGTGGTAAGCTGTTACTGACCAAGGTCTTGGTCCTATAGTATTTTGCATTTTGTATCCCTTGGTTGTAGATATTTTATTTGGAGACTGTTTTTAGTTATTACTTGGAACTTTTCTTCAAGTGTCACTCATAACTTCTTTTGGTTCATCTGCAGGATGGGTAGGTTTCACAATTTGCTCAAACCAACAATTTCTTACCATTTATGTGAATGCTGACTGGATACCCGCTGATGAAAGCTCACCAAATACCCTTTTCTAAAAAATAAAATCTTTCCAAATACTTGACACTCTTAAGTCTATCCTCTTGCTTATGTGGAACCATTTGGCAAAGCTGGTGCTTCAGGGTTTACATTTCATGTCGAGGCATCCAAAGGTGGAGCATGTTGTTGTCTGGTTTCTTCTTTGTATTTAGATTTCTATAGCTTTTGTTATTTTTCAGACAATGCAAGAACTTGTCCAACAAATTAAGGCAAAGGGCATGCGACCAGGTGTATCATTAAAACCTTGAACACTAGTTGAAGAAGTGTATCCACTGGTAAGCTTGTTTAGATTCTTGATACCCAAATTTTTGAAATTTACAATTTCTGATGCTTTGGACCCTTTGTGTTTAATAGACTGGACACTTAAAGGTTGATAAATGAAATTAAAGATGTTAATTGATAAAGTAGGTAAGAAAAATCTCTGTATAAAATCCTTCTAATGAATGACATAATTCTTCCTTCCTTCATTCCCCCGCCCCGCCCCGCCCCGCCCCGCCCCGCCCCGCCCCGTCCCGCCCCGTCCCGTCCCGTTCCGTAGCTTGATGGTGAAAATTCTGTGGAGCTGGTTCTTGTTATGACTGTAAAACCTGGATTTGGTGGACAAAAATCCATGCCAGAAATGATGGATAAGGTGTATATGCTCTTCATTTTAAGTTACAGTTATATAAACATGCTTGGTTTTCCCATTAAAGTTCATCGACTATGATTTTGGATTTCAGGTATGTGCTCTGAGGAAAAAGTACCCATCACTTGATATAGAGGTTAGTTTAGTGTCAACTTTAATTTCTTTTTTTCACCATGTTTTTCAAAGTTCTTGGTTCTTTAATCCTAAATAATATGTACCAATTTTGTTTGTAACTAGCATTCTGATAAGGGAAAGCATTTTTCATGATTTATTACCCTGAAAAGATGGAGGGTTTTTTCTATTTCTTAAAATAATGTTCCAAAAATACTGAATTTAATTGTTGGACATATATACAAAGCCGACCCATGTAGTTGGGAAATTACTGATTGGGAAAGAGTTTTTAAACTCAATACTTGAGAGATGAATTCATTCAGAATCAATACTTAAATAGTTGAGCAAGTTTCATGTTTATCATTCGTTCTTTGGCCTCTCTGCTAATGTTCAAGCAGTGCAACTTATCCACAAAAAATAAAAATAAAAAGTTCAAGCAGTGTAGTCTGATACTAATTGAAGCTTTCTTAAGCTGTTGCTAATTGAATGTGAAAAAGAAATGACACTGCATTCATATGCACAACAATTGAAATGTTCTTAGTTCCAGATATTTCTCCTTTTTCTGTTTGGTAAAAATTGACAAGTATTTTCAGGTTGATGGTGGTTTAGGGACTTCAACCATTGGTATTGCAGCTTCAGCTGGAGCAAACTGCATTGTTGCAGGAAGTTCAGTGTTTGGAGCTTCTGAGCCTGCCCACGCTACATCACTTTTGAGGAAGAGTGTGAATTACTGAACTGATATTGCTACAGGCAAGAAACTTTTTGGCAATGATCCAACTCTGATAAATACATCTACTGTTTGTAGTTTGTACACTAAGAGATCTGTATGAGATTTGAAAACCATGAAGATAATAAAATGATAGGATTTGTTACTGTTTTCATGTCAGTCTTATTTTTGGTAAAGCTCAATTACAGTAGCACTCTCGTTTACATTTGAATTTTTTTTAGGTTGGGTCTTGATGACTTGGTATAAATAATTCATAAATAAATTGCAGCATGCTGTTTACATATAAGTTGGTAAGTATTTCTTTTAAGGTTGGGTCTCCATTTTTCATGTGGAATTAGTGTCAATACTTGATTTCCTGGTCATTAAATATTCCTTTAGTACTCTCTTAGCAATGGAACTTGAAATTTGTTTGGTATTATCCTATATTTAAAGTAATCCATTAGCTACTTAATCGTGCATAGAATTAAAGAATTTTGAAGTTTGAGACTAAGAACCTTTTGCAGCTTACCTTAATTTACACAAATCAACCAGGTGGAAGCATGACCTGAATTGGCACCAACTTATAAGGCATACGATTCGGCCTGAATCTTGGCAGCATTAAAAACGTTTTAACCTAGAAAAGTTTCTTTACCAGAAAGTGTTGCTACTTGCTTGGTTCAAGACCATTGACCATCTAATATGATCTGAAATATACATACCAATCTTGGACTTTGGGTGGTTTATATGTTGTGAAAACTGAAAACTACTGCTCTCTCCGTCCTAGGATAAAAGTTCCGGTGAATTTTTTACGCATATTAATAAGATAAATGAAATGACAAAATTACCCATAATAATGTCCTTAAATATGAAGAGAGAATTAGGATAAGAAAAGTATGAGATATTTAATATTACGGGTATAATAGGAAAATATGTATAAAAGTTTGGTTATTAAAGGAAAATAGACATTTAATATGGGACTACACAAAATAGTAATAAGGACTTTTATCATGGGACGGAAGGAGTATAATATATTTCTATATGCATAATCTGTGACAAAAATGTAGATTAGTGGCAGTCAGTCACGTGCTGCCACATGCATGTGCGCACAATTCACCATGGGATAATTGTCGATTGATGCAGTGAATTTGGATACTTACGTTAGTTATTTCTTCCGAGAAAAAGTTTTTTTTTTTTTTTGGAGCGGTCCATCCAAGTTAGAAGTGGGGATTTATAGATTTAAGTGATTTTCGGTCGAGGTCGGCAAATGGAAGAACTTTTTTGTTACTTATCAGGAATTTTAAGCACTTTTTTTAAAAAAATCGAGTAAGTCGTTGTTTAGTCAGATGTGATCTCTGATAAAAGTGCTGTATGTAAAGTTTTATTTTTAGTTGTGATATACTGATCTTGGTGCTTGTCTGTCAACCTAGGATTTCAATGTCCTATTTGTCCTTAAATCAATTTCTAGCTTCTTATTCATGCCTCCACTTTTTTAAACATTGATGCAATCTTTATTTTCTCTACCCTCCTTTTTTTTTTTACTGCATAATATCTGTCTGCACACCCTTGTAGAATTTTAATATGATATCCTACATGCATTATTATATAGGATAGACCTGACAATTTAATTTATAAACTGATGATTAACTAAAATTATTTGAGTTAATTAATTACTTAAAATTATTTGGGTTGATTAAAATTTAAAATCATATTTTTTAAAAGAAAAATATGTCCAAACCAATTAATTAGTTTGGAACCATTTTTTTGTTACTGGTTTGGACCTTTTTTTTCAGTTCCCAAATCAATGAATATATCTATACTAAAAAGTGGCATTCCTACTAGTCTCCTCCTCCTGCTGCTTTTAGGTTTCTGTTTTTTTTTTATTATTATTTGAAAAACAAAATTCTTAAAAAACATTAAAAATTTATTACAATTTTCTTAATACTATACAATATATGTTTGGATACCACGACTGCTACTATTACAGCTTTTCTTTCTACCAACATATTTCTAATATTTTACTTATTTTAATTTATAAAGAGTCTAATTTATAAAAATTTTAATTTTTTGTATTTTGTGTTCATGTATACTCCTAAATTTATTAAGTTATAAAAAAATTTGTAATTGATATGAGTTAGAAACTAAACAAAAAAAAATTTATTGTAAATATTCATACTTTTTGAGAAGTTATTATTTTGAGATGTTATTATTTTAAATTGAATTCATACATTTTGGTATCGTTTTATTTTTTCTGAAAAACAAAAAAAAAGAAAAAATTAATTGAAAAACTGTAATAAAAGTATCAATAATTTTTTTTTCATTTTAATTAATATAGAAATTATTAATGTAAATTATTTTGAAAGTGCTTCTAATAAAAATATAATTTTTTAATACTTAATTTAGTCACATTAATGTTAATTTTTTTATTTTCAAACTTGGCTTTAAAATTTAAAATGATATTCTTTTTGTATAGCAAAGAGTAATATTTTTACAAGTTTTTTAATTTTTTTTATTTTCACAATTCTATCTTGTGTGAATTTGAAAATTCTTTTGTTTCATAAAAAAAGTCTATTATAAATACAATATATGTCATAATTATATTTTTAAGATAGACTTTGATATTCATAATTATATTAATAAAACTTAAATTAATATTTAAAAATAGTATTAGTTTTAATATTAAAGCGGAGAGTATTACTTTTTCTGCAACATATTAGGAGGTCTGTTTCAAAAAAAAAATAAAAAAATACGAAACACATTTATAGGAAGCTGCAACAGTATTTTGATGTGCTATTTCATTTGTTAAGCCGCGGGCCTTTGTTGGGGTTAAAAAATAAATTTTAAATTTTTTTTTGAAACTGGGAGGGAGTATTTAGAAGTTTATGAAAATAAATTTAATTATCACTTTCAAATATGCATGCTTGCCATTTTGAAGTTTGGACAGGAGTCGGGACGTAGCTAGTAATTAGTAATCCAACATGAAAACAGTTTCTCCAATTTACAGTTTAAATGTATATATGAAAAATGGTTAACTAGTTTCAACTCATAACTAAATGAGTTCAAACCATTTTAATTATATTTTAAGTGGCCTATATAATTTTGATTTTCAATCGATCTGTTAACGCCAAGATCTTCTGCCACGTCCCAATCACATAAGACGCTCTGATCCTGCACAGTTCAACAAGTCAACACCAAAAGATTGACGGTCTGACCGTCGGGAGATAGCTCCGGCGTGAGAATCAGTACAGGTGATCACAAGATTAACAATGGAGGAAAAATATCTAGTGTCTAGAGAGAGATAAAATTATCAGTTAAGTGTCGTTACCTTTAGATTATGTGATCCTTGCTAAAATATACTCCAAAGTCCGGTTTTTCATGCCACCTACTACTTTCTGACACAGTCCCTTACTTATGGTCATCTCAGCCGAATGCTTGTAGCTCACCCACTATATCTTGTCACTGTTTGCCACCGCGGGCCGAATATCAATCCCATCCACATTAATGTTTGACAGATATAACAGTCAACTGTCCTATTCTTTTATTATTACCGGTCAAAGATGTAGATATTTAAATATGTAATGGGTCGGCCCAACATTTCAACTCAAGTCTTACAAGATTCAATAAAAATAATCCACTGAATTGGCCCAATATATAAGGTATCATGATTCAAGGGAGGGGGCCCACTCGGTCTGGTCCAATACCTAGAGTATTACGGCCCAACACGACCCATAACTATTTTTTGTATAATCCAAAACTAACTATAATTATTTTTTGTCAAGTCTAAATTATAGGAGTATAGATTTTTATGTAGTCATGCCTCAAGTTGCATAAAGCATAAAGCGCATTATATTTGAGCGTATGTGCATGAATGTGATGGATATATGTTTTTATACGCACTTAATCACTTTATTCTTCTGTTTACAGTTACACCACTGTATACTATATTTATCTACGTGTAATTCTGTTTTGTTAGTTTAGGATTTGGGTTTCTTCGGCCACTAAAGTTTGCAGCCGTAGCAATTGGACATTCACACATAACAACATTTATGAGTTAAATAAGTTATGTTTAAAATAAACAACTTGTAGACTAACAAAATTTTCAACTGCAATAAAAGCTCCAAATATTGGGTAACCAAACATGCACAAAGTAGGAAAGATTATGAGAAGTGGCAATGAAAAACTTCGGAACAGATTAGCATACCCTTAGCCTTAGCCTGTAGAATCAAAACCCAAGGTAAGGTTAGTTGGCCAAACATCTGGAGTCAGAGTATATATATATATATATATATATATATATATATATATATATATATATATATATATATATATATATATATATATATAGTTTGTAACCCCAAGAATCCTGTCTCTGACCAGCTATTCTCCTTTGTATGGATCCAAAAATATTTCAATTTCTCTCTCATAAGGGTGATCAGAAAGCTCTTACTATTTTACTAGCTTCCTCATGTGGTCCCGCATATAGCAGCAGCAGCAACTATGGTCACTAAGCTCCAACTTAGAGCTTTACTACTTTTCCTCATCTGGGTTATTGTCTCTGCTGCACTTGAACAGAATTTTCTAAGCTGTGAATCCAATTCTCCATATGCTTCTGGCTATCGTTGCAATGGCAATGAATCACAGAATCAGTGTGGGACTTATGCTTTGCTCCGCACGAATTCATTTTACTCGTCTCTTCACAATCTGAGCTTCTACTTGGGAATCAACCGGTTTGTGCTAGCTGAAGCAAATGGCTTCTCTGCTGACACAGAGTTTCTGCCAAAAGATCAGCCCTTGTTAATCCCACTTGATTGCAAGTGCAAAGGTGGTATCTATGGGGCAGAATTGACAAAAACTACTGTAAAAGGCGAGAGTTTTTACAGTATTGCTGTGGCTCTGGAAGGTTTGACTACTTGTAAGGCCATTCGAGAGAAAAACCAGAGGGTTAATCCATGGGGTTTAGGGGATAAACTTGAATTACTTATCCCAGTGAGATGTGCTTGTCCATTAAATATACTTGGACAAAACACAAATCTTTTGTTGTCTTATGCTGTAAGTAGAGGTGATACAGCTTCTAATTTAGCCACTAAGTTCAATATTACTCCAGATAGTATTATTTCTGCTAATAATAGATCAGAATCAGGTTTTTCCAAGCTACAAAATTTGGAACCTTTTTCAACTCTTCTGATTCCTCTACATGGAAAACCTGCACTTGGTTCACTAGCAAAACCCGGTGAACCGAATTGGGGATATCCAGCAAGTAGGATTCCATTCATTAATCAACACAAGAGGAAGTCGAAAATGTGGAAGATTGGAGTTTACATTGGTATCAGTGGGGCTGCATTCGGGGCAATCATCGCCATTGCAGCGGCATCCTTTCTGATTCAGTGGAAGAGAAAGAAGCAACTTTCGGGCAAAGAAGGAGACGTGGAGCTGCAACAGCTTAGTCTAAGTGTCCGAACCATCAGTGAAAAGAAAGTCTCGTTCGAGGGATCCCAAGATACATTCGATGGCCAGATTATCGAAGCAACGCCGCACAAGATGATTGTTGAGACATATACTCTTGAGGAGCTGAGGAAAGCAACAGAGGATTTCAGTTCAAGTAATCTTATTGAAGATTCTGTATTTCATGGTCGGCTCAACGGTAAAAACTTGGCGATAAAGTGCACAAAAACGGAGATTGTGCCAAAGATTGAATTCGGGCTTTTTCAAGATGCAGTTCACCATCATCCCAACATAATTAGGCTCTTAGGTACATGTGTGACCGAGGGTGCTGATTCATTTTTCGTGTTTGAGTATGCCAGAAACGGCTCGCTAAAGGACTGGCTTCATGGTGGATTAGCAATGAAAAGCCAATTCATTTCTTCATGCTATTGTTTCTTGACATGGAACCAAAGGTTAAGGATTTGTCTAGATGTCGCCACGGCCTTGCAATACATGCACCAAATCATGAATCCTAGTTACCTTCACAGAAACATAAAGAGCCGGAACATATTAATCGATGAAGAATTCAATGCAAAAGTTGGGAATTTTGGGATGGCTGGATTTGCAGAAGATAATACTTGTGATCAAAATCAAGAATCTTGTTCTACTCATCCGGTCTCGTGGACAAAAGGGTATTTGGCACCTGAGTGTCTTCAACAATATATACCTGCCCCGAGCTCGGATGTTTTTGCTTATGGAGTGGTTTTGCTTGAGGTTTTATCTGGGAAACCGCCTGTTAGCAGGGGGAATGAGAAAGGGGAGGGGAATATTTTGCTGGCTGAAAAAATTAAGTTGATTTTACAGTCAGAAAATGCAGAGGAGCTGAGGGAATGGATGGATAATGTATTAGGTGAGAATTATTCATTTGATCAAGCTGCCACACTGGCTAATCTAGCAAGAGCTTGTGTTGAGGAGGATCCTTGTTTGAGACCGAATGCCGGAGAAATTGTGGAGAAGTTGGCAAGATTGGTGGAAGAGTTACCAGAAGGAGAGCAATTCACAATCTGTGAAAGCTCTAGCAAACCTCTTGTTAAGGCTGCTGCAAATAATATCCAATAGGAGGATTGCAATTTCTGAGCATTGTACATACCAGTTATTCTACTTATTGTTCATGCATTTAGGAAGATTGAGAGCAATATGAAGTTTTAGCCTTTTAGGCTTCTTCATATGGATTGTGGGATTTTGTATATATTCTCATGTTATCATTAATTATTGGAAGCTTATGCTTCTTGGAAATGTCTCAAACAAAGTTTAGTAATCCTTTATCTGTGCCTAGCCCTAATCTATGCCTTCTATTGACAGAAAGGCTATTTGGTCAAAACTAGCTATTAATTTAGTAGTGATAGTTGTATAATGTGGTGTCAGGCCGTCAGGGTCACGGTTCATGGGGCTAATCATAACGCTTGTCTGGGTTTGCCAAATTAATTCTCAGGGGAACAGAGTTATGATTCAGTATTTCGGAGTAAAGCTTGTTCGATTATTAGTTAAACATTTGTAATTATGTTATGTCCACTTGGAGTTCACCCTATCTTTCAAAATCCAATATGCTCATATACTTATTTTTTTGGCATTCTAATAAATATTCTGCAAGTTATGTTACATAGAAGTATTCTGGATGGTTCTAGACTTGTAGTGGTGGTTAATTAATTCCACAATTTCAGTCTAACCTTAGTTGTCTTGACTGGACCAAATATATTGAAATCTAGTAGAAAGATCAACTGCGTACTACTTCAGTTGTTGAATAGTACAATTATTTCTGTTGGATTAATTACCAAGTCATAATCCATTACGTACATGCTTTTCCGTAATTCAACAATGTAGACCGATCCCCATAATTTATTACAAAATGCTTGAGTATTATACAAAACCCTTACTCTTCCTTTTATTGTAACTAAAGATTATATAATGAGTATATATATATATAGTTGTATGTACAAAGTACAATAACTCACAAATTGAGCTCCCGCAAACTCTATATGATCAGTATTGAAAGAGAACAAAAATTACAAATAATGCTAACTATATATGCAATTAAAAAGTTGCTCTCAAGTCTCACCAATAAATGAAATCAATAATCAATGTACATACAAAAAAGAAAATGAGGGAATTAGAATATATATATATATATATATATCAAGACATCATGAACATGAATTCATCAAAATGGAGAACACCATCCCCATTGAGATCAAATGTCTGTATCATTAACTTGCACTCCTCCATACTCTTGGACTGCCCTAGTTTACTAAGCATCCTCTTCAAACTCTTGGGCGTTATGCAACCACACCCATCCATCTCATACATCTTAAAGGCCTCTCTTAAGTCACTCATTTTCTCTTCATCCCCAACTCCTTCCACCAACTTCACAAAATCCTCCAAACACAACAATCCATCTCCGTCAGAGTCCATTTGCCCAACGGCCGCCTCCGCCTCCTCTAAGGAGAGCTCGCCGCCTATCGTCTCAACACATTTTTGCAGCTCCGGTGGCGATATCTTCCCATCTTTGTCCTCGTCGAAGTGATTAAACACGCGCTCATATTGTTGCTCCTTGTCCATTAATTATATATAGAATTGAAAATTTAAGTTATATTAGCTAGCTGGTCACTAACAACGTACGTAGATTTGATTTAAGAAGAAGAGAGAGCTAGCTAATATTCGCAAACAAAATTTCTCAGTTTGTCTGTCTATTCACGAACAAGAGAATTGCACCTGGGTGATTTCTGAACGTCTCAGAATCGGCAAAACTTACCCACAGCGTAAAATTCTGAAGAAATAATATTAGAAGAATTTGTCTAGGTGGTCTCTAAACGTCTTGAATCAATAAAAAATGATACTGGCCTGGGCCTTATAAAAAGAATTTGTTAGAGGGAGATGAGAAGGGTGAGAGACTAAAGAAAAGTTGGAAACTGATCTTTTCAAGTTTTAAGGTGTATTGGAGTATATATATAAATATAGGTGCAGAGCAGAATGATGCCGCGTGGGGACTATAGAAGGGTTTGAGTTTGACCAAAATATGGAATAAATAAAGAAACGTGGCATGTTCGTAAATACGGAGGAGAAAGACCGTTGATTTTTATTGTAGCCAAGGCTACGCAATGTGGAAATAATCTTCAGAATTGTGCCACGAATCAACTTGGAAGCGCGCGGTAGCTGATCTGATTGGGTGATAATAGTTTGTAGGAGTATTTCTTTCTTTATGAAGGACGAAAGGACGGACAGACAAATACGAACTTTAATTTGAAGTAAGAAGTAGAAACTATAACCACATAGACCAACCAACCGTCAAACCCGCCAAAACCACTTAAATATAAATAAGGTTATAAATTGCATCATTGGAAAATAATGTGCTTGGTTTTGCCTCTACCTGTACAATATATATATATATATATATATATATATAGAGAGAGAGAGAGAGAGAGAGAGAGAGAGGGGGGAGAGGGGGAGAGAGAGGTTCTCCAACGGACCCGTTATGATGACAATTTTCGGAGATATAGTGACGGTATGAACCGTTGCTATAGTCGGTTCATACTATAGCGACGATTCATACTGTCACTATATTTTTAAAAATCGTTGTCATAACCGATCCATCAGCGAACTGATCCGTTGGAGAATCGGTCTCTCTCTCTCTATATATATATATATGAAAAAATGAAGGTGCAGAACTCTGTAAATTTTAAATGTAGTTATCTTACGATCGTAGAATAGTCACTCTACTATCGTAGAAACGTAGAGTGAATACTCAGATTGTAGATTCTACGATCATAGAGTAACTTAACTCTACGATCGTAGATTGTGTACATTTGAAAGTTTGCACAACTGTGCAGATCCATTAATCCCTATATATATGTTCGTTTTAAATTATAAGATACTACATGTGTCCCATGCCTCAGGCACTACATGGACGGTGAGATTTATTCCAAATTTTGGACGACCCATATAATTTATTAAGGTGAGCGGAAAATTAAAATCCAATTGTATTTTGTTAGATAGATTACTAACTTTTGAAAGTCAGCTTGAATTATTTTCAAACTCAAAATCAATCTGATTCAATTTATTAAAAATTATAACACAATAAATATTGTAATTAGTAATACTTTTTAAATAGGTTACGATATTCACCATTATATATACTGACTAAAATTAAATCTATCTATGTTGAGTTTGAAAATATCTTAAATTAATTTTAAAAAGTGAATAATAATATTATATTTTAGAATGGGAAGAGTATAATTTTTGGACCAATTAGTTCACTTGGGTCTATTAACTATTTGGAAAAAAAAGGTCGACTAAAACTTTTTTAATAGCGCATTATGGTGATAAATTATGTTTGATATACGAGTGTATTTATGGTCACTTTATGTGTAAAAAGAATATCTTGAGAATTGTCAAAGGTCAAATAAAAGTATAAAATTCTCATCTATAAACGTATTAAATATTTATTCATCGTGTACCATGCCCTTAGAGGCTTAGACTAATAGAATAGAAATAAGGGTTTCATTTGTTTACTTAATTCTGCACGTGTATATATATATATATATAAAGAATTGACATTTTTATTTTTTTAAGGAAAATGGTATATATATATATATATAAAGAATTGACATTTTTATTTTTTTAAGGAAAATGATATATATTATGAATATTTATGTCAATTTTTTAAGTGTCAGTTACGTGAATAAGTATTAGTCATAATTATTTTCGAGAGATATATGTAGTAATAAGTGGGGTCATGCTATAATTTTTACTAATCTCGTGTATTAATAAGTTGAGAACTAATATTTTCACATGTATTTTTAATATTTATACATGATCCTCCCACATATACTAGATTCCACCTTCGTGTAAAAAAAAATCCTTAAAAATACATATGAAAACAATTCTCTCCTATTAAGTTTCACAATTCTAATTCGGTGCAATTAAATTACATAATACGACTCTTTTTCCATCATTGTTTAATTACATCGTGGTTTCTTCCTATAAAATTACTGCAGGGATTACATATAGAGATTTATTGGACGGAGAAGTTAGCAGATGGGTCGGTGTAGCTATATGCATATTCAATTTTCAGTCTTCCCTACCGACTATATTTTTTTTGCTCAAATAATACTTCAGAAATCAACATGGCAGCTGCTGTTTCAATATTCAATTTCAGACTTCAATTCATTAGACTAATGTTAGGGTCTTAAATTAAAGGTTTAAATATGTTTCATTATCCTAAAGTATTGATCATATTCTATTTCGGCGATCCATCTTTTAATTTTGTTAATTACATGATTGAACTATTAATTTTTTTCCAATTACAATCAATTGGACCTGCCACGTCATAAATTACTCATGTGGCTTGTATACCTGACATATCAGTGCTGAGGTGTTAAAAAAACTCATTTTAAAGTTAATTTTACTATCATTTTAGTGTTTTAAAAGGACACATTAAAACATAAAAATTATTATTAAAATTTTAAAATAATTTTTTTATTATTCAACAACCAACATTAATAAATAAAAGTAAATCAAAATCAAAACTAAAAACAAAATATAATAAAAATAACAATCTAAAAATGAATAGAAGACGTTACTTCTTCTCAAACTCCCTGCCAAAAAAAATCCTATAACTTCAAAAATCTTATCAGATCACAACCCAATTGATCGAACGTAACTCGTCATCTTTTTTTCCTCAAACCATTAAATAATCATTTGACAATTGTAAACCTAAAATTATCGTAAGAAAGAGAAAGTGAATGTGTTTTTGCACAAGAGAGAAATTGAAAGTTACGCAACACGAATTATTCTTCGTGTTCTCTTTTTTCCCTCCATTTTTCGGCGAGACTTTTACTCATGAGAATTGTGCTGGTTGTTAGATCTGGGACTTGTGGTGTCGCCAAGATCATAAGCAACAATAACATGCAGCAATTACACTCAAAACAACAATTTGAATTCCTTGATTTTGATTCGCGCTTTCTCGTTAATCTCGATTGAGACTCTTTCGTTGGGGTTTCATCTTTTTCTAGGGTTTCTTCACTTCGCCGGTGGTTGGGGCTGATTTCCGTGTTGCCTAAATATTAGTTACAACGATTGAAAACCTAAATGACGAATTGGAAACCCTAAATTATGTATATCATTCTGTTTTCATTTTTTTCCTTCTGCTTTGTGTTTCGCTGGGAGTTGAATTGTACTATTGTAGTGGGAATTCTATCTTTTAATCGTACATGGTGGTCCGGAAGGTATTGGGTGATATTTATTTAAAAAAATTAATAATGATTTTTTATATTTTAATTTTGTCCTTTTAAAACACTAAAATGATAGTAAAATTAACTTTAAAATGAGTTTTTGAATACCTCAGCACTAATATGACACGTATACAAGCCATACAATTTCTGACGTGACAGATTCAATTGAATAAAATTGAAAAAAATTAATAGTTCAATTATCTAATTGATAAAATTGAAACGTGAATCATCGAAATAGAATATGGTCAATAGTTTAGGATAGTAAAACATATTTAAGCCTAAATTAAACTCAAAAATGTTACGACAATTTTCACATTAAATGACTACGTACTAGTATCATCAACAATAATGGAGTATCTGACAAAATTATTTGCAAAAATAACAATACTATGTTTTATTGTTAGTTTGTCATACAACTACCATTTGTCATTATTTTTAATTTTGGTACCATACGAACATAATATTTTAGGGGCTGTTTGTTTAACATTGAATGGTTGAATGATTGAATCGGTCAGTCATTCAGTGTATTTATTTTGAAAAAAAAATCGTATGAATGACTGAATCGGTCAGCCATTCAGGCGATTTGGACTAAATAGTTTAGTGTCATTTTTTTGACTGAATGAGCTGCTAAATAAAGTATTTTTTTTACAATATTAACTATTACATGCTTGATGATGTAAATAAGGTGAACGAATATGTGATGTCTTTATGGCCAGGTGATGAAGTAACATATCTAAGCTCGGACAGTGTATGTAAGGTTGATGAAAACTCAAACGGTTGTGAAGGCGTTTACACAGCATAATTTTTGAATAGCATTACATCTTCTGGAATGCCCAACCACAAGCTTCGGTTGAAGATTGGGGTTCCTGTAATGTTGCTCCGAAATATAGATCAGTGTTCTGGTTTGTGCAATGGTACGAGATTAATAGTAACTCAATTAGGAAAACATGTCATAGAAGCAAGAGTAATTTCGGTCGACAATTTTGGGCACAGGGTTTTCATACCTCGATTGGTTTTAACACCTTCAGACCTTAGATTACCTTTTAAATTCCAACGAAGACAATTTCCTTTGGTTGTTTGCTTTTCCATGACAATTAATAAGAGTCAAGGGCAATCTCTCTCACATGTTGGAGTGTATCTGTCACGTCCAGTTTTTAGCCATGGCCAATTGTATGTAGCAGTATCACGAGTTACAAGCAAAAGTGGATTGAAAATATTAATTTGTGACAAGGATGGAAAAACATACAATACTACAAAGAATGTTGTTTTCAAGGAAGTTTTTTACAATTTAATGTAGAAAAGTTTGACATCTTATAGCTATTATATTTTTGCTGCTCATTATTATTGTATGAAAACACCTGCTTTCTTTCTTTGTGTATACAGGTGTGCTAAAGACTGATTGCTCAACTGTTTTGTTGGCAGGTGACAGCCTGAACTCCTCTTTGGTTGCTTTGGTCTCAGTAGATCCGGATGTGTTTAAAGCTTTCTTATTACTTCTAAAATTATATACTTTTTCATCTATTTGGCCTTAATATTATATACTTTTGCAGGATTCAGAAGTCATTGTTGCAAGAATGTATACATAAACTTGATTATATGCTTTGTAAACATATATATTTCATATTGGTTTTACATTATTATGACAGGGTAGTACAGCAGAGTGAAGTTTGAGCAAGGAGGACGCTGCCTTCATATGTGTGGAAGCTCTTGATATTGTCCCAAAAAAAGGACTGATATTTGAGGTTGATTAAGATATGTACTTGCATAAATTAAATTTCATTAACAAAATTGATTGATTTGTGAAAAACTATGCAGTACCTCATAGTGTTAAAAGTTGTTGATTCAACTCTTAGATAAGCTGTATTAAGAAAACGAGTATTAAAAGCTGTTGATGCAACTCTTAGATAAGCTGTATTTAACTATAAGATCATACAATCCTAAACCGCCTGGTTATTGTAATCAGTAAGGTGGTTATATTTTGTTTGTGTGATTCTTTGTGCTGATGGAACAATATCACTCACTGTTCTATCTTGTGACAAGGAAAAGGCCTTGGTCCGATGTCGTTGTGAAAACTCTGCAGCTTTGGGTGAAAAAATGAATGTCAATCTTCCCAGTGGTGTTGTTGATCTCCCAACCTTAACTGATAAAGACAAAGAGGATATCTTGGGGTGGGGGATTGCCAACAAGATCGACATAATTGCTTTGTCATTTGTTCGCAAAGGTTCTGACCTTAAAGAGTTTAGGAAGCTGCTCGGTGAGCATGGAAAGCATATTCTACAGATGTCAAAGGTTTGATCTTGATCTTGATTGTGTTTTTTTTATATTTTGGTAAAGAAAAACATTGGAAATGTGTTTCGTTCGTATCTTACCTGGCATATGTTTTTTCGTTTGTTTTAGTTAAATTGTAGGTTGAAAATCATGAAGGGGTAACCACTTATTTTGATGATATTCTTGCAAATACAGATGCTTTTATGGTTGCTCGGGGTGACTTGGGAATGGAAATACCGATTGATAAGATATGTGATGAGCCTCAGGTAATTCATTTGGTTGATGTTGAATCTTACAATAAATTGAGTTATACTTATGAAAAAAATAATTGAATCCTACACAATTTAATTATGTTACTACAGTCTATACAGGGTGAGTCAATGTTCGATGTTGTCAACTGTGTCACACCTATAAGCAAAAGGCTTATACATTCAATCAGCAATGATGATGTACAAGGATCTCAGTCAACTAATGTTGATATGTCAACCAACAAAATGCAAAAGAAGATTAAAATTGAGAAAGATGGCAGCTTTACTATTTCAAATTAATTTAATTCATTATCTCATTTTACTACGTATCTTGGTTGCTTTAAATATTAGAAACTTCTAAATATAATTAGTACGTTGATCTTTGAATTTTTAATTTGGATTATTTGGGTGTTCTGTGTGAAATTTGATTATCGCATAATAATTTACCATCTTTTTATTATATTTTAATTTATTAATTATATGTGCATATTTATTAATAAAAAATTAAATAATCTCGTCATAATGCACGGGTTTGTATCTAATTTAAGCCTAAATTAAACTCAAAAATATTACGACAATTTTCACATTAAATGACTACGTACTAGTATCATCAACAATAATGGAGTATCTGACAAAATTATTTGCTAAAAATAACAATACTATGTTTTATTGTTAGTTTGTCATACAACTACTATTTGTCATTATTTTTAATTTTGGTACCATATGAACATAATATTTTAGGGGCTGTTTATTTAACATTGAATGGTTAAATGATTGAATCGGTTAGTCATTCAGTGTATTTATTTTGAAAAAAAAATCGTATGAATGACTGAATTGGTCAGCCATTCAGACGATTTGAACTAAATGGTTTAGTGTCATATTTTTAGCTGAATGAGCTGCTAAATAAAGTATTTTTTTACAATATTAACTATTATATTAAGTAATTTTAAATAAATTTACAATAATTTTGAATTTTTTAAAGGGATAAAATAATAAAAATCTGTTATTTAAATGTTTCAGACATGTGATCAATTATCAAACAACTTTTTTCATTTTTCATTTTATTCAGCTCATTCAGATTTAGAATCATTTCATTCAGTTTCATTCAGTTTTTATCAAACAACCCCTTAGACTCCTTAATATGAACACATTAATTGTTTTAGACCCCTTAAGTTATTTGTAAATTGATTAAGCCTAGTGTTCAAAACATGACAAATACATTTAAATTTCTTCAAAGATTCTCCTAATTTTCTCCCTCCCTTCCTAACTGGAATTTGAACCCGAACTCTTACCCCTTTATCAGGTTCGAGTGAATTAGTAGAATTTGAAAAGGGAGGCTTAGTAGAATAAGGTCTCTGACCGTCTGTCTCGCCTCATCTTGATTTGGATATATCTTACGATTGAAAATTTTCCCTTAAAGTGTCCGCATGAAAAAAAAACCAAACCAAGTCAAATGCCTCTAGGTTGTTATCCTCGTAGAATGTGAGTTTGTTTGTAAGTTATTAGTATGTCAAGATTTACTCATATAATATATCCTCTATTTTAAAATTAGTGATATGTTTTAAAAAAAGGAAAGAGAATGAAAGATATATGTCAACCAAACTTGATTACAAAACACTCTAAAAGTAAAAATGATATATATAGAAAAAGAATGAATATACACAGCTGTGTAGTACACAGTCGTTTTTGTCGAGAGTTTTTTTGGGCTACGACGATAGTTGAACTGTCGCTATACCCCAAAAAAACCGTCCCCATAGCATGACCGTGTACTACACAACTGTGTATATATTTATAGCTCATATATATATATATATATTGAATATTTTTAATTTAAAATCCAACTGTGTAGATGATAAAACATAAAAACAAAAAAGAAGAGGTATCGTCATTTTTCTGTGAACTTTTGTAATGTAAGACTCTCTTATTTAAAATCGTAAAAAATAGTAAATCTATTTCATTGAAATTATACTTACATTTCAATATATAACTGGATGGGCTTTCCTTTGTAAACTTGCATAAAAATTAACAGATTCCCTTATATTTCAATGTTTTAGACTAGTAAACAATTTGGATCAGAACATTGGTTAATATGGTTCGTCTAGCTCAGTTGGTAGAGCGCAAGGCTCCTAACCTTGTGGTCGTGGGTTCAAGCCCCACGGTGGGCGTTTGTTTGTCATTTTGCTTGCTCTCTCATTTGCCTTATATTTTGGGATAAGCAAATTCGTAAATGGCATCATGCTGTGTTAAATGAAGGCCCATTGTTGTCAAAAAAATGTAAAGAAAAAGGAAGAAGGCCTATCCCATCTAAGGTTGTAAAGTGAGTAAACAGTTCGGATTCGATTCGTATTTATTCGACTAAAAGTTCGATTCGATCTCGATTCAAAATATAAATGAGTCAAATATGAGCACATTTTAAAGTTCAATAAAGTACAACAATAGTGTACTCATAAAATATTTACATAATTAATACAATTTCATATTTATTTACAATATTAGTGCAATTAGGATTCCTTAATTTAAGGAATTAATATACTATTAAAATTCAAGTAATTAAACATCACTCTTAATCAAAAAAAAACTTTTCTTTCTCTTCTCTTTCCTTACCACTCTCCTCCTACACCATTTCTCACCGCCTTCGGCAAATTTTTGATTACCATCTTCGACAAACTCCATAATTTTTAATAATTTTCAGTTAGATTAGTTCTCTTTCTCTCTCTAAAACCTTCACCCAATTCCACCATGGAAGCCTCCCAAACCCTCTCCCGCATAGGTCTAGCTGGCCTCGCCATCATGGGCCGCAGATAAAGGCTTCCCCATTTTAATCTACAATCGCACCACCTCCAAAGTCGACGAAACCCTCGAGCTCACAACGAAGGCCAACTCCCCTAACCAGGCCACTATACCCCACGCGATTTTATACTTTCTATCCAAAAACCCAGATATGTCAACATTTTTGTCAAAGACAGCGCCCCTGTTGACCAAACCATCGCCTATCTGCCCACATGGAGCTGGGAGATACCATCATCGACGGTGGCAATGAGTGGTACGAGAACAGTGAGCTTCGCATTTTCGAAGCCTCCAGCAACGACCTGCTCTATTTGGGGATGAGTGTTTCCGACGGCGAAGAGGCTGACTGAATTGGTTACGTTTTTATGAACGTTTGGCTACCACTTATAAATAACATTTTAAAAATAAAATTATTATGAATATGGTGCAGTTGGTAGCCAAATTTTTATAAAAAGGTAACCAATTCAGTTTTATTGGGTTACTAATTAATTATATAAAAATTTAAGAGCAGTTCCCAAGTGCAGATGGTATTCGAAATGTCATGTCTAAGTTTTTATTTATATAGTTGTTAGTTACTTATAAATAGCATTTAATGTAAGACCCCAATTTTTTTTTAATAAAGATGAGTTTTCTATAAATATCATTTTTAAATATTATGGAATGAATTTGATATAATGTTATAGTTGTGGGTAATATTTATAAATTTTACAAAGTACGTAAGTTGGTGTATAATATTCAATTGGTTGGGGAATATTCGTTTGAACAGGAAATATTCGTACGACGGCACAATCATTGGTGGACCCCACAACGAAATTATTGTCGGATTGAGAAAACGACAAAAATATTTTATGAAAATAACGGCGTAAACTTTACCGTTAATACTGTTGAACTACTCGGTAGTAAAAGTACAGTAATACGCATGGTTGCATAGTAGCACGCGGTATTGATTATTGATGCTTATGTGATAAGTCACTCAGTTTTATTTTATTAGTATTATTAATGTAATAAAACAGAAAAACTTTTTATATAAAACAGAATACTTTTATAATGTTATTCTATAAATAAAATATATTATATTTTATTATGCATAGTGTTTACATAGTGCTTGCATAATATTTTGCATAGTAAAATCTTTTTATATAAAACAGAATACTTTTATAAAGTTATTCGTTTTATTAGATTATAAATAGAATATATTATATTTTATTTAAAAGATTTTACTTTAAATATGGATCGTCCGATTAAAAGTAAATCAATCTGGACCGTTCATGAATTAGTTACTATGCAATCCATTCTTCTATAAATAGAAGCTCATTCCTTCATTATTTCTTACGAATTCACTGAAACTCTAGAGAGAGAAATTATAGAGAGAAAGAAGAAAAGTATTTTGCTACTTCACTACTCCTATATTTAGTACTCTTCTTCTTAAGGTAAGGGGTATTATTTCTTTTATATTCATGAAGAGAACTTATGTTATTCCATTATTTATTATTTTGTTGGAATAACCTGTATACGCGGGCTACCCTATACTTGGTGAAATTCTTCTGTTATTCCATTCTTTATTATTCTGTTGAAATATCCTGTTTGTGCGTTTTACGCCGGACCTGGTTTCGTCTTTATTATTTTGTTAGAATATCATGTCTGTGCATTTACGCCAGACCTGGTTCCATTATTTATTATTCTGTTGGAATATCCTGTCTGTGCATTTTACGCCGGACCTGGTTCCGTCTTTATTATTCTGTTGAAATATCATGTCTGTGCGTTTATGCCGGACCTGGTTCCATTATTTATTATTCTGTCGGAATATCCTGTCTGTGCGTTTACGCCGGACCTGGTTCCATTATTTATTATTCTGTCGGAATATCCTGTCGGTGCGTGTACGCATGACCTGGTTCCGTTATTTATTATTCTGTTAGAATAACCTGTCTATGCGGTCTATCGCATGCCTGGTGATTTATTTTGTTATTCCATTCTTTATTATACTCAGTTGGTTAAAGTTTTAGCTTTTATACTTCATGAAATTAGTGGAATATCCTTGATATTTGCACTTCATCCAGTATATTTTCATGGAAATATTCTTCTGAGTATTCTTGAATTTTACTCCACAAAGCAGTATCATGTTGACAATTTGGACGTTATTGGTTCTTGGATAAACTAATTCTTGAACTTATTTTATTGAATTCTTATATCATTGTCATCATCCTCATGTTTATATTTTGTTGAAAGTCATCTGTGGCATGTAGTGCATAGATGGACTTGGTATGATTATAACCAGGGATTTGTTGGTATAATCATGACCGTAATATGTGATAAAAGTCCTCATTGGCCCGTAGTGCATTGATGAACAGTTGTTGGCATGGTCATGACCATTGATGAATACACAAATATCCTTGGCCCGTAGTGCATGGATAATTTGTGGTCGTGATACTAATGGATATCCTAGGCCGTAGTGCAGGGATGATGTAGTTTATTTATTGAGCTAAGTCTCAGCGATAAAAGTAATAAAAAACTTTTTAAATCATAAAAGATAGTAGATGTTATTCTCTACTTGACTCTTTTAATGGATAGCTTGTTCCGCTGTAGTTAAACTTGATGTTTGTTATATTTTATCAGTTTAACACTGTTGAAGGCTAATGATAATTTATTCTGCATTATCTTAGTCATAATATTTCTTACTGGGCTAGTTGAGCTCACCCTTTTGCTTTCATTGTTCTCTTCAGGAAATGAGAACGTAGCGGGCAGGGATGATGTAGTTTATTTATTGAGCTAAGTCTCAGCGATAAAAGTAATAAAAAACTTTTTAAATCATAAAAGATAGTAGATGTTATTCTCTACTTGACTCTTTTAATGGATAGCTTGTTCCGCTGTAGTTAAACTTGATGTTTGTTATATTTTATCAGTTTAACACTGTTGAAGGCTAATGATAATTTATTCTGCATTATCTTAGTCATAATATTTCTTACTGGGCTAGTTGAGCTCACCCTTTTGCTTTCATTGTTCTCTTCAGGAAATGAGAACGTAGCGGGGACTAATCGGGGAACGGAGTGACGGTTCAGATGATAGCATTAGTAGTCCTCACTATTCTATGAAATAGTGTGAAAATAAATATATTGAGGACTTATTTTGAGTTTGAATCATGTTTAGAAGAAAGTGTTGTATTTAAACTCATAGCTTATGTTTTGTCGTATTTTACACGACAGTTGTATAATTAAGTTTTATTTGTATTTTGTACCATGTATTTGACGACTCAGAATAGGTGATGTATACCTATTTTGGGGGCATCACAGTTGGTATCAAAGCTTAGGGATATGATCCCTGGCTAAGATGTGAGACTAGAACTAGGAGGGGAGAGACGGGAAATTCCTTCGCTAGTATGACCTACGTACCTAAGTTTATTTGGTATTTAATTGGTCGGTCAGAGTATAGTGATATTATGTTACATGTCAATTAACTTTTGTTTTGTGACAGTATCTGAAAATGACATCCGAGAATGTTGAGAATAGCAGTGGAGCACAGGAGACCGTTGAGGTTCCACATATCAATAATCAAGATAATGTGCATTAGGAAGGCGACAATCCTCATGCAAACAACAACACTAACCAAATGATGAATGATGGAATGTTCAGAGGCTTTATGCAAGTCATGCAACATCAGGCGAGAGAGGCTCCTGTCCAAAATATAGGTGGAAACACTGAAAACTCTCGGACGGTCACCGCTAAGCAGTTCAAGGAGCTGGGACCACCGGAGTTTATTGGAGAGCCAAAACCACTTAAGGCAGAAACGTGGATCAAGCAGATCACCAAGATATTTGATGTCTTGGGATGCGCCGAGGAGCAAAAGGTTTCCTTTGCCACCTTTATGTTGCGAGGAGAGGCAGATTACTGGTGGGAATTGGTAAAGCGTACTCAATCTGCCTCATTGAAGATGTCTTGGGAGAAGTTTCAAGAACTGTTCAATGACAAGTACTTTTCCGAAAGTATTCGTCACATGAAGGAGGTAGAGTTCATCAATTTGGAGCAGAACAATATGACCGTGTCGCAGTACGAAGCTAAGTTTGCCGAGTTGTCCCGGTTTGCATCCCACTTGGTTGATAATGAGGAGAGAATGACGCCAATATTTTTAAGAGGTTTGAAACCGGAGATACGTTAATATCTTATTTCTCATAAACTGTGTTTGTATTCAGATGTTGTAAATAGGGCTCAGTTATTGGAGCGCGATAACGAGTCAACGCAACCAAGAGAAAGCAGCCGGCATAATGAAAATACAAGTGGTAACAGTCATCGAAGTGGTGACAACAAACGTAGAGGGAATCAACATGCCAGAAATGGTAACCACTTTGGTGGTAATCATGGCCAAGGCAATAAAAGTGGACATTTCAAGAAGAGGAGATTCAACAATGATGGAAAGACGTCAGCACCAACACCCGTTGATAAGGAAGGAGAACGACCACCTATTATATGCTTCAAATGCGGAGGGGAGGGACATATCAGTCCAAATTGCGCGATGCCATCCAAAGCGTGTTATAATTGTGGAAGAGAAGGTCACCTAGCCCAATTTTATCGTGCACCGAAGACAAGTCCAGTTGGAACGATGACACAAAATACTATCCCAGACAAGTCAAAACCAGCAGTTCAAGGGAGAGCGTTTGTTGTGACCTCCCAGAAAGCAAGGAACCCGAACGAGATCATCACGGGTAAGCTTATCATAAACTCTAGCGAAGTCTATACCTTATTTGATACTGGTTCTATCCATTCTTTTATTTCTCCTACTTGCGCTCAACGATTAAATTTAACTCCGGAGAAATTAGACTTTGACTTATCTGTGGAAACTCCGTTGGGAGAAACCTTCATTACATCCACTGTTTATAAGTCTTGTTTGGTTTAAATCGGTACCCTCACATTACCTGTCGATCTTATTTCATTGAAAATACTTGCATTTGATGTGATTCTAGGGATTGATTGGTTAACTACTCATCATGCTAAAATTGATTATTTTCGTAAGGTTGTTAGCTTTCATATTCCTAATCAACCTATTATGCGACTTCAAGCGACCAAACCATTAAAATCAATCACTGTCATCTCAAGCCATAAAGCTATTCGTTTATTGAAAAATGGATGTTAAGCTTTCTTAGCTCATGTCACAGATCTAAACAAAAATACGTCAGTTTTGAATGATATTTCTATTGGTAATGAATTTCCTGACGTATTCCCTGAACAACTTCCTGACCTACCCCAAGAGCATGAAATTAAATTTTGTATTGACCTTGAACCCGGTACAAAATCCATTTCTAAAGCCACATATCGGATGGCTCCTATTGAACTCCAGGAGTTAAAGTCCCAATTGCAGGAATTGTTAGATATCGGTTTAATTCGACATAGTACTTCTCCTTGGGGTGCTTCTATTCTATTCGTGAAGAAGAAAGATGGAAGTATGCGACTTTGTATTGATTATCGGGAGTTGAATCATGTCACCATAAAAAATAAGTACCCGTTGTCTCGCATTGATGACATGTTTGACCAGTTGCAAGGGGCACAATTCTTTTCAAAGATCGATCTTCGTTCTGGATATCATCAGTTGAAGGTTAGAACTGAGGATATTCCAAAGACTGCCTTCAGAACTCGGCACGGGCATTATGAATTCTTAGTCATGTCTTTTGGATTGACTAATGCTCCTGCTGCCTTCATGGATATGATGAACCGAGTATTCAAGGAATATTTAGATCACTTTGTGGTCGTCTTTATTGATGACATCCTTATTTATTCCAAAAGTCGTGAAGATCATGAGCAACACTTGAGGCTGATACTCTAAAAGCTACGTGAAAATAAGCTTTATGCCAAGTTGAAGAAATTCGAGTTCTGGCTTGAAGAAGTGGCATTCCTTGGGCACGTAGTATCAAGTCATGGAATATCTATTGATTCGACAATGATTGAAGCTATTCAAAGCTGGGAGCAACCCAAATCAGTGACCGAAGTACGTAGCTTTCTCGGCTTAGCTGGTTATTATCGGAGATTCGTGGAAGGATTTTCTCGAATCGCTACTCCACTAACTCAGCTGACTCGAAAAGATACAAAATTTGGTTGGAGCGAGGAATGTGAGAATAGTTTTCAAGAACTCAAGAGAAGACTCATTTCAGCACCTGTTCTGACCATACCATCTGGCTCGGAGTGATTTGTCATATACAGTGATGCTTCGGGCAAAGGGTTATGATGTATTCTCATGCAACATGGAAAAGTCATAGCCTATGCCTCTCGACAACTCAAAGAATATGAGAGGAATTATCCTACTCATGATCTAGAGTTGGAAGCAGTCGTTTTTGCACTAAAGATTTGGAGGCATTACTTGTATGGGGAGAAAGTGGAGATTTTTACCGATCATAAAAGCCTCAAATATTTCTTCACCCAAAAGGAACTTAACATGCGGCAAGGACGTTGGCTTGAACTGTTGAAATATTATGATCATACCCTCCACTACCATCCTGAAAAAGTGAACGTGGTAGTTGACACATTGAGTAGAAGATCATATGCGGGTACGAGTGCGATATTGTCAACGCAAAGACCCATTTTATATGACTTGCAAAGGATGGAGATAGAGTTAAAGACTCCGGGGGCCCAGGTGATGATGGCAAATATACGAGTAGAACCAACTTTAATTGATAAAGTTAAAGCTGCTCAAGCTACAGACCTGGAGCTGATGCGTATGAGGAAGAAAGTGCAAGAAGGTGTTATGCCGGAAGCAAAAATAGATGAGAAAGGAATACTTCGAGTCAACTCTAGACTTTATATTCCTAACGACCCTGATTTAAAGTATAACATCATGATGGAGGCGCACAACACACCGTTTGTAATCGATCTTGGGAGTACCAAAATGTATCATGATCTTCGATATATATTTTAGTGGGACAATATGAAGAGAGAGATAGCGCTGTTTATCTCAAGGTGTCTAACGTGTCAACGAGTCAAGGCGGAGCATCAAGTACCAAAAAGTTCATTGCAACCATTTGAAATTCTAGAATGAAAGTGGGAGCACATTACCATGGATTTCGTTACCGGTCTTCCCAAGGTTTCTCAAGGCATAGATGCGATTTGGGTCATTGTGGATAGATTGACCAAGTCGGCTCATTTCTTACCTATACGAGAAATTTATACACTTGAACGTCTTGCTTGTATGTACATAAACGATATTGTAAGATTGCATGGTATGCCATTATCCATTGTTTATGATCGAGACCCAAGATTCACTTCACGATTTTGGGTTAGTTTGCAGAAAGCTATGGGCACGAATTTACGGTTTAGTTCGGCATATCATTCTCAAATGGACGGGCAGTCGGAGAGGACTATTCAAACTCTTGAAGATCTATTAAGACTCTGTGTCCTTGATTTCAAGGGAAGTTGGGACAAGTTCTTACCATTGGTGGAGTTTTCCTACAACAACAACTATCAAGCAAGTATTGGCATGGCTCCATTCGAAACGTTGTATGGAAGAAAGTGTCGTTCTCCAGTATGCTGGGATAAGGTGGGTGAAGCAACGTTGTTGGGACCGGAGTTGGTAAGTATGACTACGGAAAAGATTCAAACGATCCGACAACGTATAAAAACCTCACAAGATCTACAAAAGAGTTATGCTGATCTTCATCGAAAGGACGTGGAATTCGATATTGGAGATCGTGTGTTGTTACGTGTTACTCCATGGAAAGGAGTTACGAGATTTGGAGAGAGAGGAAAGCTTAATCCTCGATTCATTGACCCATTTTTAATCCTCGATCGAGTAGGAACTGTGGCTTATAGACTCGCTTTACCGCCAAGTATGTCTCGTGTTCATAGCGTTTTTCACATATCTATGTTACGTAAATATGTGAAAGACCCGCACCACATTATTGAGTTAGAACCGGACGAAATAGCGGAAGATTTAACGTATGAAGAGGTTCCTGTTAAAATCTTGGATAAGAAGGATCATGTTCTACGCTCCAAGGTTATACCTCAAGTCAAAGTTTTTTGGAGGAACCACGATGTTGAAGAAATGACCTGGGAGTTAGAATCTGAAATGAAATCAAGGTATCCTTACCTCATCGACATATCAGGTACGTACCCTAATTTCGAGGGCGAAATTTCATAAGAAAGGGAGGTTGTAAGACCCCAATTTTTTTTAATAACGATGAGTTTTCTATAAATATCATTTTTAAATATTATGGAATGAATTTGATATAATGTTATAGTTGTGGGTAATATTTATAAATTTTGTAAAATACGCAAGTTGGTGTATAATATTCGATTGGTCGGGAAATATTCGTTTGAACAGGGACTATTCGTACGACGGCACAATCATTGGTAGACCCCACAACAGAATTATTGTCGGATTGAGAAAACGACAAAAATATTTTATGAAAATAACGGCGGAAGTTTTACCGTTAAAACTGTTGAACTACTCGGTAGTAAAAGTACAGTAATACGCGTGGTTCCATAGTAGCACGCGGTATTGATTATTGATGCTTATGTGATAAGTCACTCAGTTTAGTTTTATTAGTATTATTAATGTAATAAAATAGAAAAACTTTTTTATATAAAATAGAATACTTTTATAAAGTTATTCTATAAATATAATATATTATATATTATTATGCATAGTATTTGTATAGTGCCTGCATAGTATTTTGCATAGTAAAATTTTTTTATATAAAACAGAATATTTTTATAAAGTTATTCGTTTTATTAGATTATAAATACAATATATTATATTTTATTTAAAAGATTTTACTTTAAATATGGATCGTCCGATTAAAAGTAAATCAATCTGGACCGTTCATGAATTAGTTAGTATGCAGTCCATTCTTCTATAAATAGAAGCTCATTCCTTCATTATTTCTTACGAATTCACTGAAACTCTAGAGAAAGAAATTATAGAGAGAAAAAAGAAAAGTATTCTGCTACTTCACTACTCCTATATCTAGTACTCTTGTTCTTAAGGTAAGGGGTATTATTTCTTTTATATTCATGAAAAGAACTTATGTTATTCCATTATTTATTATTCTGTTGGAATAACCTGTATACGCGGGCTACCCTATACTTGGTGAAATTCTTCTATTATTCCATTCTTTATTATTCTGTTGGAATATCTTGTCTGTGTGTTTTACGCCGGACCTGGTTCTGTCTTTATTATTCTATTGAAATATCCTGTCTGTGCGTTTACGCCGGACCTGGTTCCATTATTTATTATTCTGTTGGAATATCCTGTCTGTGCGTTTTACGCCGGACCTTGTTTCGTCTTTATTATTCTGTTGAAATATCATGTCTGTGTGTTTACACCGGACCTGGTTCCATTATTTATTATTCTGTCGAAATATCCTGTCTGTGCATTTACGCCGGACCTGATTCCATTATTTATTATTCTGTCAGAATATCCTGTCGGTGCGTGTACGCATGACCTGGTTCCGTTATTTATTATTCTGTTGGAATAACCTGTCTGTGCGGTCTATCGCATGCCTTGTGATTTCTTTTGTTATTCCATTCTTTATTATACTCAGTTGGTTAAAGTTTTTGTGACGCCCCCAAAATAGGTCCACACGACCCAACTACACTCTTATTACCTGAAAGGAATTGTGAAGCAAAAGAGTGAGCACAACTAGCCCAGTAAAGAATATCATGACTAAAGATAACTACATTATCAATAGCTTTCATCAATAATAAATCAAAGATTTAGAACATATGGTAGATGATAAAATTTTTCAACCATAATTGCAGCTGAACGAGCAATCCATTAGAAGAGTCAAATAGACCATCAGATCTATTATCTTCTCTATGTTAAAAATCCACCGATAATATTTTATCCTTGTAACATCAATCAACAATTCATGTCCACAATGATATGAATAACTCATAATCATAATTGTGATTCTAAATTCCTTTTCGCACTCAGGACGAAGATAATTTTAATCACCTATCTTCACCTGAAATATCAAAAATCATGGTTATACCAAATCACAATTCCTGCTCATAATCATACTAATTAAATTCATCTTTGTACTACGGCCAAAGATATACAACTGTAAAGCCAATAATGCTGAGTCTCAGCTTAATAAATAATCCACATCATCGAATCACCCCTGCACTACGGCCAAGGATATTCGTTAATATCACATCCATGAATTATCCATGCACTACGGCCAAGGATATTAATTATTATCATATCCATGAATTAATATTTCATTGCTGAGACTCAGCTCAATAATTAATCCACATCATCGAATCATCCCTGCACTACAGGTCAAAGATATTCTTTAGTATCATGACCACGAATTATCTATGCACTACGTGCCAAAGATAATCGTATTTTCATCAACGGTCCTGATCATGTCATAAAATAATTCATCTTTGCACCCTTGGCCGAAGAGAATCCATAGCCATAATCATACCAAAAACTGTCCATCAATGCACTACGGGCCAATGAGGACATTTTCCACATCATTTGTAATATTACGGTCATGATTATACCGAATAATCCGTGGTCATAATCATACCAGGACCATCTATACACTACAGGCCACAGATGACTTTCAACATAATATAAGCATGAGGATGATGACAATGACATAAAGAATCAATCAAATGAGATAAATGATAAATATTAAAGTTTTATCATACAATTTATCCAACGTTCAATAATAACCAAATATTATCAATCACTTAATAATCTCATAATCTAATGTCATTAATATTATAATAATATTTTTGTCATTTCTTAAACTTATAAATAATTTATTTTAATTGTTTACACTTTATCAAATAATGCATTTAATCATTCAAAAATGCCATACTCATAAGATTTTATTATCAATGATCAAATCCCTCATAAAAAATGTGCATATACCTTATATAGGATTTTCAAGCCATAAAATCCTATTTACCAATTTTGTTACTTCATATAACATATTTAATTCATATGTTTGTAACTAAACTATTTTCATAAAAAATGCCAAATCAGTCCCAAAAATATTTCTTTTCTGAAATTTAGCAGAATATAGTCCCATAAAGAACATATATTTTTCTTGGAATTTTTAAAATTTATTTACTATTTTTCAAAAATTAATTTCTAATTAATTCCTTAAGAAATTAGCTACCTCATGTTTAACTCTAGAAATTCCCAAATCTTAGCAGGATCTTACACATGTTAACGTGAGCTTCCAGTTTAAATTTCATGGTCATCGAAATTATAGAACTCCGGTTATAACGTTTTTCGTCGAAAAAACCTAAATATTAAAATGGTCATAACTTGCTCATTTTATGTCGGAATGAGCTCATTTTTGGACAAGAGGTACTCTATACCATATATTTCAATGTCCCAAAAGGCCAAAATTTTTCTCATAATTTATGTGGCCAAAAATGCCCTTTTAAAAATCTGGGCAGTAGCTTTTTCGAAATTGGCAGTTTTTTACTCCTTTGCTAAAATCAGTCCACACGAAAATTTACAATACATTTTCCAGTGATTCCACTTGAATAAGTTTGGAAACTCATAGATCTAACTCTAGAACTTGACCACACTAAAAAATTCAAAATATAATAGGAGATATGGTCAATTGAATTTCATGTTCCATTTTCACCACAATCTGATTTTTCAACCATTTGTGTTTTCTAATAAACTTTCATGTTTTCAAATAATAACCAACATAACTCATTATAACACTTACTAATACCACATATACCCATGATTTTTATCAGTCCAATGCTTTTATTATGACTTTCATCATAATCCACGTAAACAGGTCATGTACACAATTTAATAAGGAATAAAAGTACAAAGGATCATTCACCATGCATGTGGTAATCCACATAGACAGGTTATTCTAACAGAATAATAAAGAATGGAATAACAGAAGGATTCACCATGCGTACGATAGACTGCACAGACAGGTTATTCCAAGCAAAATAATAAAAATAGAACCAGGTCCGGCGTAAACGCACAGACAGGATATTCCGACAGAATAATAAAGAATGGAATAACAACATAAATCACCATGCATGCGATAGACCGCACAGACAGGTTATTCCAACATAATAATAAAGAACGGAATCAGGTCAGGCGAAATTAGCACCGACAGGATATTCCAACAGAATAATAAAGAATGGAATAACAACAGAAATCACCAGGTGTACGGTAATCTGCGTATACAGGTTATTACAACAAAATAATAAAGAATGGAAAAATAACAGAATTCACCAGGTATACGGTAATCCGTGTATACAGGTTATTCCAACAGAATAATAAAGAATGGAATAACAGAAGTTCTCTTCATGAATACAAAAGAAATAATACCCCTTACGAGTATAACAAATAATATCACTTACCTTTGAAAGAAGAGTATTTCGACTGGTAGGTCGAGGATATACTTGAAAAAAACTTACACTGCGCTCAAAGCTTTCTTAAACTCTAAAGAAATACGCTCAAAATTATAGAAGAAGAACTCTCTCTATAGTTTCTCTCTCTAGAGTTTCAGTGAATTCGTAAGAAATAATGAAGGAATGAGCTTCTATTTATAGAAGAATGGACTGCATAGTAACTAATTCATGAACGGTCCAGATTGATTTACTTTTAATCGGACGGTCCATATTTAAAGCAAAATCTTTTAAATAAAATATAATATATTCTATTTATAATCTAATAAAACGAATAACTTTATAAAAGTATTCTGTTTTATATAAAAAGATTTTATTATTCAAAATACTATGCATAATAGAATATAATATAATCTATTTATAGAATAACTTTATAAAAGTATTCTGTTTTATATAAAAAAAAATTCTGTTTTATTACATTAATAATATCAATAAAACAAAACTGAGTGACTTATCACTTAAGCATCAATAATCAATACTGTGTGCTACTATGCAACCACGCGTATTATTGTACTTTTAACACCGAGTGTTTCGACAGTTAACGGTAAAACTTCCGCCGTTATTTTTATAGAAAGATAATTTTTTTCGTTTTCTAACTACGATAATACTTCCGTTGTGGGGTTCACCAATGATTATGCCGTCGTACGAATATTCCCTATTAAAACGAATATTCTCCGATCAATCAAATATTATATAACCACTTGCTTACTTTATAAAATTTATAAATATTACCCACAACTATAATATTATATCAAATCCACACCATAATACTAAAAAAAATATTTCGAGAAATTTAAATCTTTATTCATAAAATTTGGGGTCTCACAATCTCCCCTCCTTATGAAATTTCGCCCTCGAAATTTATGTACGTACCTTGTATTCGAAGAGATGAGAATACCTTGTTTTCTTTTTAGATTGTACTTTTTCGATTATTTCCTCTGTATCATGATTTTCCCATTGCTCATCTCCTGTATTTTAGACATCATTCTAGAATATATCTTCAAAATAAAGGTTAATTGACATATCACAATTTGTCAACTTATCAAGTAAAAATTTCAGCTTAGGTAAGTCACACCCTAGCGAAGTGTGACAACCCCAAAATAGGTCCATTCCATCCAACCCATTCTGAGTCGCCAAATACATGGTACAGAAAATAACTACAACTTTATTACAACAATTGTCGTGCAAAATACAACAACACATGTTGTGAGTTTGGATATAAATATATACCAAATGTAACTCATGTCCCAACCGTGGACAGTACCTCACAATGACACTTTACATAAAGGTATAGTCAAAAACTGTTTTAGAAATTAGAATATTTGGGAAGTGCTCAAGAAAACCCTTATACATGGGAGGCCATGCTTCTAGGTTGTGTTAAATATCATATGACCACAGAATTATCTTTGGTTGACCCAATATACCCCAAAGAAAAACGAGAAGATTACTATCATATTCTTCCTAATGGTGAGTCTTTTCTTGACATATCATTATCTCCACTGTCTCTAATTGAGAATTATACTCCAAACAAATACCAAGATTATATAGGTAGTACTCGTAAATATACTCAGCAAGTGGATGAGCACATCCCTGTCTTATGATGATACGAGATTGTATGTCATTAGACATCTTGTATGATAGTGGCAAAACACCCTTTCAATGTTGGGTTCGCTTCACCCTAGATGATTCATCAAATATAACTACTAAATGATGACCACCGTTCTATTCCCCTGTTACCCCCGCTCGACCCAGCTACACTCTTATTACCTGAAAGGAATTGTGAAACAGAAGGGTGAGCACAACTAGCCCAGTAAAGAATATCATGACTAAAGATAAATAAATTATCAATAGCCTTCAACAGTAATAAATTAGAGATTTAGAACATATGGTAGATGATAAAAATTTTCAACCATAGTTACAGCGGAACGAGCAATCCATTAGAAGAGTCAAATAGACTATAAAGTCTATTATCTTCTTCATGTTAAAAATCCACCAATAATATTTTATCCCTATAACATCACTCAACAGTTCCTTTTCACAATCATATGAATAACTTATAATCATAATTGTGATTCTAAATTTTTCTTCGCACCCAGGACGAAGAATATTTTCATCACCTGTCTTTACCTGAAACATCAAAGATCATGGTTATACCAAATCACAGTTCCTGTTCATAATCATGCTAATAAATCCATCTTCGTACTACGGCCAAAGATATTCATCAACAAACCATCTTTGCACTACGGGCCAAAGATATTCAACAACAGTTCATCTTCGCACTACAGGCCAAAGATATTCATCAATAATTCATCTTTGCACTACAGGCCAAAGATATTCATGAACAATTCATATTTGCACTACAGGCCAAATATATTCATCAATAGTTCATATTTGCACTACAGGCCAAATATATTAATATCTCAAAGAAATATATAATCATTTCAAAATTTATATAAACAATAATTATAACCATGTTAATCAATTCATCTTTACACTTAAGTTAAAGATATTCAGATATAAATTCAATGGTCATGATCATACCAGTCAACAATTCAACTTTGCACTACTGGCCAAAGAGAACCCATAGTCATGATCATACCAATAATCTACCCATCTTTACACTCAAGTGAAAGAGAATTTTAACATCAGTGTTATAAAAATGTTATATATGACAATAAAAATAATATGATCAAAATATAGATTTAATTTCAAGAGTAATATTCATAAATTAACTATAATTTAGTCAGAAAAAGAAACTAATTTTGTCATGAATAGTAACTCGTGAATAGTAACTCGTGAGTAGTAACTCATGAATAGTAACCCCGACACAAAAAGGTAAAAATTCTATAATAAAATTCATACCAATATTTCGGTATAATGATATTGAAAGAATAACATTTCTTAAGCTTATAAATAATTTATTTTAATTGTTTACAATTTACTAAATAATATATTTAATCATCCTAAAATGCCAAACTCATAAGATTTCATCACCAATAATCAAAAACCCTCATCAAAAATCTGCATATACCTCATATATGATTCTCAAGCCATAAAATCCTATTTTTCAATTTTCTTACTTTACATAACATATTTAATTCATTTACTCATAACTAGTCTATTTTTATGAAAAATACCAAATCAGTTCTAAAAATATTTTTTTTCTAGAATTTAGCATAATATAGTCTCATATTGAACATTTATTTTTCTCAGAATTTTTAAAATTCATTTACTATTTTTCATATGACCAAAACAGCCGAATATTTAGACATTTATCAAAAATTGAACTTTTGTCCAAAAATTCTGAAATTTACAGAGTATACTTCTATCATATACATGTAACCCCAATAAAAATTTTATCAATTTTGGAGTTAACCACAAGGAATTATAAACGATTACTTTTAAAATAGTCTTTTCTCATAAAATTCATAACTCTTAATCTATACATCCAAAAATCACCATTTTTAGACACAATCAAGAAAACTCATCAAAATATCATTTTAAATTTTTCCAGAATTTTTGAAGATCAGAAAAATTACGAAACTGAAAATCATAACAACTCTTTAAATCCCTTACCTCAAAAGAGCAGTACTTCGGATGAAAAACCGGAGGAAACTTCTACTAAATAGCAACTCTCAAAGTATCTAAATACTCTCACAAATATGCTTGATAATATAGAGAGAGAAAGAGAGAAAATTTATGAATTCTGGTGTGATTTTCAATTCTAACTTAGCCCTCTATTTATAGGAAAATGTTAGCACGCCGAAGCAGACTTAACCTACAATCTGATGGCTTTACCTGCTACTATTTCCACCCACCACATTTGAATAAAAATTTCAGCATATTTTTTCACCAACCAAGAATGGGGCCCACCAATTCTAGAATTTTCCACCAAAATGATACATTCTGAAACTTCAACAATTTCTGAACCAGTCATCTCGTAACATTCATAATAAATAATACGTTTATTTTTAACGGTTTAAAATTTATGGACATATAATCAACTTATATATGTATAACATATCCAAAAATTACCACGATCCAACGGTCGGATTAAAAATTATAACCCCCGCAAAATATCTCAAAAACTCTTATTTTTAATACCTCCATTCTGACAAAAATACTGATAAAAACCTCAACATTAACTTCTTAATTTTTAAATATTAAATATTTCTTTTTCATATGAATCAATAATTAATTATTCACAAATAATATTACAGAATCACATTTATGACAACCAGGCCGTTCCCAGGAAAGAGGGGGCTTTCTAATAAGGATTTCTCCTTACTAGCGCGTAATTAGATGACCAAACCTCTCCTTAGACAGAACTTTCTAGATATTATCAATAATGATATCTAATAATATTATTTAAATAATATGAATTATTGATCTGATAATGGAGATGATGTGCATCAACGATTATTGAAACAATAATAATATAAAATATCAACGCAGCAATTATTGAATCAATAAAATAAAATATTGAACAGTAACTACTGTAACAATTATTGAGTAGTGCCTTCCTCCGTAAGAATCAATAATTCAAAAATACTGTGTAATCCGTGTGCTACTGTGTAACAACACGTATTACTGTATTTTAACTACCAGGTATTCCAACAGTGTTAACGGTAACAACTACGTCGTTAATTATAAAAACTCAATTTTTGTCGTTATCTTCATCCGACAGTTATTCGTTATGGGCCCACAAATAGCTGCGCCGTCGTACGAATATTCTCCGACAGAAAAAATATTCCACGACCAAACGAATATTCCCTGACAACAACGAATATTTTATAATCACCCTTAACTTTAACATTTATCAATTTAACCATTTACTGAATATTAATTATAAGAAAAATTGAATACTTTTATTTCATAAAATTCGGGGTCTTACACGAAGTATATTACTCGTCTCTTCCCTCCTAGTTCTAGACTCATATCTCCGCCAACGACTATATCCCTAAGCTCTGATACAATTTGTCATGCCCCTAAAATAGGTCCACATGACCCAGCTACACTCTTATTACCTAAAAAGAATTGTGAAGCAAAAGGGTGAGCACAACTAGCCCAGTAAAGAATATCATAACTAAAGATAACTACATTATCAATAGCTTTCATCAATAATAAATCAGAGATTTAGAACATATGGTAGATGATAAAACTTTTCAACCATAATTGCAGCGGAACGAGCAATCCATTAGAAGAGTCAAATAGACCATCAGATCTATTATCTTCTCTATGTTAAAAGTCCACCGATAATGTTTTATCCCTACAACATCAATCAACAATTCATGTCCACAATGATATGAATAACTCATAATCATAATTGTGATTCTAAATTTCTTTTCGCATTCAGGACGAAGATAATTTTAATCACCTATCTTCACCTAAAATATCAAAAATTATAGTTATACCAAATCACAATTCCTACTCATAATCATACTAATTAAATTCATCTTTGCATTACGGCTAAAGATATACAACTGTAAAGCCAATAATGTTGAGACTCAGCTTAATAAATAATCCACATCATCGAATCACCCTGCACTACGGCCAAGGATATTCGTTAATATCACATCCATGAATTATCCATGCACTACGGCCAAGGATATTAATTATTATCACATCCATGAATTAATATTTCATTGCTGAGACTCAGCTCAAAAATTAATCCACATCATCGAATCATCCTTGCACTACAGGCCAAGGATATTCTTTAGTATCACGACCACGAATTATCCATGCACTACGTGACAAAGATAATCGTATTTTCATCGACGGTCCTGATCATGCCATAAAATAATTCATCTTTACACCCTTGGCCGAAGAGAATCTATAGCCATAATCATACCAAAAACTGTCAATCAATACACTGCGGGACAATGAAGACTTTTTCCACATTATTTGTAATATTACGGTTATTATTATACCGAATAATCCGTAATCATAATCATACCAAGTCCATCTATGCACTACAGGCCACATATGACTTTCAAAATAATATAAGCACGAGGACGATGATAATGACATAAAGAATCAATCAAATGAGATAAATGATAAATATTAAACTTTTATCATACAATTTATCTAGCGTTCAATAATAACCAAATGTTATCAATCACTTAATAATCTCATAATCTAATGTCATTAATATTATAATAATATTTTAGTCATTTCTTAAACTTATAAACAATTTATTTCAATTGTTTACACTTTATCAAATAATACATTTAATCATTCAAAAATGCCATACTCATAAGATTTCATTATCAATGATCAAATCCCTCGTCAAAAATCTGCATATACCTTATATAGGATTTTCAAGCCATAAAATCCTATTTACCAATTTTGTTACTTCATATAACATATTTAATTCATATGTTCGTAACTAAACTATTTTCATGAAAAATACCAAATCAGTCCCAAAAATATTTCTTTTCTGAGATTTAGCAGAATATAGTCCCATAAAGAACATATATTTTTCTTGGAAATTTTAAAATTCATTTACTATTTTTCAAAAATCAATTTCTAATTAATTCCTTAAGAAATTAGCTACATCAAGTTTAACTTTAGAAATTTCCAAATCTTGGCAGGATCTTACACATGTTAACGTGAGCTTCCGGTTTAAATTTCATGGTCATCGGAATTATAGAACTCCGGTTAAAGCGTTTTTCGTCGAAAAAATCTAAATATTAAAATGGTCATAACTTGCTCATTTTAAGTCGGAATGAGCTCATTTTTGGACAGGAGGTACTCTATACCATATATTTCAATGTCCCAAAAGGTCGGAATTTTTCTCACAATTTATGTGACCGAAAATGCCCTTTTAAAAATCTGGGCGGTAGCTTTTCGAAATTGGCAGTTTTTGATTCATTTTCTAAAATCAGTCTACACGAAAATCTACAATACCTTTTCCAGTGATTCCACTTGTACAAGTTTGGAAATTCATAGATCTAACTCTAGAACTTGACCATACATAAAAATTCAAAATATAATAGGAGATATGGTCAATTGAATTTCATGTTCCATTTTCACCAAAATCTGATTTTTCAACCCTTTGTGATTTCAAATAAACTTTCATGTTTTCACATAATAACCAACATAACTTGTAACGCCCCCAAAATAGGTCCAATCCACCCAACCCATTCTGAGTTGCCAAATACATGGTACAGATAACAACTACAACTTTATTACAACAATTGTCGTGCAAAATACAACAACACATATACTGTGAGTTTGGATACAAATATATACCAACTGTGACTCATTTTCCAACCTTGGATAGCACGTCACAATGACACCTTACATAAAGGTATAGTCAAAAACTGTTTTAGAAATTAGAATCTTTGGAAAGTGCTCAAGGAAACCTTCGTACATGGGAGGTCATGCTTCTAGGTTATGATAAATATCATATGGCCACAGAATTATCCTTGGTTGATCCAATAGACCCCAAAGAAAAATGAGAAGATTACTATCATATTCTTCTCAATGGTGAGTCTTCTCTTGACTTATCATTATCTCCACTGTCTTTAATCGTGAATTATACTTCTAACAAACACCAAGATTATATAGGTAGTGCTCGTAAATATACTCAGCAAGTGGATGAGCACATCCCTGTCTTATGATGACACGATATTGTATATCATTAGATATCTTGTATGATAGTGGCAAAACACCATTCCAACGTTGGGTTCGCTTCACCCTAGATGATTCACCAAATATAACTACTAAATGAACTTTTCTATACTGCTTCGGGAGAACCTCCACAGCTAGAGACCACCGTTCTATTTTTCTGTTACCTCGCTCGACCCAGCTACACTCTTATTACCTAAAAAGAATTGTGAAGCAAAAGGGTGAGCACAACTAGCTCAGTAAAGAATATCATGACTAAAGATAATTAAGTTATCAATAGCCTTCAACAAAATTAAATCAGAGATTTAGAACATATGGTAGATGATAAAAAATTTTAACCATAGTTGCAGCGGAACGAGCAATCCATTAGAAGAGTCAAATAGACCATAAAGTCTATTATCTCCTCCATGTTAAAAATCCACCAACAATGTTTTATCCCTGTAACATCACTCAACAGTTCCTTTCCACAATCACATGTATAACTCATAATCATAATTGTGATTCTAAATTTTTCTTCGCACCCAGGACGAAGAATATTTTCATCACCTGTCTTTACCTGAAACATCAAAGATCATGGTTATACCAAATCACAGTTCCTGTTCATAATCATACTAATAATTTCATCTTTGCACTACGGGCCAAAGATATTCATCAACAACTCATCTTTGCACTACAGGCCAAAGATATTCCTCAACAGCTCATATTTGCACTATAAGCCAAATATATTATTATCTCAAAGAAATATATAATCATTTCAGAATTTATATAACCAATAATTATAACCACGTTGATCATTTCACCTTTGCACTTAAGCTAAAGATATTCAATTATAAATTCAATGGTCATGATCATACCAGTCAACAATTCAACTTTGCACTACTGGCCAAAGAGAACTCTAGTCATGATCATACCAATAATCTACCCATCTTTACACTCCAGTGAAAGAGAATTTCAACATCAGTGTTATAAAAATGTTATATATGATAATAAAATCAATATAATCAATACATAGTTTTAATCTCTAGAGTAATATTCATAAATTAACTATAATTTGGTTAGAAAAAGAAACCAATTTTGTAGTGAATAGTACCCGTGAATAGTAACTCGTGAATTGTAACTCGTGAATTGTAACTCGTGAATAGTAACTCATGAATAGTAACTCATGAATAGTAACTCCGACATGAAAAGATAAGAATTTTACAAGAAAAATCTTACCAATATTCCGATATAATGATATTGAAAGAAATAATATCATTGATAAAAAAAAAATAGCATCCCTTACTATTCCTTACTATCCCTTACCTCAAAAGAGCAGTACTCCTGACTGGAATAACGCTGAACGAACTTGTACCGTATAGCAACACTCAAGATATCAAAATACTCACAAGAATACACTCGATAATATAGAGAGAGAAATAGAGAAAAAATTTCAGTTTCTGATGTGATTTTCAATTCTAACCTAAGCACCCTATTTATAGGAAATTGTTTAGAATATCAAAGCAGAAAATTTAATATAATATTAATATATATATATATATATATATATATATATATATATAAATTTTCAAGTCCACCTTTGAAGATCTGAATTCAGCACATTTTAACAACCAGTGGGCCCCACCATCTCACAAAAAAATGTTTTTCTCAAAATAATTAACTTAAACTCCCAAAAATCAATTATTTCAGAACTTCAGAACTTCAATAATTCATAATAAATAGCCCTTTGATCAGAAAATTCGAATCTCGCGAGTTTTTATAGGAAATTCAATTCTCTACAACTTTGCAGAAGAAAGTTTTTCCAAATTCTAAACAAAAATTGACCGAAATTCATAAACGGACGATTTTACAGGCTATAATCAAATTTCGGTCAAGAATTGTGGTCCACCGACACACAAAACATGTGTTAATCATTTAATGCCATAAAAATACTCTTCCTCTTCATATACTCATATATCTCACATTCATTGTAAAACTATCACCATCAATATACTATTAAAATAATATATTTAAATGAATTATTTTATCAGAAAAAGATAAAATATTAATTTTCAACAATTGTCACATTAAAATTTTTTTCCATCTATATCCATATAAAATCAATATTTTCCTCATCATATAAATCAATAATTAATTATACACAAATAATATTACAGAATCACAGTACTGGCAACCAGGCCGTTCCCATGAAAGAGGGGGCTTTCCAATAAGGATCTCTTCCTTACTGGCGCGCAATTAGATGACCAAACCTCTCCTTAGACAGAACTTTCTAGACATTGCCAATAATATTATCTAATAATATTATTCAGATAATATGAATTATTGCTCCGATAATAAAAAATACTGTGTAGTGATAATTATTAAAACAACAGTAATATAAAATATCAACGCAGCAATTATTGAATCAATAAAATAAAATACTGAACAGTAATTACTGTAACAATTATTAAGTAATGCCTTCTTACGTAAAAATCAATAATTGGTGCAATACCGTGTGCTACTGTGCAACAACGCGTATTACTGTGTTTTAACCACGGGGTATTCCAACAGTGTTAACGGTAACAACTATGCCGTTATTTATAAATAACTTACTCTTGTCGTTTTCTTCATCCAATCGCTTTCCGTTATGGGGCCCACAAAAGACTACGCCGTCGTACGAATATTCTCCGACAGTAAGAATATTCCACGACCAAGCGAATATTCCCCGACAACAATGAATATTTTATAACCACTTGTGTATTTCGAAAAAAAAATTTATATATCACCCTTAACTTTAACATTTATCAATTTAACCATTTACTAAATAGTAATTATAAGAAAAATTGAATATTTTTATTTCATAAAATTCGGGGTCTTACATAACTCATTATAACACTTACTAATACCACATATACCCATGATTTTTATCAATCCAATGCTTTTATTATGACTTTCATCATAATCCACGTAAACAGATCATGTCCACAATTTAATAAGGAATGAAAATACAAAAGATCATTCACCATGCATGTGGTAATCCATATAGACAGGTTATTCCAATAGAATAATAAAGAATAGAATAACAGAAAGATTCACCATGCGTACGATAGACTGCACAGACATGTTATTCCCAACAGAATAATAAAAAATAGAACCAGGTCCGGTGTAAATGTGACAACCCCAAAATAGGTTCATTCCACCCAACCCATTCTGAGTCGTCAAATACATGGTACAGAAAACAACTACAACTTTATTACAACAATTGTCGTGCAAAATACAACAACACATATGCCGTGAGTTTGGATACAAATATATACCAAATGTGACATTGGACACCATCAGCACCTCACAAAGGTACCTTACATAAAGGTACAGTCAAAAACTATTTTAAAAACTAGAATCTTTGGGAAGTGCTCAAGAAAACCTTCGTACATGGGAGGTCATGCATCTAGGTTATGATAGATATCATATGGCCACAGAATTATCCTTGGTTGACCCAATAGACCCCAAAGAAAAATAAGAAGATTACTATCATATTCTTCCCAATAGTGAGTCTTCTCTTAATTGAGAATTATACTTCAAACAAACACCAAGATTATATAGGTAGTGCTCGTAAATATACTCAGCAAGTGGATGAGCACAATCATGTCTTATGATGACACGAGGTTGTATGTAATTAGACATCTTGTATAATAGTGGCAAAACACCCTTCTAACGTTGGGTTCGCTTCACCCTAGACGATTCAACAAATATAACTACTAATAGGGCTGAGCAAGTAACCAAATTAGAATCGAAACCGCACCAAAAACTGCACGAACCGCACCAATTAAAATCGCACCAACGGTTCCGGCGTATGTGGCGGTTTTAGGTGGGTTGAATAACCAAATTTACGGTTCTGGTTTGGTTACTAGCCAAAACCAAACTGTATAAAACCGAAACTGCACCATGTATGTGTATGTATGTATTATCTCTAGTAAATTCTAAAGTTGTTTTTCACTTGAACACGCTCAGAAAAAACCCCAGTCTTGCATTGTCATTTTTTCACCAATTGAAAGAAGATGTTATATGTTATAGAGTCAAAAATTAAGCAATTGGGTTTTGGAATTTTGAATTTGTTTGGTGCGTTATTGGAGGGGCTTATAGTTGAGGGACTCGAGCACTTGATGCATTGGTTAATGTCAATGCTATAATTGTAATAGTTTAATAGATTATTTTTAGTCCTCCCTGCAATATATTTTATTTTATCTTCAGTATATCCTTTTAATTGTTAGGGAACTAGATAAACATTCTTGCTTGTTATCGAATAGTCTCCGTTGTTTTATATAGCGCATATTTTAGTTTTAAAGCATGCTTGATATAATTCTCATTGTCGACTTTGTCACTAAGTTAATTGCTCGATGTAAGTTTTATGTTAAATTTCATTGAAGGCTTAAACTTTTTTGTTGTTTCAATTGGTTTTAGAACCGAAACCGCACCAATTAAAATCGCACCGCACACTTTAAAACCGAACCGCACCAATCATAAGCGGTTTCTGTGAAACCCCGAATTTTATGAAATATAAAAGTATTCAATTTTTCTATTTTGGTAAATAGTTAAATTGATAAAAGGTTAAAGTTAAGGGTGATATGTAATTTTTTTTTAAAGTAAACAAGTTGTCATAAAATATATGGTCACTATTCACGAGTTACTATTCACCTAAATTACTATTCACTCTAGTATCGTTCACTCGAGTATTTGGGACACTTTTTATGTCGGAGTACTATTCATGAGTTACTATTCACGAATTACTATTCACAGGTTACTATTCACCCAAATTACTATTCACTCTAGTATTATTCACTCGAGTATTTGAGACACTTTTTGTGTCAAAGTTACTATTCACGAGTTACTATTCACGAGTTAATATTCAGGAGTTACTATTCACGAGTTACTATTCACCCGGACAATATATTTATTTTCGGTCCAAATCATTTTTAGGTACAATATTATTCCATGAGGAAATGTGCTAATTTTTTAAACCGTTGGTTGAAATTATATTAGTAATAATTCATTTAAATATATTATTATAATATTATATTATAGTAGTATAATGTGATTATATGATAGTATATTTTTTTTTATAATTTGAATGGTAACATTATTATAGTAAATTCATGGTATACAAGTAAAATGAGGTGAAAGAGAATAATTTGAATTTGAATTCTGATGATGTAAGCGATTATGTCATCGGAACGATGTGGTAAGCAATGATGTCATCAGAAGGATGATGTAAGCAATGATGTCATTTGATCGATGATGTATGCAATGATGTCATCTGATCGATGATGTAAGCGATGATGTCATAAATTATGGCAAAAAGACTATTTTACCCTTACTCTACCAAGCTTATAAATAGAAGCTCATTCCTTCATTATTTCTTACGAATTCACTGAACTCTAGAGAGAGAAACTATAGAGAGAAAGAATAAGAGTATTCTGCCACTTAACTACTTCTTTATTTTAGTTCTTCTTTAAAATGGTAAGGGGTGTTATTCTTTCTTATTCATGAAGAGAACTTATGTTATTCCATTCTTTATTATTCTGTTGGAATAACCTGTATGCGTGGTTTACCCTATACTTGGTGGAATGACCTGTATATGCGATTTACCGAATACTTGGTGATCTTCTTCTGTTATTCCATTCTTTATTATTATGTTGGAATAACCTGTTTATGCGAAGTACCGCATACTTGGTGAAATTCTTTTATTATTCCGTTCTTTACGATTCTGTCAAAATATCCTGTCGGTGTGAATTTCACCTGACCTGGTTCCATCATTTATTATTTCGCATTTATTATTCTGTCGGAATATCCTGTCGGTGTGAATTTCACCTGACCTGGTTCCATATTTATTATTCCGCATTTATTATTCTGTTGGGAATAACCTGTCTGTGCGGTCTCTATCGCATGCATGGTGAATTCTTCTGTTATTCCATTCTTTATTATTCTGTTGGAATAACATGTCAATGTGGATTGCCACATGCATGGTGAATGATCCTTTATATTCATTCCTTATTAAATTGTGAAAATAATCTGTATAAGTGGATTACCGCATGGCGGTGAAAATCCATTTGCAGTTTCATATATTCTTTATTATATTGTTGGTTATTGGTCTTACCGTTGTATGTCTTTGACCTATAGTGAAAAGATGACATGTTGTTGAATATCTTTGGCTTACGTGCAAAGATGAATTGTTGTTTGATAGCCTTGACCCGTAGTGCGAATATGGACAGATGTATGACATGATCATGACCACTGGTGATACTAACGAATGTCCTTGGCACGTAGTGCAGGGGTGATTCGATGATGTGGATTATTTATTAAGTTGAGTCCCAGCGATAAAAGTCATGAAAAACCTTTTAAATCATAAAAGATAGTAGATTTTATTTTTTTCTTGACTCTTTTAATGGATTGCTTGATCCGCTGCAGTTAAACTTGATGTCTATTGTATTTTATCAGTTTAACATTGTTGAAGACTAATGATAATTTATTCTGCATTATCTTAGTCATAATATTTCTTACTGTGCTAGTTAAGCTCACCCTTTCTTTCACGGTTCTCTTCAGGAAATTAGAATATAGCTGGGACGAGTCGGGAAACGGAGTGATGGACCAGATGATAGCATTAGTAGTCCTCACTATTCTATGTAATAGTGTGATAATAATTGTAATGAGGACTCCTTTTGAGTATGAATACTCTCTAGAAGACAATATTTGTATTCAAACTCACAGTTTATGTTTTGTCGTATTGTACACGACAGTTGTATTAGTAAGATGTATTTGAATTTTGTACCATGTAAGTGGCGACCCAAGATGGGTGACGTATACCTAATTTTGGGGGCGTCACAGTTGGTATCAAAGCTTAGGGATATGATCCCTGGCTAAGATGTAAGATAAGAACTAGGAGGGGAGAGACAGGGAATTCCTTCGCTAGTATGACCTACCTAAGTTTATTTGGTATTTAATTGGTCGGTCAGAGTATAGGGATAATATGTGATATGTTAATTAACCCTTGTTTTGTGGCAGTATTTGAAAATGGCATCTAACAATGTTGAGATAAGCATTGGAGAAAAATAATATGACCATATCGCAGTACGAGGTTGAGTTTGCGGAGTTATCCCGGTTTGCATCCAATTTGGTCGATAATGAGGAGCGAATGACGCGAATGTTTCTAAGAGGTTTGAAACCCTATATACGTCAATACCTTATCCTTATGTTTATGTTGAAAGTCATCTGTGGCCTGTAGTGCATAGATGGACTTAGTATAATTATGACCAGGGATTGTTTAGTATAATCATGACCGTAATTGAAAACACGATTATCTTTGGCACGTAGTGCATGGATAATTCATGGTCGTGATACTATTAAGCTGAGTCTCAGCATTATTGATTTTACAGTTGTATATCCTTGGCCTGTAGTGCGAAGATTAACTGTTGATTATTGGTTATACAGTTGTAAATCTTTAGCCGTAGTGCAAAGATGAATTTATTAGTATGATTATGAGCAGGAATTGTGATTTGGTATAACCATGATTTTTGATGTTTCAGGTGAAGATAGGTGATGTAAATTTTCTTCTTCCTGGGTGCGAAAAGTAATTCAGAATCATAATTATGATTATGAGTTATTCATATGATTGTGGACAGAAATTGTTGATTGATGTTACAGGGATATGGTCACTGACGGAGATATTAGTCTAGAAGACGAGTAATATACTTCGCTAGGGTGTGACTTACCTAAGCTGAAATTTTTACTTAATAAGTGGATAAATTGTGGTATGCCGATTAACCTTTGTTTTGAAGGTATATTCTAGAATGATATTCGAAATAAGTGGATAAATTATGGTATAATGATATTGAAAGGATAACATTTCTTAAATTTATAAACAATTTATTTTAATTATTTACACTTTACTAAATAATGCATTTAATCATCCTAAAATGCCAAACTCATAAGATTTCATTACCAATAACCAAAATCCTCATCAAAAATCTGCATATACCTCATATAGGATTCTCAAGCCATAAAATCCTATTTTCCAATTTTCTTACTTCACATAACATATTTAATTCATTTACTCATAACTAGTCTATTTTTATGAAAAATACCAAATCAATTCCAAAAATATTTTTTTTCTGGGATTTAGCAGAATATAGTCCCATATTGAACATATATTTTTCTCAGAATTTTTAAAACTCATTTACTATTTTTCATATGGCCAAAACAGCCGAATATTTAGACATTTATCATAAATTGTACTTTTATCCAAAAATTCTAAAATTCACAGAGTACATTGATATTATATAGATATACTTCTAATAAAAATTTTATAAATTTTGGAGTTAACCACAAAGAGTTATAAACGGTTACTTTTAAAATAGTTTTTCCTCGTAAAATTCATAACTCTTAATCTATACATCCAAAAATCACCATTTTTGGACACAATCAATAAAACTCATCAAAATATTATTTCAAATTTTTCCAGAATTTTGTGAAGGTCAAAAAAATTACGAAACTGAAAAACATAACAACACATAAAATTCCTTACTATCCCTTACCTCAAAAGAGCAGTATTTCTGACCGGAATGTAAAGCTGAAGGAACCTTGCACTGAATATCAACTCTCAAAGTATCTAAAAACTCACAAAATATGCTTCATAATATAGAGAGAGAAAGCTTATGTTTCTGGTGTGATTTTTAATTCTAACTTAGCTCTCTATTTATAGGAAAATGTTAGCACGCCGAAGCAGACTTAACCTGCAACCTGATGGCTTTACCTGCTACTATTCCCACCCACCACATTTGAATAAAAATCTCAGCACATTTATTCACCAATCAAGAGTGGGGCCCACCAATTCTAGAATTTTCCACCAAAATGATTAACTCCGAAAATTCAATAATTTCTGAACCAGTCATCTCGTAAAATTCATAATAAATCATACGTTCATTTTTAACGGTTCAAAATTTGTGGACATATACTCAACTTATATATATAGAACATATCCAAAAATTACCACGATCCAATGGTCGGATTAAAAATTATAACCCTCGCAAAATATCTCAAAAAACCCTAATTTGATTTTCAATACCTCCGTTCCGATAAAAATATAGATAAAACACCTCAACATTAACTCCTTCATTTTTAACCACAAAAATATATCCCTCATTTATATCCACATAAAATAAATATTTCCTTATCATATGAATCAATAATTAATTATTCACAAATAATATTACAGAATCACATTTATGACAATCAGGCCGTTTCCAGGAAATAGGGGGCTTTCCAATAAGGATTTTTCCTTACTGGCGCGCAATTAGATGATTAAACATCTCCTTAGACAGAACTTTCTAGGCATTGCCAATAATGTTATCTAATAATATTATTTAAATAATATGAATTATTGATCTGATAATAGAAAATACTGTGCAGTGATAATTATTGAACAACAATAATATAAAATTTCAACGTAGCAATTATTGAATCAATAAAATAAAATATTGAACAGTAATTACTGTAACAATTATTGAGTAGTGCCTTCTTACGTAAGAATCAATAATTTCAAAAATACTATGCAATACCGTGTGCTAATACGCAATAACGCGTATTACTGTATTTTAACTACCGGGTATTTCAACAGTGTTAACGGTAACAACTACGCCGTTATTTGTAAAAACTTAAATTTGTCGTTTTCTTCATCCGACAGTTATTCTGTTATGGGGCCTACAAATAGCTGCGCCGTCGTACGAATATTCCCCAACAGAACGAATATTCCACGACCAAACGAATATTCCCCGACAATAATGGTTATTTTATAACCACTTGCTTATTTTGAAAAAAATTCATATATCACCCTTAACTTTAACATTTATCAATTTAACCATTTACTGAATAGTAATTATAAGAAAAATTGAATACTTTTATTTCATAAAATTCGGGGTCTTACAATCTCCCCTCCTTATGAAATTTCGTCCCCGAAATTTACGTACCTGGTATTTCAAAGAGTTGAGAATACCTTGCTTTTATTTCAGATTCCATCTTTCCTATCATCACAATTTCTCCATTGATCATCTCCTATATTTCAGATATCATTCTAGAATACAGCTTCAAAACAAGGGTTAATTGAACAAATTAATGTTTACATAATATCTCGATATTATGACTGACCAACAAATAAGCTTAGGTAGGACACACTAGCGAAGGATTTACTCATCTCACCCCTCCTAGTTCTATTTCCCGATCTCCGCCAGAGACCATATCCCTAAGCTCTGATACCAATTATAACTCTGGACATCAACCTATGTCAGCACCTTACATTGATACCTATCAGTTTGCCACCGCAGAACGGCGTCCCCTACGGAGAGTCTGGCTTCGATGCATCCCCCATCAATAGGAAGTCACCAGCGAGAGGCTCAGGGCTCTTTACTTATAGCTCTGATACCAACTGTGACAATCCCAAAATAGGTCCATTCCACCCAACTCATTCTGAGTCGTCAAATACATGGTACAGAAAACAACTACAACTTTATTACAACAATTGTCGTGCAAAATACAACAACACATATGCCGTGAGTTTGGATACAAATATATACCAAATGTGACATTGGACACCATCAGCACCTCACAAAGGTACCTTACATAAAGATACAGTCAAAAACTGTTTTAGAAACTAGAATCATTGGGAAGTGCTCAAGGAAACCTTCGTACATGTGAGGCCATGCATCTAGGTTATGATAGATATCATATGGCCACATAATTATCCTTGGTTGACCCAATAGACCCCAAAGAAAAATAAGAAGATTACTATCATATTCTTCCCAATAGTGAGTCTTCTCTTAATTGAGAATTATACTTCAAACAAACACCAAGATTATATAGGTAATGCTCGTAAATATACTCAGCAAGTGGATGAGCACAATCATGTCTTATGATGACACGAGGTTGTATGTCATTAGACATCATGTATAATAGTGGCAAAACACCCTTCTAACGTTGGGTTCGCTTCACCCTAGATGATTCAACAAATATAACTACTAAATGATGACCACCGTTCTATTCCCCTGTTACCCCCGCTCGACCCAGCTACACTCTTATTACCTGAAAGGAATTGTGAAACAGAAGGGTGAGCACAACTAACCCAGTAAAGAATATCATGACTAAAGATAAATACGTTATTAATAGCCTTCAACAGAATTAAATCAGAGATTTAGAACATATGGTAGATGATAAAAATTTCAACTATAATTACAGCGAAACGAGCAATCCATTAGAAGAGTCAAATAGACCATAAAGTCAATTATCTTCTCCACATTAAAAGTCCACCAATAATATTTTATCCCTATAACATTAATCAATAGTTCATTTTCACAATTATATGAATAACTCATAATCATAATTGTAATTCTAAATTCCTCTTCGCATCCCGGACGAAGATAATTTTTTTCACATGTCTTTACCTGAAACATCAAAGATCATGGTTATACCAAATCACAGTTCCTATTTATAATCATACTAACAATTTCATCTTTGTACAACGGCCAAAGATATTCATCAACAGACCATCTTTGCACTACAGGCCAAAGATATTCAACAACAGGTCATCTTTGCACTACGGACCAAAGATATTCATCAACAATTCATCTTTGCACTACAGGCCAAAGATATTCCTCAACAGTTCATATTTGCACTACAGGCCAAATATATTCATCAATAGTTCATATTTGCACTACAGGCCAAATATATTAATATCTCAAAGAAATATATAATCATTTCAAAATTTATATAAACAATAATTATAACCATGTTGATCAATTCACATTTGCACTTAAGCTAAAGATATTCAATTATAAATTCAATGGTCATGATCATACCAGTCAATAATTCAACTTTGCACTACTGGCCAAAGAGAACCCATAGTCATGATCATACCAAAAATCTACCCATCTTTACGCTCAAGTCAAAGAAAAATATCATCATTAGGGTTATAAAAATATTATATATGATAATAAAATCAATATAATCAACATATAGATTTAATCTCAAGAGTAATATTCATAACTCAACTATAATTTGGTCAGAAAAAGAAACCAATTTTGTCATGAATAGTAACTCGTGAATAGTAATCCATGAATAGTAACTCATGAATAGTAAACTCGACACAAAAAGGTAGAAATTTCATAATAAAATTCATACCAATATTTCGGTATAATGATATTGAAAGAATAAAATTTCTTAAATTTATAAATAATTTATTTTAATTGTTTACATTTTACTAAATAATGCATTTAATCATCCTAAAATGCCAAACTCATAAGATTTTATTACCAATAACTAAAATTCTCATCAAAAATCTGCATATACCTCATATAGGATTCTCAAGCCATAAAATCCTATTTTCCAATTTTCTTACTTCACATAACATATTTAATTCATTTACTCATAACTAGTCTATTTTTATGAAAAATACCAAATCAGTTCCAAAAATATTTCTTTTCTGGGATTTAGCAGAATATAGTCCCATATTGAACATATATTTTTCTCAGAATTTTTAAAACTCATTTACTATTTTTCATATGGCCAAAACAGCCGAATATTTAGACATTTATCATAAATTGTACTTTTATCCAAAAATTCTGAAATTCACAGAGTACATTGATATTATATAGATATACTTCCAATAAAAATTTTATAAATTTTGGAGTTAACCACAAAGAGTTATAAGCGGTTACTTTTAAAATAGTCTTTCCTCGTAAAATTTATAACTCTTAATCTATACATCCAAAAATTATCATTTTTGGACACAATCAATAAAACTCATCAAAATATTATTTCAAATTTTTCCAGAATTTTGTGAAGGTCAGAAAAATTACGAAACTGAAAACATAACAACCCTTAAAATTCCTTACTATCCCTTACCTCAAAAGAGCAGTATTTCTGACCGAAATGTAAAGCTGAAGGAACCTTGCACTGAATATCAACTCTCAAAGTATCTAAAAACTCACAAAATATGCTTCATAATATAGAGAGAGAAAGCTTATGTTTCTGGTGTGATTTTTAATTCTAACTTAGCTCTCTATTTATAGGAAAATGTTAGCACGCCGAAGCAGACTTAACCTGCAACCTGATGGCTTTACCTGCTACTATTCCCACCCACCACATTTGAATAAAAATCTCAGCACATTTATTCACCAACCAAGAGTGGGGCCCACCAATTCTAGAATTTTCCACCAAAATGATTAACTCCGAAAATTCAATAATTTCTGAACCAGTCATCTCGTAAAATTCATAATAAATCATACGTTCATTTTTAACGGTTCAAAATTTGTGGACATATACTCAACTTATATATGTATAACATATCCAAAAATTACCACGATCCAATGGTCGGATTAAAAATTATAACCCTCGCAAAATATCTCAAAAAACCCTAATTTGATTTTCAATACCTCCGTTCCGATAAAAATATAGATAAAACACCTCAACATTAACTCCTTCATTTTTAACCACAGAAATATATCCCTCATTTATATCCACATAAAATAAATATATTCTTATCATATGAATCAATAATTAATTATTCATAAATAATATTACAGAATCACATTTATGACAACCAGACCGTTTCTAAGAAATAGGGGGCTTTCCAATAAGGATTTTTCCTTACTGGCGCGCAATTAGATGATCAAACATCTCCTTAGACAGAACTTTTTAGGCATTGCCAATAATGCTATCTAATAATATTATTTAAATAATATGAATTATTGATCTGATAATAGAAAATACTGTGCAGTGACAATTATTGAACAACATTAATATAAAATTTTAACGTAGCAATTATTGAATCAATAAAATAAAATATTGAACAGTAATTACTGTAACAATTATTGAGTAGTGCCTTCTTACGTAAGAATCAATAATTTCAAAAATACTATGCAATACCGTGTGCTACTGTGCAATAACGCGTATTACTATATTTTAACTACCGGGTATTCCAACAGTGTTAACGGTAACAACTACGCCGTTATTTGTAAAAACTCAAATTTGTCATTTTTTTCATCCGACAGTTATTCTGTTATGGGGCCCACAAATAGTTGCGCCGTCGTACGAAAATTCCCCGACAGAAAGAATATTCCACGACCAAACGAATATTTCCCGACAACAATATTATTTTATAACCACTTGCTTATTTTGAAAAAAATTCATATATCACCCTTAACTTTAACATTTATCAATTTAACCATTTACTGAATAGTAATTATAAGAAAAATTGAATACTTTTATTTCATAAAATTCGGGGTCTTACAGTAAACGCAGAGACATGATATTCCGACAGAATAATAAAGAATGAAATAACAACAGAAATCACCATGCATGCGATAGACCGCACAGACTGGTTATTCCAACAGAATAATAAAGAACGGAACCAGGTCAGGCGAAATTCGCACCGACAAGATATTCCAACAGAATAATAAAGAATGGAATAACAACAGAAATCACCAGGTATACGGTAATCCGCGTATACAGGTTATTCCAACAGAATAATAAAGAATAGAATAACAACAGAATTCACCAGGTATACGGTAATCCGCGTATACAGGTTATTCGAACAGAATAATAAAGAATGGAATAACAGAAGTTCTCTTCATGAATACAAAAGAAATAATACCCCTTACGAGTATAACAAATAATATCACTTACCTTTGAAAGAAGAGTATTTCGACTGGTAGGTCGAGGATATACTCGAAAAAAACTTACACTGCGCTCAAAGCTTTCTTAAACTCTAAAGAAATACGCTCAAAATTATAGAAGAAGAACTCTCTCTATAGTTTCTCTCTCTAGAGTTTCGGTAAATTTGTAATAAATAATGAAGGAATGAGCTTCTATTTATAGAAGAATGGACTGCATAGTAACTAATTTATGAACGGTACAGATTGATTTACTTTTAATCGGACGGTCCATATTTAAAGCAAAATCATTAAAATAAAATATAATATATTCTATTTATAATCTAATAAAACGAATAACTTTATAAAAGTATTCTGTTTTATATAAAAAGATTTTATTATTCAAAATACTATGCATAATAGAATATAATATATTCTATTTATAGAATAACTTTATAAAAGTATTCTGTTTTATATAAAAAAAAATTCTGTTTTATTACATTAATAATATCAATAAAACAAAACTGAGTGACTTATCACTTAAGCATCAATAATCAATACTGTGTGCTACTATGCAACCACACGTATTATTGTACTTTTAACACCGAGTGTTTCGACAGTTAACGGTAAAACTTCCGCCGTTATTTTTATAGAAAGATAATTTTTTTCGTTTTCTAACTACGACAATACTTCCGTTGTGGGGTTCACCAATGATTATGCCGTCGTACGAATATTCCCTATTAAAACGAATATTCCCCGATCAATCTAATATTATATAACCACTTGTTTACTTTGTAAAATTTGTAAATATTACCCACAACTATAACATTATATCAAATCCACACCATAATACTAAAAAAAATATTTCGAGAAATTTAAATCTTTATTCATAAAATTTGGGGTCTCACAGTTTTTGGCTTTTATACTCCATGAAATTAGTGGAATATTCTTGATATTTGCGCTTCATCCAGTATATTTTTATGAAAATATTCTTCTGAGTATTCTTGAATTTTACTCCACAAAGTAGTATCATGTTGACAATTTGGACGTTATTGGTTCCTAGATAAACTAATTCTTGAACTTGTTTTATTGAATTCTTATATCATTGTCATCATCCTCATGTTTATATTTTGTTGAAAGTTATCTGTGGCATGTAGTGCATAGATGGACTTGGTATGATTATAACCAGGGATTTTTCGGTGTAATCATGACCGTAATATGTGATAAAAGTCCTCATTGGCCCGTAGTGCATTGATGAACAGTTGTTAGCATGATCATGACCATTGATGAATACACAAATATCCTTGGCCCGTAGTGCATGGATAATTTGTGGTCGTGATACTAATGGATATCATTGGCCGTAGTGCAGGGATGATGTGGTTTATTTATTGAGCTGAGTCTCAGCGATAAAAGTAATGAAAAACTTTTTAAATCATAAAAGATAGTGGATGTTATTCTCTACTTGACTCTTTTAATGGATAGCTTGTTCCGCTGCAGTTAAACTTGATATTTGTTATATTTTATCAGTTTAACACTGTTAAAGGCTAATGATAATTTATTCTGTATTATCTTAGTCATAATATTTCTTACCGGGCTAGTTGAGCTCACCCTTTTGCTTTCATTGTTCTCTTCAGAAAATGAGAACGTAGCGGGGACTAGTTGGGGAATGGAGTGACGGTTCAGATGATAGCATTAGTAGTCCTCACTATTCTATAAAATAGTGTGAAAATAAATGTATTGAGGACTTATTATGAGTTTGAACCCTGTTTAGAAGAAAGTGTTGTATTTAAACTCACAGCTTATGTTTTGTCGTATTTTACACGACAGTTGTAAGACCCCGAATTTTATGAAATAAAATTATTCAATTTTTCTTATAATTATTATTCGATAAATGGCTAAATTGATAAAAATTTAAAGTTATGGGTGAAATATTCAAATTTTACAAAATACGCAAGTGGCTATAAAATATTCATTGTTGTCGGAAAATATTCGTTTGGTCGTGGAATATTCTTTTTGTCAGGAATATCCGTACGACGGCGCAGTCATTTGTGGGTCCCATAATAGAATAATTATCGGATGAAGATAACGGTAAAATTGAGTTTTTATAAATAACGACGTAGTTGTTACTGTTAACACTGTTAGAATACCCGGTGGTTAAAATACAGTAATACACGTGTTTGCACAGTAGCACACGGTTTTACACAGTATTTTTAAATTATTGATCCTTACGTAAGAATGCACTACTCAATAATTGTTACAGTAATTACTGTTCAATATTTTATTTTATTGATTCAATAATTGCTCCATTGATATTTTATATTATTGTTGCTCAATAATTGTCACTGCACATCATCTCCATTATCAGATCAATAATTCATATTATTTGGAATAATATTATTAGATAACATTATTGGCAATGTCTAGAAAGTTCTGTCTAATGAGAGGTTTGGTCACCTAATTGCGCGCCAGTAAGGAGAAATCCTTATCGGAAGCCCCCTCTTTCTTGGGAACTGCCTGATTGTCATTATTGTGATTCTGTAATATTATTTATAAATAATTAATTATTGATTTATATGATAAGGAAATATTTATATTATGTGGATATAAATGATGGATATATTTATTTTTATGTGGATAAAAATAAAAGAATTAATGCTGAGGTATTTTATAAGTATTTTGTCGGTGTGGAGGTATTAAAATTCATCCGTTTGTGGATTTCAGATATTTTTGGTTTGGAATTTGGAAAAATTCAAAGTTACAAAGTTGTAGAGAATTCGATTTCAGGCAGAATGGACATAGAATTCATATTTTTCTAATAAACGGTCTATTTTCTATGAATTATTAAAGTTTCAAAAAATAAAATAATTTTTATTAATTTATGGGTGGAACCCACTTTGGTTGGTGTTGATTAAACACATAGGCTGCTAATTTTTGTCTAGGAAGGCATGCTTGACTCAAAATGGTGGGTGGCGTAGATTGGTTTTGAAAATAATAATATTTTATTATTTAGTCTCCTTTGGCGTTCTAAGCATTTTTCTATAAATAGGGTGCTTAGTTAGAATTGAAAATCACACCAGAATTCATAAGTTTTCTCTCTTTCTCTCTCTATATTATCGAGCGTATTTTGTGAGTATTTAGAGTGAATGTTTACTTCGACTTTATATCCGATATTCAAGTCAGAAGTGCTGCTCTTTTGAGGTAAGAGATTTTAAAGGTTATTATGTTTTTCAGTTCGTACTTCTTCCGTCCTTCAAAAAATTCTGGAAAAATTTGAAATGATATTTTGATGAGTTTTATTGATTGTGTCCAAAAATGATAATTTTTGGATGTATAAATTAAGAGTTATGAATTTTATGAGAAAAGATTATTTTAAAAGTAACCGCTTATCACTCCTTGTGGTTAACTCCAAAATTGGTGAAATTTTTATTAGGAGTACATGAATATGATAGAAGTATACTCTATAAATTTTACAATTTTTGGACAAAAGTACAATTTTTGATAAATATCTAAATATTCGGCTATTTTGGCCATATGAAAAATAGTAAATAAGTTTTAAAAATTTCGGAAAAAATATATGTTCAATATGGGACTATATTCTGCTAAATTCCAGAAAACAAAAATTGTTTACATTGATTTGGTATTTTTTATGAAAAGGGACTAGTTATGAGTAAATGAATTAAATATGTTATGTGAAGTAAGAAAACTGAAAAATAGGATTTTATGGCTTAAGAATCCTATATGAGGTATATGCAGATTTTTGATGAGAGTTTTGGTTATTGGTGATGAAATCTTATGAGTTTGACATTTTAGAATGTTTAAATGCATTATTTTAATAAAGTGTAAACAATTAAAATAAATTGCTTATAAGTTTAAGAAATGTTATTCTTTCAATATCATTATACTAAAATATTTGTATGGATTTTATTGTGGAATTTCTATCTTTTTGTGTCGGGGTTACTATTCATGAGTTACTATTCATGAATTACTATTCACGAGTTAGTATTCATGAGTTACTATTCACAAGTTACTATTCACGACAAAATTAGTTTCTTTTTCTAACCAAATTATAGTTAATTTATGAATATTATTCTTGAAATTAAATCTATATTTTGATCATATTATTTTTATTATCATATATAACATTTTTATAACCCTGATGTTGAAATTTTCTTTCACTTGAGTGTAAAGATGGGTAGATTATTGATATGATAATGACTTTGGGTTCTCTTTGGTCAGTAGTACAAAGTTGAATTATTGACTGGTATGATCATGACCATTGAATTTATAATTGAATATCTTTAGCTTAAGTGCAAAGGTGAAATGATCAATATGGTTATAATTATTGTTTATATAAATTCTGAAATGATTATATATTTCTTTGAGATATTAATATATTTGGCCTGTAGTGCAAATATGAACTGTTGATGAATATATTTGGCCTGTTGTGTAAATATGAACTGTTGAGGAATATCTTTGGCCTGTAGTGCAAAGATGAATTGTTGATGAATATCTTTGGCCCGTAGTGCAAAGATGACCTGTTGTTGAATATTTTTGACCAGTAGTGCAAAGATGAACTGGTGACGAATATCTTTGGGTCGTAGTACAAAGTTGAAGTTATTAGTATGATTATGAACAGGAATTGTGATTTGGTATAACCATGATCTTTGATGTTTCAGGTAAAGTCATGTGATGAAAATTATCTTCGTCCTGGGTGCGAAGAGGAATTTAGAATCACAATTATGATTATGAGTTATTCATATGTTTGTGGACCAGAACTGTTGATTGATGTTACAGGGATAAAATATTGTTGGTAGATTTTTATCATGGAGAAGATAATAGACTTTATGGTCTATTTGACTCTTCTAATGGATTGCTCGTTCCGCTGCAACTATGGTTGAAATTTTTTATCATCTACCATATGTTCTAAATCTCTGATTTATTACTGTTGAAGGCTATTGATAATTTATTTATCTTTAGTCATGATATTCTTTACTGGGCTAGTTGTGCTCACCCTTCTGTTTCACAATTCTTTTCAGGTAATAAGAGTGTAGCTGGGTCGAGCGGGGGTAACAGGGGAATAGAACGGTGGTCATCATTTAGTAGTTATATTTGGTGAATCAAATAGGGTGAGGCAAACCCAACATTGAAAGGGTGTTTTGTCACTATCATACAAGATGTCTAATGACATACAACCTCGTGTCATCATAAGACACGGTTGTACACATCCACTTGCTGAGTATATCTACGAGCACTACCTATATAATCTTGGTATTTGTTTGAAGTATAATTCTCAATTAAAGACAGTAGAGATAATGATATGTCAAGAAAAGACCTACCATTGGAAAGAATATGATAGTAATCTTCTCGTTTTTCTTTGGAGTCTATTGGGTCAACCAAGGATAATTCTGTGGACATATGATATCTATAATAACCCAGACGCATGGCCTCCCATGTACGAAGGTTTCCTTGAGTACTTCCCAAAGATTCTAATTTCTAAAACAGTTTTTGACTATACCTTTATGTAAGATGCCATGGAGACGTGCTACCCAAGTTGGTGTCAAGAGTTACAGTTGATATATATATTTGTATCAGAACTCACAACACATGAGTTGTTGTATTTTGAACGACAATTGTTGTAATAAAGTAGTAGTTATTTTCTGTACCATGTATTTGGCGACTCAGAATGGGTTGGATGGAATGGACCTGTTTTGGGGTTGTCACAGTAGTTGTATAATTAAGTTTTATTTGAATTTTGTACCATATATTTGACGACTCAGAATAGGTGATGTATACCTATTTTGGGGGCGTCACATTTAAAAAATAAAATTATTTTGAATATGGTGCAGTTGGTAGCCAAACCTTCATACAAAGGTAACCATTTTAGTTTTTATGGGTAACCAAATATTCATAAAAAAAAATTGTTCGTGATTTCCTCTTTGTTCGACTACTCCGAATTCGTTTTGGATCTGTTATTGTTGGTTTGGTAACTCCGACTTCTTTTTCTTTGATTTTTTTTCGTAACTCCGCCTTCTTCTTCTTCTTCAGTTTGTTTTGTTTTGGTTGTTCGTAATTTTCTCTTTGTTCGGCTACTCCGAATTCGTTTTGGATCTGTTATTGCTGATTTGGTAACTCTGACTTTTTTTTTTCGATTTATTTTGGACGTTGTTCGTGATTTCCTCTTTGTTTTATTTTCGATTTGTTTGGTAACTCTGTTCTTGCTTGGAATTAGTATGCAATTATTTTTAAATTTAAATTTATTTTTGTTGTTAGATCCAAGATATTTGAATTTGAATAATTAATTATGGCAGTTAATTCTCCTTGATTTTAGGTTTCCTTTTTATTATGAATTGAATCTTATACTAATTTCCTAAATTAAGGAATCCTAATTGCACTAATATTGTAAATAAATATTAGAAAGTGTATTATTTTTGTAATTATTTTTTGATGCACTAATGGTGTAATTATTTTCTAATTGTTATATATTTCTGTAAAGAATCCATTATAATTTACTATTGATATTCGGATCATATTCGTTAAAAAAGTCCAAACTGCTCGGGCTCTACTCGGAATCGTGCTCGACTCGGCAGCTAAATGAGCCTCAATCAAATTTTATTTTATACTCGATAAATTTTGTGAACCAAATCTGAACAACTCAATACTCGGATCGACTCGGTTCGTTTACACCCTTAATCCCATCCCAACTTCAAATTTGTCGTTCTAGAAAAAGAGCCTTATTTATATATAAAAAAATTATTTCACTAAAAAGTCATCCTCTTTTTAAAAAAATACTCTCTCCATTCCTAAATAAGTGTCGTTTAAGATTTTTATACATGGATTAAGAAAGTCATTTAATACTATCATTCAATAATTAAAATATGTGTGAAATTTTAGCACTACCCCTTTATGGAAAGTTGAAAACAATTAATACTAAGTGTAAAAATTTATTGGGACAATGAGAGAAGGTAAGGGTGATATAGGAAAGTAAATATATTATCTATATATAAAAAAATTATTTCACTAAAAAGTCATCCTCTTTTTAAAAAAATACTTTCTCCATTCCTAAATAAGTGTCGTTTAAGATTTTTATACATGGATTAAGAAAGTCATTTAATACTATCATTCAATAATTAAAATATGTGTGAAATTTTATCACTACCCCTTTATGGAAAGTTGAAAACAATTAATACTAAGTGTAAAAATTTATTGGGACAATGAGAGAAGGTAAGGGTGATATAGGAAAGTAAATAAATTATTCTCCTAGAAAGTTGTAAATGTGACGCCCCCAAAATTAGGTATACATCACCCATCTTGGGTCGTCAGATACATAGTACAGATACAAATACAACTTACTTGTGACGCCCCCAAAACAGGTATACAACACCTATTCTGAGTCGTCAATAACATGGTACAGAAACAACTACAACTTTATTAATACAACATAAAAACTGTGAGTGTAAATATAAATATTGTTATCTAGACAATATCCACACTCAAATAAGTCCTCATTACAATTATTGGAACAATATTTTATAAAAAAAATGGCGAGGACTACTAAAACAACTTCCTAGAACCTTCATTCTATACCCCGACTAGTACCTGCTACATTCTCGCCTCCTGAGAAGAAAATGGAACAACAAGGAAAATGGTGAGCTCAACTAGTCCAGTAAAGAATATTATGACTAAGATAATATACAACAAATTATCGTTAGTCTTCAACAAGGAAAAATTTAATAGAATACAATAGACAACAAGTTTTAATTCATTATTCGCAGCGGAAAATAATAATTCATAGAGAAGTTACGTAGAGAATGAAATCTACGATTATCTATGAATTTAAAAGCCCATCATCAACATTTTATCCCTGTAACATCAATCAATAAATATCTTGAATCAAATAGTCATCTTTGCACTACAGGCCAAAGATATCCATCAGTTGGTCATGTTCACCTCAACACCTGTTCATCTTTGCACTACGGGCCAAAGATATTCATCAGAAATTATTCATCTTTGCACTACAGGCCAAAGATATTCAGTTATATCATCATTTAAGACTGAGGATGATGAAAAATATTTTAAAGAAAACGAATCCAGTGAAGCAAAATAACAAATATTAAGGATTCGTATTTCGATTTATCCATGTCCAAAAATACCTTATCATAGTGAAGTAAAATTCAAGAACGATCAAAACATGGATACAATCAAAGCTAGTATCCAGAATAGATATTTGGACGAAAAGAAGGAAATTTTATTTTTCGGTGAATAGTAACTTGTGAATAGTAACTCGTGAATAGTAACCCCGACATGAAAAGTTCTAAATTTGATAAAAATTCAGATCAATACTTCGGCATAATGATATTGAAGAAAATAATATCATTTAAGAAGAAATAACATCCCTTACCTCGGAAAGACGGTACTTCTGACTGGAATACTAGATATAGTGCTGAAGGAAACTTGCACCGTAAAGCAACACTCAAAGTATCAAATACTCACAAGAATACGCTCGTTATAGAGAGAGAGATAGAGAGAAACTTGTGTTTCTGGTGTGATTTCAATTCTAACCTAAGCACCCTATTTATAGGAAAATGCTTAGAACACCAAAGCAGAAAATTTAATATAATAATAATATATTTATCAAATTTTCCTTAGTCCACCTCTAGACATCTGATCTCAGCCCATTTATATCACATGCTAGCCCACTTAAATGCCAAAAAACGTTTTTCTTCAAAATAATAAATAAAACTTCCAAAAATCAATTATTTCGGAACTTCAAAACTTCAATAATTCATAATAAATAGCCCTTTTATCAGAAAAATCGAATCTCGCGAGTTTTTATAGGAAATTCAATTCTCTACAACTTTGCAGAAGAAAGTTTTTCCAAATTCCAAACAGAAATTGACCGAAATTCATAAACGGGCGATTTTATAGTCAATAATAAATTTTCGGTCAAGAATTATGTCCACCAACACACAAAACATGTGTTAATCATTTAATGCCACAAAAATACTCTTCCTCCTCATATACTCATATATCCCACATTCATTGTAAAAATACCACCATCAATATATTATTAAAATAATATATTTAAATGAATTATTTTATCAGAAAAAGATAAAATATTAATTTTCAACAATTGTCACATTTAAATTTTTCTCTATCTATATCCACATAAAATCACTATTTTTCTCGTCATATAAATCAATAATTAATTATACACAAATAATATTACAGAATCACAGTACTAGCAACCAGGCCGTTCCCAGGAAAGAAGGGCTTTCCAACAAGGATCTCTCCTTACTGGCGCGCAATTAGATGACCAAACCTCTCCTTAGACAGAACTTTCTAGACATTGCCAATAATGATATCTAATAATATTATTCAGATAATATGAATTATTGCTCCGATAATAAAAAATACTGCGTAGTGACAATTATTGAAACAACAGTAATATAAAATATCAACGCAATAATTATTGAATCAATAAAATACAATATTGAACAGTAATTACTGTAACAATTATTGAGTAGTGCCTTCTTACGTAAGAATCAATAATTGGTGCAATACCGTGTGCTACGCGTATTACCGTGTTTTAACCACCGGGTATTCCAACAGTATTAATGGTAACAACTACGCCGTTATTTATAAACAACTTATTTTTGTCGTTTTCTTCCTCTAATCGTTTTCTGTTATGGGGCCCACACAAGGCTGTGCCGTCGTACGAATATTCCCCGACAACAAGAATATTCCACGACCAAACAAATATTCCCCGACAACAATGAATATTTTATAACCACTTGCTTATTTAAAATATTTGCGCATTTTACCCATAACTAACCACATTAATCAAATCAACTCTTACTATTTCAGAATAATAAATAGAGGAAATTAAATTTTATTTATTAATAATTTGGGGTCTTACATTACTAATACAACTGTCGTGTACAATACGACAAAATATAAACTGTGAGTTTGAATACAAATATTATCTTCTAGAGAGTATCCATACTCAAAAGGAGTCCTCATTATAATTATTATCACACTACTACATAGAATAGTGAGGACTACTAACTAATACTATCATTCGGACCGTCACTCCGTTCCCCGACTTACCCCAGTTACGTTCTTATTTCCTGAAAAGAACAGTGAAAGAAAGGGTGAGCTTAACTAGCCCAGTAAGAAATATTATGACTAAGATAATGCAGAATAAATTATCATTAGCCTTCAACAGTGTTAAACTGATAAAATATAACGAACATCATGTTTAACTACAGCGGAACAACCAATCCATTAAAAGAGTCAAGTAGAAAATAAAATCTACTATCTTCTATGATTTAAAAGGTTTTTCAACACTGTTATCGCTGAGACTCAACTTAATAAAATAATCCACATCATCGAATCACCCCTGCAGTACGGTCAAGGATATTCGTGTATTCATTAATGGTCATGATCATGCCAACAACTGTCCGTCAACGCACTACGGGCCAATGAAGACTTTTACCACATCATTTGTAACATTACGGTCATGATTATACCGAATAATCCCTGGTCATAATCATACCAAGTCCATCTATGCACTACAGGCCACAGATGACTTTCAACATTTTATAAACATGAGGATGATGACAATAATATAAGAATTCAATAAAACAAGTTCAAGAATTAATTTATCTAAGAATTAACAACGTCCAAATTGTCAACATGATACTGCTTTGTGGAGTAAAATTCAAGAATGCTTAGAAGAATATTTTCATGAAAAGATACTGGATGAAACACAATTATCAAGGATATTCCACAAATTTCATGGAGTATAGAAGTCAAAACTTAACCAACTGAGTATAATAAAGAATACAATAACAAAAGAAATCACCATGCATGCGATAGACCGCACAGACAGATTATTCCAACAGAATAATAAATAATGGAACCAGGTCCGGCGTAAAACGCACAGACAGGATATTCCAACAAAATAATAATAAAGACAGAACCAGGTCCGGTGTAAAACACACAGACAGGATGTTCCAACAGAATAATAATAAAGACGGAACCAGGTCCGGTGTAAAACACACAGACAGGATGTTCCAACAGAATAATAATAAAGACGGAACTAGGTCCGGCGTAAAACATACAGACAGGATGTTTCAACAGAATAATAATAAAGACGGAACCAGGTCCGGTGTAAAACACACAGACATGATGTTCCAACAGAATAATAATAAAGACGGAACCAGATCCAGTGTAAATCACACAGACAGGATGTTCCAACAGAATAATAGAAGAATGTCACCAAGTATAGGGTAGATCGCGTATACATGTTATTCCAACAGAATAATAAGAAATAGAATAACAACAGTTCTCTTCATGAATAAGAAAGAATAACACCCCTTACCGTTTTAAAGAAGAGCTGAAATAAGGGAGTAGTTAAGTAGCAGAATACTCTTCTTCTCTCTCTCTATAGTTTTTCCCTATAGTTTCTCTCTCTAGAGTTCAGTGAATTCGTAAGAAATAATAAAGGAATGAGCTGCTATTTATAGAAAAATAGAATGCATAATAATTAATCCATGAACGGTCCAGATTGATTACTTTAATCTGACGGTCCATATTTAAAGAAAAATCTTTTAAATAAAATATAATATATTCTATTTATAAAATAACTTTAATAAAGTATTCTGTTTTATATAAAAAGATGTTTCTGTTTTATTACGTTAATAATACGAATAAAACAAAACGTTATTATCGCTAAATAATTCATATTATTAACTGATAATAATTGAATAAAACTGAGTGACTTCTCACATAAGCATTAATAATCAATACCGTGTGCTACTATGCAACCACACGTATTACTGTACTTTTACTACCGAGTAGTTCAACAGTATTAATGGTAAAACTTCCGCCGTTATTTTTAATAAAATATTTTTGTCATTTTCTCAATCCGACAATAATTCTGTTGTGGGGTCCACTAATGATTGTGCTGTTGTACGAATATTTCCTGTTAAAACGAATATTTCCCGACCAATCGAATATTATATAACAACTTGCGTACTTTGTAAAATTTATAAATATTACACACAACTATAATATTATATCAAATTTACTCCATAATATTCAAAAATGATATTTATAGAAAATTCATCTTTATTTATAAAAGTTGGGGTCTTACAATAAACGACAGATAGTTTAAAATAAATTTTTTCTTTTGAAACGTCACTTTTTTAGGAATTGAGGGAGTAGTATATAAGAGTTACATTTATAGAAAAAATTAATACACAAAATGAGATCTTTTTGTTTATAATAGAATAACATAACGTTTTCAAATTTTGTTATCATATACTCCTTTCGTTCTAAGATAAAAGTCTTTATTATTATTTTAGGTAGTACCAAGTTAAATGCCTACTTACCTTAAATGATTTATTTTTTTATAATAATTTACCTATAATACCCTCATTATTAATTGTTATATTTCTATTCTCTATACATATTTATAGAGTATCACTAGTAATATGTAAAAAAACTATACAATTAAATGATAATTTAAATATGAACAATTTTGTCATTTTTTTAATATATGCAAAAAGTCAAATAGAATTTTTATTCTGAGAAGAAATGAGTAATTACTAACAAACTTGCACTTATTATTTTAAAAATAACTATAGAACAAAGATATTAAAATCTTTAAATGTACAAAATTCATAAACTTTTTTTTTTTAAACGAATAGAAATATTTAGCATTCTAATACTAAAAATGGAGCCCTTTTTCTCGTGTTGGGGTATCCACGTGCCCCCCACGGTAACCTCATACTCCATGCGTTCCTTAATATAGGTCGTTTTAGAGTTATGTACAAGTATTAAGGTAATAATTGTATAATATTAAATATAATATCAATTGTCAATATTGGCATTGTATTGGAATAAGAGATAGCTATTTATTGGATAGAAAATACAATAAGTCTAGGGGGGCATTTTTCTAGTGACCCTTTTTTTTTCTTGGTTTTTTTTTTCTGTAGTACTTCTCAAAAAATGTATAGTATTTAGTCCAATTGAAATTTTTATAAAAACAGTGTTTTAGGTGTAATTTGGATACATACAAGAAACAGAGTTATACAGACTGTGTAGACCATGTTTCTTGTATGTATCCAAATTATACCTAAAATATTATTTTTTATAAAAATTTCAATTAGAATAAGTACTATACATTTTTTTAAAGGTACTAAAAAAAACCAAAAAAAAAAAGTCACTAGAATGTCACTAGAAAAATGTCCCCTTAAAAAGACTCTAAAAAATATTGAGAGAATTAAAATTATATTTAATATTTGGAGTAATATTAAAAATTAATTAATTAATGCTTATTTAAAATTTTAAAATAATTTATATTAAAAAATAAAAATATTTCTCTAAAATAATTTATATTAAATAACGGAAAGAGTACTTCTTACCAAGCAACCTGTGACTGCCGCCACAATTTCCGTTCTAAACTACTACTAGTAGAGTAGATATTTTCAGCTGACCCCGCCTTCTTATTAATAGTAACCACTTAAAAATGGTCCCACATATTATCATTAGCAACCATTTATCCTTCGACACCTGTCATATAAAGCCTTTTCCTCTCTTTTCTCTTTCTCTCTCTTCTATATACAGTATATTAGACCTCGTCATTTCCTCCTTCAAACTTCAACGTCAAACCCTTATTTTTCTCTCTCCTCTCTTTTCTCCTTACTACTAACTAAAACCCTTGCGGTCACCACACTTTCCCTTCCTCCGCCGCCATGCCCGTTCTCAGCCGCTTGAGAGTGGCAGCTCCAGTCCTAGAGCCGCTCCGCCTCGGCCTCCGACCTTATGGATCAGCGGCGGCCGCTCAGCTGCAGTACGATTATGATGATTACGACGAGAACGATGAAGGGCAGGGTAGGAGCCGGACGATGGAGGCGACCGAGGGATGTATCTCCGGGAGGGGAGTGCAGTGGGTGATCTTAGGGGACCCAATGGCGAAGAAACACGTATATGCCGATAGACTCTCCAAGCTTCTGCAAGTCCCCCATATTTCTATGGGTACCCTTGTTCGGCAAGAGCTCCACCCTCAATCTTTTCTCTACAAACAGGTATTCACTCCTATGTTTCACATTGCGAGGCATCCACATCATGATTTCTAATGTTGTGACTGGAGTTCATGTATTGTGAATTGCTAGGATAAAGAATGTTCTGATTTCAGGGTTTTAAAGAAATTAAATAGAAATCCCTGAAAAACACTGATCAAATTATTGAATTTACGTAATGTTAATATATTAAAATTTGTGTTATTCTACGTGTCTGATAGTAGTGCCTTGCCATAAACTCTTAATTCTTGTTGGTGCTCTTTAATTATTGAATTAATTAATATATTCAGTTTTAAAACGAAAAGGTTCCATTTTAAATTGTTTACAACATCTTCCACATTTACCAGTGTGACCAATATTAATACAAACTATTATTTATGATTAGACTTTCTAATTAATATATTAGTATTTCTAATGGAGTTGCATGTATCCCTCTTCCTCTGAATATTAAGTTTGTAACATATGTACTCTGTTTGTCTTCTTGGTCCTTGCCCCCTCTTAGATTGCAAATTCTGTGAACCAAGGGAAGCTTGTTCCAGAGGAAGTAATTTTTGGTCTCTTGTCAAAGAGGCTTGAAGAAGGAAACTGCAGGGGTGAAAGTGGGTTCATTCTGGACGGGATTCCTCGAACAAAGATCCAAGCTGTGAGTTACATGTTTATTTGAATTATCTTCTTTTTGTTTTTCTTTAAACTATGTACTTAATTAATACTCTTGAGCATGCAGCTTGTCTTTTAGGTGCTTAATAGTTGTTGTATCATATTTGAAATCTGTACATATAATCCTCCATTTTCCGTATGCCAAACTATTGGAACATTAGTATCTCATGTGGTTCTGATATGCTGGACTGGCATAGTTACATCATTTTGTGACATTTATTATGCTCCCTCCATCCAGGTCTTACTTGCTCTCAAAATTTCTCGATGTTATGTTTTGGAGGATATTTTGTATGGTGGTTTTTCCTAATAGTAGGGATTCGAAAGATATTGGTGATATATTAATTTTCTTGTTCCTTTTATTCTATGAATGTTGCAGGAGATCCTGGACGAATTTACTGACATAGACCTGGTTTTAAATTTCAAATGCACTGAAGATTGCTTAGTTAAGAGTCATGGAGGTGGTCAAGCTTGCTCTGCCTGCCAAGATTTTCTTGGCATGGGCAGCTCCACATTAACCCGAAATCTGCACTCAAAAGTTGATAAAACAGAACCTGACAGCACTGTTCCTGAAGGTGTCCATGGAGGCAAACTACGTACCTATGCAGAGCAGGTAATTTGCTTTTCATTTGGTTTTGAAGCTATGCCTTAATTTCAGTGTAGTTACTGTATGATTTGGATTGATCCTTTGCTGCATATCAATTGGGTTTTGAATCGTTAATTAGGTAATTTCCCTTTCCTACTTTGCCTCTTATTGTTCCCATTTTCTAGCAGCTAGTGCAAGCTTCATCATGTTGATTTTAGTTACTTTATCTAGTAGACCAAAAGGTACTTAAATTCCTGGTTCCCACTTACCATTTACGGTTGGTGATACAGGATAGGTGACTTGTCACGGAGACGAACTTTGACATAACCTGCTCAAAGTTGTTGCCCTAGAAATGAACACACAACCAGATAAATGGATGCCTGAGGTTTAACCACAACTTCAGTTTACTTTATATATGAAACAAATACCTGAAATTGATTAGTAAATGAAAAAGAGTTAATGTAAACTTTGGTATAAGTACACGTTTACATGAGGAGTTGCAACCTTTATTTTAGAATGCATTCTTACAAGGCTCGACTTTTTATTTGAACTACTGAGGTTCTTCCTATTGATCTTGAATTCCTATAAACTAATTCAGGCTGAAATATCATGATGTTTGAGATTGTGACACTTGCGTATTTTCTGTGTGAATCTGTCTCGTCAATAACTTAGGTATTATTCCCTCCAAATGTTTAGCTATTTTCCAAAGTTTGACAGTTGTATCTTTTGATGATTTATAACACTTTATTGCTCAACAGACATTCATTATTCATATTTTGTGTTAAGGAATGCTGGCGGGTAGTAGAATTTATTAGCAAGTGTTTCTTTAGTTAAATACAGCTTGAATTATACAGAGCTAACTAGAACAACTTTTTTCCTCAGAACAAGCCCATTGAAGACTATTATAAGAAACAGAAGAAGCTTCTGGATTTTAAAGTGGCTGGTGCACCTGGAGAAACATGGCATGGTCTCTTGGCCGCATTGCATCTTCAGCATATGAGTGCTCTGAATTCTTCACAGAAGTTGAATGCATGACTTTTAAACTTTAACTTGATCATCCAAATACCTCATCTTCTTTGATATATAGGCGTTAGAGTAAATATAAGTGATGAGTGTGCCAAAATTGGCAGGGAGTTCTTATATACTATTATCTCCCGCTTGCTTTGAGAATTTTTGTTACCCCAATTTTGTTGTGTAGTATATAATATTAATGATGCAAGTACACAGCTTGGTGTGAGAATAGATATATATTGTGAACACTTGATAAGCAAGTCTACTGTACCTTGCTTTGTTTTGAGGGTGTACTTTTGCTGTTTATGAATTAGTGTATTTTCTTACTCCAAGTAAAATATAATATGCTATGCAAATTATTCAGTGGAGGTGTATGACATAAATTTATTTTTACTCTTAGAAGTATACTTTTCTTCTGAATTGGAAATTTGTAATTTACAGACCTTTTCCCTCTTGAAGATTGGAATAAATACTACTGCGGATAGTCCTATACATTTAACTTTTGGTTTTTTTCTTACATCTTGGGTGAAAATGGAGAGACAAGAAGATAATAAAAAGAGAATGCTTAACTTCCTCTACAATATGGAGTATTTCTTGTTAGTTTTAATAAAGAAAGAAAAATAACAGAAAAACTCTGCTCTCTCTTTCCTTTTTGTTTTAAAGAAAGGGAAACACAAAATTTTTGATTTTTCACAAGGTGTCCTCGTGGAATGAGTCCCACATTATACGGGAACTTGTGGAAGTATAAATTTGGGATAACTTCAAGTTTTTACTGGGGTGCAGTTTCTTCTAGGAAACAGAATCTGATAGATTAGTCTCAAACAATAGCAATTTCTACCTTACAAGGTCAAAGAATTTGAAGTCGAAGATGACATTTGCAAATTTGCAAAAGAATATTAATATATCGGAACACATTAATACCAATGGCTGGCTACACTGTGAATATTAATAATAAAAAAGGCTTCAAGAGAATTTCTGAACTGATGAATTATGTTGCTGTTGTTGCTAAGGTAAGTGCATAGCTCTTAACATATACAGTAATTACTGTAATGATGCACTTGACTTCTTGAGCTTCGTACTGCAAGTTCCAGAGAACATCCTCAAACGAGGGACGATTTGAGGATTCAGGAGATGAGCATTTGTTGGTGATCGATATCACTGTTGATAATGACTCTTGGGAGCTGGTGGTTAAAACAATTGGATCCACAATTCGTTTTCGACTACCAATTACTGCAACCTGCTCTGTTTATTGAAGAAGAAGAAGATGATAGTGGTGTTTGAAGCTTTTCAAAATAGTGGGTCGTTTGGTCTTCTTTCATACAGATACAGGACAAGAGATTCTATGGCGTCTCTCTCTACTCTCTGTTCTAGTAGTAAAGATTAATAAGACCACTGGTGGTAACTGAGTGCGACTGGAGATCTAGTTTAACGACTTCAATATTACTATTATTTTTTTCCTGCAACTTCAGTGTAAATATAATGTGCATGCAAGCACCGAAATAAAACCTGAAAATAAAATTATTGATAAATTATTACCAAATATTGTAATAACATTTTTAAAGATGGTTGATATTATCACAATAAAAATTATTAAATATAATTTATTATCCTAAATTATAAGTCATATTCTACTTCGGTGATCCACCTTTTAATTTTGTCAACTAGATGATTGAACTATCAATTTTTTTCTCATTGATTCAATTAAGTCTGCCATGTCATAAATTGACGACGTGGCTCGCTAACTAGACAAATTTGTGCTGATGCGTACTAAAAAAAATCAAGTTTTTAAAATATTTTTATTATTATATTAGAGGGCAAAAATATAAATAAACAAAAAACCATTAACAAATAGGATATAATAAATGATTAAACAAATTAAATAACTAAAGCTAGTATTATTTATTGCATCTCTCCCATTCCAAATCATGAACAGACCCACAACGGTTCACCATTATCGGAGGCTCGACTCCTTTGAATATTCGATTCTTCAGTTTTCACTATCAATGCAAGCACCTCAACCAAAATAAAATCAACTTCTTCAATCCATTTCTCCCCTAATATATCAATTCAATTCTCTTCTCTCATAATTGGAATAATTCCAAAAAAAAAACTAATCAATCTCGAGCTCCATCATGGTGGTAGCTTTACTGGACCTGATAACCGAAGCCAAAACCTTAATTGCTGCCACAGCTTTGCCCAGTTCAAGTTGTTTTCGTCGGCTATTGAACTCGTTAATCACGCTGAAGGGCTTGCCAGAATCGCTCAACCTTAACAAATTTTTCAAAGAAATCTCATTGAGTTCGCTGCCGACGGCCGCCTGTGCCTGGGCAAGCCAATCGCTGGTGAGGACGTCGTGGTGAGCGGCCCTAATATGGTAATATGCAAAAATGTTAAGGTAAGGGTTTTGGAGGGTTTCAGTCATGGAAGATTCTTGACTGAATAGATGTGTTATGGGTTTCATCTGGTTTGGGATGCCTCAGACGCCGTTGAGTCTGCTTCCGATTTCTCGGCTGTATCTTGATCAGCTCCGGCGAGCTTTCTCGGTTGTAGTTTGAATTTATTGTCAGGGCTTTGCGGCGGAGGGCCGGACCGATCTTCTCTGCCGCCTTGGCCACAATTGAAGACGTCATTAGAGTATGAGATCGCTTGTAGGAAATTATATTTAAGCCATCATTTATTATACTATTTGTTAATGGTTTTTTGTTTATTTATATTTTTGTCCTCTAATATAATAAAAAAAATTGAAAACTTAATTTTTTTTAGTACACATAAGCACAATTTTGTCTAGTTAGTGAGTCACACCATCAATTTATGATGCGGTAGGCTTAATTAAACCAAAGTGAAAACAATTGATAGTTCAATTATTTAATTGACAAAATTAAAAGGTGGATCATCGAAGTGAAATATAGCATATAATTTAGGATAGTAAATTATATTTAAGCCTAATAAAAATTATTAACAGTTCATTTATAGTCAACGACATTTTTACAATCATTATATTTAAGACGTAAGCGTTATTTATTATTCTAATAATATTACGTATTTTCATTCAGACAATTCAAATATAGGGCACGAAATGTGAGGTTTTTTAAGATCCCGAATTTTATGAAATAAAAGTATTCAATTTTTCTTATAATTACTATTCAGTAAATTGTTAAATTGATAAAAAGTTAAAGTTAAGGGTGATATATGAATTTTTTTTAAAATAAGCAAGTGGTTATAAAATATTCATTGTTATGTATGCGGTACTTCGCATATACAGGTTATTCCAACAGAATAATAAGAAATGGAATAACAGAAGAATTTCACCAAGTATAGGGTAGTCAACGTATACATGTTATTCCAACATAATAATAAAGAATGGAATAACAGAAGTTCTTTTCATGAATACGAAAGAAATAATACCCCTTACCTTAGAAGAAACTAGATATAGGAGTAGTGTAGTAGCAGAATGCTTTTCTTCTTTCTTTCTATAGTTTCTCTCTCTAGAGTTTCTGTGAATTCGTAAGAAATAATGAAGGAATGAGCTTCTATTTATAGGAGAATGGACTGAATAGTGACTAATTCATGAACGGTCCAGATTGATTTACTTTTAAACGGACGGTCCATATTGATTTACTATGCAGTATTAATAAAATATTCTAATAAAATAAAATTTTTTAAATAAAATATAATATATTCTATTTATAATCTAATAAAACGAATAACTTTATAAAAGTATTCTATTCTATATAAAAAAATTTTACTATGCAAACACTATACAAGCACTATGCAAATACTATGCATAATAGAATATTATATATTCTATTTATAGTCTAATAAAACAAATAACTTTATAAAAGTATTTTGTTTTATATAAAAAATTTTTACTATACAAACACTATGCAGACACTATACAGACACTATGCATAATAGAATATCATATATTCTATTTATAGTCTAATAAAATAAATAACTTTATAAAAGTATTCTGTTTTATATAAAAAGTTTTATGTTTTATTACATTTATAATAATAATAAAACAAAACTTATCACCTTTATTATAATTCACAATATTAATCGACCAGGTAGTTCCTAGGAAAGAGGGGGCTTTCCAATAAGGATTTCTCCCTATTGGCGCGCAATTAGGTGACCAAACCTTTCCTTGACAGAACATCTAGATATCGTTAATATTGCAAATAATAATATGAATAACTTTGCCGTCTCAATTATTAATTTAATAACATAACATATTATACAGATGCTACTGTGACAATAATTGAATCAATAATATGAGAGATATGATGCAGTAATTATTGTAGCAATAATTGAACAAAACTAAGTGACTTCTCACGTAAGCATCAATAATCAATACCATGTGCTACTATGCAACCACGCGTATTACTGTACTTTTATTACCGAGTAGTTCAACAGTTTTAACGGTAACACTTTCGCCGCTATTTTTATAAAAAGATAATTCTGTCGTTTTCTTACTACGACAATACTTCCGTTGTGGGGTCCACTAATGATTATGCCGTCGTACGGATATTTCCCAACAAAAAGAATATTCCCCGATCAATCGAATATTATATAACCACTTGCTTACTTTGTAAAATTTATAAATATTACCCACAACTATAACATTATATCAAATCCACAACATAATATTCAAAAAAATATTTCGAGAAATTTAAATCTTTATTCATAAAATTTGGGGTCTCACAATCTCCTCTCCTTATTATATTTCGCCCTCGAAATTTACGTACGTACCTGGTATGTCGAAGAGATGAGGATACCTTGACTTCATTTTAGATTCTAACTCTTGAGGTATAACCTTTTTACACAATGTATCATTGTTGTCCCATTAACAATGATACTCGACTAGGGACATTTAAGAGCAATGCTACTAATTGTAATTATATAATCTGTTCAAGTCACTTACTTGAAGCTATATAATTTCTATCACTATTCTAAGTTCTTTTATTATGTTAACATTTATATAACGCAGTAAATAAAACCATAATAAAATCATTCATTTATTCAATCAAATATTATATCAAAATGTTAAACAATTATATCAAATAATTGGCCTCTAGGGCATAAACTCTAACAGTTTTCCACTTGCACTAGAACCAATCACTCACGTATCTAATACCTATGGAAATAGTGTGACCTTCGTACTTCTACTACGACAAAGCCTTGGTCAGTGGATCTGTAATATTATCATCTGTTGGCACTCTTCCTATATGTACATCTCCTCTATCAATGATTTCATGGATGAGATGGTACCGCCTAAGTATATGCTTGGATCGTTGGTGAGATCTGGGTTCCTTAGCTTGTGCAATGACTCCATTATTATCACAGTATAGCTTAACCGAATCAACAATGGTTGGAACAATACCAAGTTCAGTGACGAACTTTTTAATCCATACAGCCTCCTTGGCCGCACTAGAAGCATCAATATACTCAGCCTCTATTGTAGAATCGGCTACTGTCTCTTACTTCGAACTCTTCCAGCTAACAGCACCGCCATTAAGGCAAAACACAAAACCTGACTGAGACTTATAGTCATCATTGTCAGTCTGAAAACTAGTATCTGTGTAACCCTTTACTGCCAGCTCATCTTCACCTCCATATACCAAGAATGAATCCTTAGTCCTTTTCAGGTACTTGAGGATATTCTTGACTGTTGTTCAGTGACCTTCACCTGGATTCGACTAGTATCTGCTCGTCATGCTCAAACATACGAGACATCCGGACGAGTACATATTATTGCATACATGATAGATCCAATTGTCGAAGCATAAAGGATCTTTCTCATACGCTCCTCATCATCTTGTGATTTAGGACATTGGGCCTTAAAGATCTTTAAACCATGAGTTACGGGTAAGTGTCCTCTTTTCGCCTCTTGCATGCTGAACTGTTTCAGCACTTTATCAATATATGTACTTTGACTTAGGCCGAACATTTTTCTCGATCTATCTCTATAGATCCTGATACCTAAAATGTAGGCAGCATCGCCCAAATCTTTCATAGAGAAACATTTTCCTAACCATGTTTTTACAACCTGTAAGGAAGGAATGTCATTCCCAATAATTATTATGTCGTCAACATATAATACTAGGAATACAATGTGACTCCCATTAACCTTCTTATATACACAAGGTTCATCTTCATTTTTTATAAAGCCAAACTCTTTGACTGCTTCATCAAATCGAAGATTCTAACTCCGAGAGGCTTGCTTCAATACATAAATGGATCGCTGCAGCTTACATACCTTTCCAGCATCTTTTGGAGTGACAAAACCATCAGGTTGTGTCATGTACACATCCTCAAGGAGATTTTCGTTAAGGAAAGCAGTTTTGACATCCATCTGCCAGATTTCGTAGTCATAAAAAGTTGTAATAGCAAGTAAGATCCTGATGGATTTAACCATTGCCACTGGAGAGAAGGTTTCATCTTAGTCAACACCTTGAACTTGTTTGAAGCCTTTTGCTACCAGTCGGCCTTTATAGGTTTGTACATTACCATCCATGTCGGTTTTCTTCTTGAAAATCCACTTGCACCCGATTGGTTTTACCCCTTCAGGTGGATCAACCAAAGTCCATACTTGGTTAGTATACATGGAATCCATATCAGATTTCATGGCTTCAGGCCATTTCTCAGAATCTGGTCCATTCATAGCTTCTTGGTAGGAAGCAGACTCATCCTGATTTATGAGCATCACATCGCTGTTTTGAGTTGCAAGATATCCATAATATCTCTCAGGCTCTTGGCATATCCTACCAAATCTACGAATACCTCGTGTAATTTGAATAGGTTCACTTTCCATAATGTCTTGTGGTTCCTGCTCACGTTCCAACTCAGGTTCAATGATATTTTGTGGTTCTTGAATTTCTTTGAGTTCTACTTTCCTCCCAATTTTTCCTTTAGAGACAAATTTTCTTTCTAGAAAAATACCAATTTGAGCAACAAACACTTTGTTCTCAGAAGGTTTGTAGAAATAATACCCTTTTGTTTCCTTTGGGTATCCCACAAAATTATATTTATTAGATTTGGGTCCGAGCTAATCAAAATCCCGACATTTTACAAATGCCTCGCAACCCCAAATCTTCATGAACGACATACTAGGACATTTCCCAGTCCACATCTCATATGGTGTCTTCTGAACCGTCTTTGTAGGAACACGGTTAAGTGTGAATGTAGCTGTCTCTAGGGCATGACCCCAGAAGCTTATTGGAAGATCCGCATGACTCATCATTGATTGTACCATGTCCAACAAGGTGCGATTCCTCCTCTCAGATACACCATTCCATTGTGGTGTTCCAGGTGGAGTAAGCTGTGATATAATACCACACTCCTTTAGAAGGTCATCAAAGTCTTGCCTTAAGTATTCACCTCCTCGATCAGATCAAAGAGCTTTTATGCTTTTGCCAAATTGGTTTTGAACTTCATTCTTGAATTCCTTGAACTTTTCAAAGGATTCAGATTTGTGTCTCATAAGATACACATATCCATATCTACTGAAGTCGTCAGTAAATGTAATGAAGTAATAAAACCTACCTCTTGCTAACGAACTCATGGGTCCACATACATCACTATGTATAAGTCCCAATACATCGCTAGCCCGTTCACTGTGTCCAGTGAAAGGGGCTTTAGTCATCTTGCCTAATAAACAAGACTCGCATTTCTCATATGATTCAAAATCAAATGAATCCAAAAATCCATCTTTATGGAGTTTGGATATGCGTTTCTCATTTATATGGCCTAAACGACAGTGCCAGAGATATGTCGGATTTGAATCATTTGATTTAAATCGTTTTGTATTTATGTTATAGATAGGCATTTCTAAATCAAGAATATAAAGACCGTTAAATAATTGTGCAACACCATAGCTTATCATTTAAGTAAAACGAACAACGGTTATTCTTTATTATAAATGAAAAAACATTCTTATCCAAACAAGAAATAGAAATAATATTTTTGCTTATAGCAGGCACACAATAACAATCCTCTAATTCTAATACTAGCCTACTGGGCAAAGATAAATGATAAGTTCCTACGACTAGTGCATCAACTTTTGCTCCATTCTCAACTTGTAGGTCAACCTCTCCTTTTGCCAAAGTCCTACTCCTTTGGAGTTCCTGCACATTAACACAAATGTGAAAACCACATCCAGTTTCTAATACCCATGATGTAGAAATAGACAAGTTGTGACGCCCCCAAAACAGGTCCAATCCATCCAACCCATTCTGAGTCGCCAAATACATGGTACAGAAAATAACTACAACTTTATTATTACAATTATCGTACAAAATACGACAACACATATACTGTGAGTTTAAATACAAATATTGTCATCTAGACAGTATTCATACTCAACTAAGAACTCATTATACTTATTGATACACTATTTTACAAAATAGTGAGGACTACTAAAACAACTGTCTTGAACCATCATTCCACACCCCGACTAGTACTCGCTACATTCTCGCCTCCTGAGAAGAAAATGGAACAACAAGGAAAATGGTGAGCTCAACTAGCCCAGTAAAGAATATTATGACTAAGATAATATACAACAAATTATCGTTAGTCTTCAACAGGGAAAAATCTAATAGAATACAATAGACAACAACTTTTAAATCAATATTCGCAGCGAAAAATAATAATTCATAGAAGAGTTACGTAGAGAATGAAATCTACGATTATCTATGAATTTAAAAGCCCATCTTCAACATTTTATCCCTGTAACATTAATCAATAAATATCTTGAATCAAATAGTCATATTTGCACTACAGGCCAAAGATATTTATCAGTTGGTCATGTTCACCTCAACACCTGTTCATCTTTGCACTACGGGCCAAAGATATTCATCAGAAATCATTCATCTTTGCACTACAGGCCAAAGATATTCAATTATATCATCATTTAGGACTGAGGATGATGAAAAATATTTTAAAGGAAACGAATCCAGTGAAACAAAATAATAAATATTAAGGATTCGTATTTCAACTATTCCATGTCCAAAAATACCTCATAAATAATCATAGTGGAGTAAAATTCAAGAATGATCAAAACATGGATACAATCAAAGCTAGTATCCAGAATAGATATTTTGGACGAAAGAAGAAAATTTTATTTTTCGGTGAATAGTAACTCGTGAATAGTAACTCATGAATAGTAACCCCGACATGAAAAGTTCTAAATTTGATAAAAAGTTCAGATCAATACTTCGGCATAATGATATTGAAGAAAATAATATCATTTAAGAAGAAATAACATCCCTTACCTCGGAAATACGGTACTTCTGACTGGAATACTAGATATAGTGCTGAAGGAAACTTGCACCGTATAGCAACACTCAAAGTATTAGAATACTCACAAGAATACGCTCACTAATATAGAGAGAGAAATGGAGAGAAACTTGTGTTTCTGGTGTGATTTTCAATTCTAACCTAAGCACCCTATTTATAGGAAAATGCTTAGAACACCAAAGCAGAAAATTTAATAAATTAATAATATAATTTTCTTAATTTCCTTAGCACACCACATCAGCTGATTTATACCATTAACATGTGCCACTCAAATGTCAAAAACGTTTTTCTTAATAAAAATAATTAAAACTTCCAAAAATCAATTATTTCGGAACTTTGGAACTTCAATAATTCATAATAAATAGCCCTTTGATCAAAAAATTCGAATCTCGCGAGTTTTTATAGGAAATTCAATTCTCTACAACTTTGCAGAAGAAAGTTTTTCAAAATTCCAAACAGAAATTAATCGAAATCCACATACGGGAAATTTTACAGTCAATAATAAATTTTCGGTCAAGAATTGTGTCCACCAACACACAAAACATGTGTTAATCATTTAATACCACAAAAATACTCTTCCTCCTCATATACTCATATATTCTACATTCATTGTAAAAATATTACCATCAATATATTATTAAAATAATATATTTAAATGAATTATTTTATCAGAAAAAGATAAAATATTAATTTTCAACAATTGTCACATTAAAAATTTTCTCCATCTATATCCACATAAAATCAATATTTTCCTCATCATATAAATCAATAATTAATTATACACAAATAATATTACAGAATCACAGTACTGGCAACCAGGCCGTTCCCAGGAAAGAGGGGGCTTTCCAATAAGGATTTCTCCTTACTGGCGCGCAATTAGATGACCAAACCTCTCCTTAGACAGAACTTTCTAGATATTGCCAATAATGTTATCTAATAGTATTATTCAGATAATATGAATTATTGTTCCGATAATAGAAAATACTGTGTAGTGACAATTATTAAAACAACAGTAATATAAAATATCAACGCAGCAATTATTGAATCAATAAAATACAATATTGAACAGTGATTACTATAACAATTACTGAGTAGTGCCTTCTTACGTAAGAATCAATAATTGGTGCAATACAGTGTGCTACTGTGCAACAACACGTATTACTGGGTTTTAACCACCGGGTATTCCAACAGTATTAACGGTAACAACTATGCCGTTATTTATAAACAACTTATTTTTGTCGTTTTCTTCATCCAATCGCTTTTCGTTATGGGGCCCACACAAGGCTGCGCCGTCGTACGAATATTCTCCGACAACAAGAATATTCCACGACCAAATAAATATTTCCCGACAATAATGAATATTTTAGGACCACTTGCTTATTTAAAATATTTGCGCATTTTACCCATAACTAACCACATTAATCAAATCAACCCTTACTATTTCAAAATAATAAATAGAGGAATTAAATTTCATTTATTAATAATTTGGGGTCTTACAACCTCCCCTCCTTATGAAATTTCGTCCTCGAAATTGACATACGTACCTGGTGTTTTGAAAAGATGAGGATACCTCGCTTTCATTTCCGTTTCCAACTCCCAGGTCATTTCCTCAATAGCATGGTTTTTCCACAAAACTTTAACTTGTGGTATGACCTTCGTGCGTAGGACATGCTCCTTCTTATCCAAGATCTTGACAGGTACCTCCTCGTACGTTAAGTCTTCGGTTATCTCGTCTGGTTCTAACTCAATAATGTGGTTCGGGTCTTTCACATATTTACGAAGCATAGATATGTGAAAAACGTTATGAACACGAGACATACTTGGAGGTAACGCAAGTCTATAGGCCACATTTCCTACTCAGTCAAGAATCTGAAATGGACCAATAAATCGTGGATTGAGCTTTCCTCTCTTCCCAAATCTTGTAACTCCTTTCCATGGAGCTACACGTAATAATACATGATCCCCAATGTCAAATTCCACGTCCTTTCGATGAAGATCCGCATAACTCTTTTGTCGATCCTGTGCCGTTTGTATACGTTGTCGAATCATTTAGATCTTCTCTGTAGTCATACGTACCAACTCGGTTCCCAACAATGTTGCTTCTCCCACCTCATCCCAGCATACTGGAGAGCGGCACTTTCGTCCATACAATGCTTCAAATGGAGCCACACCTATACTTGCCTGATAACTGTTATTGTAAGAGAATTCCACCAATGGTAGGTACTTATCCCAACTCCCTTTGAAATCTAGGACACAAAGTCTTAATAGATCTTCAAGAGTTTGAATAGTCCTCTCTGATTGTCCGTCCGTTTGAGGATGGTAAGCTGAACTAAATTATAAATTCGTGCCTATAGCTTTTTGCAAGCTAACCCAAAATTTTGAAGTGAATCTTGGGTCACGATCCGAAACTATGGATACTGGCATGCCATGCAACCTTACAATCTCATTCACGTACATACTAGCAAGACGTTCAAGGGAATAAGTCTCTCGTATCGGCAAGAAATGAGCAGACTTGGTTAATCTATCAACTATAACCCAAATAGCATTTATGCCTTGAGAAACCGTAGGAAGACCCGTAACGAAATCCATGGTAATGTGTTACCACTTCCATTTCGGAATCTCAAGTGGTTGTAATGGACCCTTTGGTACTTGATGCTCCGCCTTTACACGTTGACAAGTTAAACACCTCGAAATAAACTTTGCAATCTCTCTCTTTATATTGTTCCACCAAAATGTATGTCGAAGATCACGATACATTTTAGTACTTCCAGGATGGATCGCAAATGGTGTATTGTGTGCCTCCATCATAATCTTGTACTTCAAATCAGAATCGTTAGAAACACAAAGTCTGGAGTGGACTCGAAGAATTTCTTCTTCATCGATTCTTGCTTCTGGAATAGCACCTTCTTGCACTTTCTTCTTCATACGCATCAGCTTCGGGTCTGTGGCTTAAGCAACTTTAACTTTATCGATTAAAGTTGATTCTTCGCGTATACTGGACATCATCGCACTCGTTCCTGCATATGATCTTCTACTCAATGCGTCAGCTACCGCGTTCGCTTTTTCAGGATAGTATTGGATGGTATGATCGAAATCCTTCAACAGCTCCAGCCAACGTCGGTGTCGCATGTTGAGTTCTTTTTGAGTGAAGAAATATTTGAGTCTTTTATGGCCTGAATATATCTTCACTTTCTCCCCATATAGATAGTGCCTCCAGATCTTTAGCGCAAAAACGACTGCTGCCAACTCTAGATCATGAGTAGGATAATTCCTCTCATATTCTTTAAGTTGTCGCGAGGCATAGGCTATGACTTTCCCACGTTACATGAGAACACATCCTAACCCTTTGCCTGAAGCATCGCTGTAGATAACAAATCCATCTGAACCAGATGGTATTGTCAGAACAGGTGCCGAAATGAGTCTCCTCTTAAGCTCTTGGAAACTCTTCTCGCATTCTTCGCTCCATACGAATTTGATATCCTTCTTGAGTCAGCTGAGTTAATGGAGTAGCGATTCGAGAAAATCCTTTTACGAATCTCCGATAATAACCAGAAAGCTACGTATTTCGATTACTAACTTAGGTTGCTCTCAACTGTGACTCATATTGTAACGACCCCAAAATAGGTCCATTCCATCCAACCCATTCTGAGTCGTCAAATACATGGTACAGAAAACAACTACAACTTTATCACAACAATTGTCGTGTAAAATACAATAACACATATGCTGTGAGTTTGGATACAAATATATACCAAATGTGACATTGGACACCATCATGTATCAGCACCTCACAAAGGTACCTTACATAAAGGTACAGTCAAAAACTATTTTAGAAACTAGAATCTTCGGGAAGTGCTCAAGAAAACCTTCGTACATGGGAGGCCATGCATCTAGGTTATGATAGATATCATATGGCCACAGAATTATCTTTGGTTGACCCAATAGACCCCAAAGAAAAACGAGAAGATTACTATCATATTCTTCCCAATGGTGAGTCTTCTCTTGACATATCATTATCTCTACTATCTCTAATTGAGAATTATACTTCAAACAAACACCAAGATTATATAGGTAGTGCTCGTATATATACTCAGCAAGTGGATGAGCACATCCCTGTCTTATGATGACACGAGGTTGTATGTCGTTAGACATCTTGTAGGATAGTGGCAAACCACCCTTCCAACGTTGGGTACACCTTACCCTATTGGATTCACCAAATATAACTACTAAATGAACTTTTCTATATTGCTTCGGGAGAACATCCACAGCTAGAGACCACCGTTCTATTTCCCCGTTACCCTCGCTCGACCCAGCTACACTCTTATTACCTGAAAGGAATTGTGAAGCAAAAGGGTGAGCACAACTAGCTCAGTAAAGAATATCATGACTAAAGATAATTAAATTATCAATAGCCTTCATCAATAATAAATCAGAGATTTAGAACATATGGTAAATGATAAAAATTTCAACCATAGTTGCAGCGGAACGAGCAATCCATTAGAAGAGTCAAATAGACTATAAAGTCTATTATCTTCTCCATGTTAAAAATCCATCAACAATGTTTTATCCCTGTAACATCAATCAACAGTTCCTTTCCACAATCATATGAATAACTCATAATCATAATTGTGATTCTAAATTTTTCTTCGCACCCAGGACGAAGAATATTTTCATCATATGTCTTTACCTGAAACATCAAAGATCATGGTTATACCAAATCACAGTTCCTGTTCATAATCATACTAATAACTTCATCTTTGCACTACGGGCCAAAGATATTCATCAACAAGTCATCTTTGCACTACAGGCCAAAGATATTCATCAACAGTTCATCTTTGCATTACTGGCCAAAGATATTCAACAACAGGTCATCTTTGCACTACGGGCCAAAGATATTCATCAAAAATTCATCTTTGCACTACAGGCCAAAGATATTCATCAATATTTCATCTTTGCACTACAGGCCAAAGATATTCATCAACAGTTCATCTTTGCATTACTGGCCAAAGATATTCAACAACAGTTCATCTTTGCACTACATGCCAAAGATATTCATCAACAGGCCATCTTTGCACTACATGCCAAAGATATTCATCAACAATTCATATTTGCACTACAGGCCAAAGATATTCATATCTCAAAGAAATATATAATCATTTCAGAATTTATATAAACAATAATTATAACCATGTTGATCAATTCACCTTTGCACTTAAGCTAAAGATATTCACTTATAAATTCAATGGTCATGATCATACCAGTCACAATTCAACTTTGCACTACAGGCCAAAGAGAACCCTAGTCATGATCATACCAATAATCTACCCATTTTTACACTCTAGTGAAAGAGAATTTCAACATCAGGGTTATAAAAATGTTATATATGATGATAAAAATAATATGATCAACATATAATTTTAATCTCAAGAGTAATATTCGTAACTCATGAATAGTAAATCGTGAATAGTAACTCATGAATAGTAACCCCGACACAAAAGATAAAAATTCCACAATAAAATCCATACCAATATTTCGGTATAATGATATTGAAAGAATAACATTACTTAAATTTATAAACAATTTATTTTAATTGTTTACACTTTACTAATTAATGCATTTAATCATCATAAAATGCCAACTCTTACAATTTCATCATCAATAACCAAAACCCTCATCAAAAATCTGCATATACCTCATATAGGATTCTCAAGCCATAAAATCCTATTTTCTAATTTTCTTACTTCACATAACATATTTAATTCATTTACTCATAACTAGACTATTTTCATGAAAAATACCAAATCAGTCCCAAAAATATTTCTTTTCTGGGATTTAGCATAATATAGTCCCATAGTGAACATATATTTTTCTCAGAATTTTTAAAAGTCATTTACTATTTTTCATATGGCCAAAATAGCCGAATATTTAGACATTTATCAAAAATTGTACTTTTGTCTAAAAATTCTGAAATTTACATAGTATACTTCTATCATATACATGTACTCCCAATAAAATTTTTATCAATTTTGGAGTTAACCACAAGAAATTATAAGCAGTTACTTTTAAAATAGTCTTTTCTCATAAAATTCATAACTCTCAATCTATACATCCAAAAATCACCATTTTTGGACACAATCAAGAAAACTCATCAAAATATCATTTCAAATTTTTCCAGAATTTTTGAAGGTCAGAAAAATTACGAAATTAAAAATCATAACAACCCTTAAAATCCCTTACTATCCCTTACTATCCCTTACCTCAAAACAGCAGTACTTCTGACCGGAATGTAAAGCCGAATGAAACTTGCACTGAATAGCAACTCTCAAAGTATCTAAATACTCACAAAATATGCTTCATAATATAGAGAGAGAAAGAGAGAAAGCTTATGTTTCTGGTGTGATTTTCAATTCTAACTTAGCCCTCTATTTATAGGAAAATTTTGGTAGGTTTGACCTGCAACCTGATGGCTTTACCTGCTACTATTCCCACCCACCACATTTGAAATATAATTCAGCACATTTCTTCACCAACCACAAGTGGGGCCTACCAATTCTAGAATTTTCCACCAAAATGATAAACTCCGAAAATTCAACAATTTCTGAACCAGTCATCTCGTAAAATTCATAATAAATCATACGTTCATTTTTAACGGTTCAAAATTTATGGACATATACTCAACTTATATATGTATAATATATCCAAAATTTACCACGATCCAACGGTCGGATTAAAAATTATAACCCCCGCAAAATATCTCAAAAACCCTGATTTTTAATACCTCCATTCCGACAAAAATACGGATAAAAATCTCAACATTAACTCCTTCATTTTTTAACCACAAAAATATATCCCTCATTTATATCTCCATAAAATAAATATTTTCTTATCACATGAATCAATAATTAATTATTCACAAATAATATTACAGAATCACATTTATGACAACCAGGCCGTTCCCAGGAAAGAGGGGGCTTTCCAATAAGAATTTTTTCCTTACTGGCGCGCAATTAAATGACCAAACCTCTCCTTAGACAGAACTTTCTAGATATTGTCAATAATGTTATCTAATAATACTATTTAAATAATATGAATTATTGATCTGATAATAGAAAATACTGTGCAGCAACAATTATTGAACAATAATAATACAAAATTTCAACGTAGCAATTATTGAATCAATAATATTAAACAGTAATTACTGTAACAATTATTGAGTAGTGCCTTCTTACGTAAGAATCAATAATTTCAAAAATACTATGCAATACCGTGTGCTACGGTGCAATAACGCGTATTACTGTATTTTAACCACCGGGTATTCCAACAGTGTTAACGGTAACAACTACGTCGTTATTTATAAAAACTCAAATTTGTCGTTTTCTTCACCCGACAGTTATTCTGTTATGGGGCCCACAAATGGTTGCGCTGTCGTACGAATATTCCCCGACAGAAAGAATATTCCACGACCAAATGAATATTCCCCGACAACAATGATTATTTTATAACCACTTGCTTATTTTGAAAAAAAATCATATTTCACTCATAACTTTAAACTTTTATCAATTTAACCATTTACTGAATAGTAATTATAAGAAAAATTGAATACTTTTATTTCATAAAATTCGGGGTCTTACACATATCCCAATCTTGGATATCACGTCACAATGGCACCTATCAGTTTACTACCGCACGAATATGGCGTCCCCTACAGAGAGTCTGGCTTCAGTGCATTCCACAAAGGAAGTCACCAGATAGAGGCTCGGGTACAAACTTCTACAGTTAGGTTTTTAACTCCTGAAGTTCAATAGGAGCCATTCGATATGAGATTTTAGAAGTGAGTTTTGTACCAGATTCAAAGATGATACAAAATTCAATATCACGCTTAGGCCAAGAAATTCTTCAGGAAATACGTCAGGGATTTTACTAACAATAGAAATATCATTCAATTCTGACGTATTTTTGTTCAAGTCCATAACATAGCTAAGAAAGCTTGACATCCGTTTTTTAATAAACGAATAACTTTACGGCTTGATATGAAAGAGTTTGACTTCAATGGTTTGGTTGCTTGAATTTGAATAATAGGTTGCTTAGGAATATGAAAACTAACAACCTTACAAAAGCAATCAATTTGACATAATGAGTAGTTAACCAATCAATTCCTAAAATCACGTCAAATGCAAGTATCTTTAAAGAGATAAGGTCAACAGGTAAGGTGATGGTACCAACTTGGATCAAACAAGATTTATAAACAGTGGATGAAATGAAAGTTTCTCCTAAAGAAGTTTCCACAGATAAATCAAAGTCTAATTTCTCCGAAGTCAAGTTTAAACGTTGAGCACAAGCAGGAGAAATAAATGAATGGGTAGAATCGGTATCTAATAAAGTATAGACTTCGCAAAAATTTATACTTAACTAACCCGTGCTAACTTCGTTCGGGTTCCTCGCATTCTGACCAGTCACGAAAAATGCTCTTCCAGGAACCGTTGACTTTGACTTTTCTGGGACAACTTTTTGAGTCACCGTCCCCGCTGAACTTGGTTTCGCTATCATACAATCTCGAGCGATATGTCTTTCCTTTCCACAGTTATAACATACCTTAAACTGTTGTGGACAGTTTGGGCTGATATGTCCTTCTTTTCCGCACTTATAGCATATGACCGGTGGTCGTTCTCCTCCCTTGGAACCAATTGCTGCTGGTACTGACGTCTTTGTATTGTCATTGTTGAATCTCCTCTTTTTAAAATCTCCTCCAGACTCGCTTCTTCTATTCTCATGGCCACGATTACCACCAGAGTGGTTGTCGTTCTTGTCCGTATTCTTCTTTCTCCACTGGTTATCGTTGTTCTGATGACTGTTGTCACCGGTATGATCCTGGTTATGGTCCCTCGATTGACCGTACTCGTTATCTCGCTCTAATAATTGAGCTCTGTTGGCAACATCTGAATAGAGAGAAAATTTATGAGAAATGAGATATTGACGTATGCCGGGTTTCAAACCTCTCAGAAACATTCGCGTCATACGTTCCTCATTCTCCACCAAATGAGGTGCAAACCTGGACAACTCTGCAAATTTCGCCCCGTACTGGGACACCGTCATGTTATTCTGCTCCAGTCTAATAAACTCTACCTCCTTCATATGACGAACACTTTCAGGAAAGTATTTGTCATTGAACAGTTTCTGAAATGTCTCCCAAGACATGCTGAGTGCGGCTGGATGGGTACGTTTCACAGACTCCCACCAGTAGTCTGCCTCGCCACGAAACATAAAGGTGGCGAATGGAACCTTCTATTCCTCCGTGCATCCCAAGACATCAAATATCTTGGTAATTTGCTTGACCCATGTCTCCGCCTTAATCGGATCTGGCTTTCCCTAGAATTCTGGTGGTCCCAACTCTTTGAACTGCTTGGCTGTGACAAGCCACACATTGCTATCATTTCCACCCGTATTCTGTACACGAGTCTCCTCGTCTGATTTTGCATGAACTGCAAAAAGCTTCTAAACATCCCATCGTTCATCATCTGCTCAGTGGTGTTGTTCACAGGAGGAACATTGCCAACCTGTTGCACGTTCTCCTCGTTGGTGAGTACAGGTGTCTCCACGGTCTCATTTACTCCAGTGTTAACATTCTCAGTCGACATTCTAAAATACTGCCATAGAACAAAGGTTAATTTAATAAATTAACATATCACATAATATCCCTATATTATGACCGACCAACAAATAAGCTTAGGTAGGACATACTAGCGAAGGATTTACTCGTCTCTTCCTTCCTAGTCCTATTCCCCGATCTCCGCCAGAGATCATATCCCTAAGCTCTGATACCAATTGTGACGCCCCCAAAACAGGTCCAATCCATCCAACCCATTCTGAGTCGCCAAATACATGGTACAGAAAATAACTACAACTTTATTATTACAATTGTCGTACAAAATACGACAACACATATACTGTGAGTTTAAATATAAATATTATCATCTAGACAGTATTCATACTCAACTAAGAACTCATTATACTTATTGATACACTATTTTATAAAATAGTGAGGACTACTAAAACAACTGTCTTGAACCATCATTCCACACCCCGACTAGTACTCGCTACATTCTCGCCTCCTGAGAAGAAAATGGAACAACAAGGAAAAGGGTGAGCTCAACTAGCCCAGTAAAGAATATTATGACTAAGATAATATACAACAAATTATCGTTAGTATTCAACAGGGAAAAATCTAATAGAATACAATAGACAACAACTTTTAAATCAATATTCGCAGCGAAAAATAATAATTCATAGAAGAGTTACGTAGAGAATGAAATCTACGATTATCTATGAATTTAAAAGCCCATCTTCAACATTTTATCCCTGTAACATTAATCAATAAATATCTTGAATCAAATAGTCATATTTGCACTACAGGCCAAAGATATTTATCAGTTGGTCATGTTCACCTCAACACCTGTTCATCTTTGCACTACGGGCCAAAGATATTCATCAGAAATCATTCATCTTTGCACTACAGGCCAAAGATATTCAATTATATCATCATTTAGGACTGAGGATGATGAAAAATATTTTAAAGGAAACGAATCCAGTGAAACAAAATAATAAATATTAAGGATTCGTATTTCAACTATTCCATGTCCAAAAATACCTCATAAATAATCATAGTGGAGTAAAATTCAAGAATGATCAAAACATGGATACAATCAAAGCTAGTATCCAGAATAGATATTTTGAACGAAAGAAGAAAATTTTATTTTTCGGTGAATAGTAACTCGTGAATAGTAACTCATGAATAGTAACTCATGAATAGTAACTCATGAATAGTAACCCCGACATGAAAAGTTCCAAATTTGATAAAAAGTTCAGATCAATACTTTGGCATAATGATATTGAAGAAAATAATATCATTTAAGAAGAAATAACATCCCTTACCTCGAAAATACGGTACTTCTGACTGGAATACTAGATATAGTGCTGAAGGAAACTTGCACCGTATAGCAACACTCAAAGTATTAGAATACTCACAAGAATACGCTCACTAATATAGAGAGAGAAATGGAGAGAAACTTGTGTTTCTGGTGTGATTTTCAATTCTAACATAAGCACCCTATTTATAGGAAAAAGCTTAGAACACCAAAGCAGAAAATTTAATAAATTAATAATATAATTTTCTTAATTTCTTTAGCACACCACATCAGCTGATTTATACCATTAACATGTGCCACTCAAATGTCAAAAACGTTTTTCTTAATAAAAATAATTAAAACTTTCAAAAATCAATTATTTCGGAACTTCGGAACTTCAATAATTCATAATAAATAGCCCTTTGATCAAAAAATTCGAATCTCGCGAGTTTTTATAGGAAATTCAATTCTCTACAACTTTGCAGAAGAAAGTTTTTCAAAATTCCAAACAGAAATTAATCGAAATCCACATACGGGAAATTTTACAGTCAATAATAAATTTTCGGTCAAGAATTGTGTCCACCAACACACAAAACATGTGTTAATCATTTAATGCCACAAAAATACTCTTCCTCCTCATATACTCATATATTCCACATTCATTGTAAAAATATTACCATCAATATATTATTAAAATAATATATTTAAATGAATTATTTTATCAGAAAAAGATAAAATATTAATTTTCAACAATTGTCACATTAAAAATTTTCTCCATCTATATCCACATAAAATCAATATTTTCCTCATCATATAAATCAATAATTAATTATACACAAATAATATTACAGAATCACAGTACTGGCAACCAGGCCGTTCCCAGGAAAGAGGGGGCTTTCCAATAAGGATTTCTCCTTACTGGCGCGCAATTAGATGACCAACCCTCTCCTTAGACAGAACTTTCTAGACATTGCCAATAATGTTATCTAATAATATTATTCAGATAATATGAATTATTGTTCCGATAATAGAAAATACTGTGTAGTGACAATTATTAAAACAACAGTAATATAAAATATCAACGCAGCAATTATTGAATCAATAAAATACAATATTGAACAGTGATTACTGTAACAATTACTGAGTAGTGCCTTCTTACGTAAGAATCAATAATTGGTGCAATACAGTGTGCTACTGTGCAACAACACGTATTACTGTGTTTTAACCACCGGGTATTCCAACAGTATTAACGGTAACAACTATGCCGTTATTTATAAACAACTTATTTTTGTTATTTTCTTCATCCAATCGCTTTCCGTTATAGGGCCCACACAAGGCTGCGCCGTCGTACGAATATTCTCCGACAACAAGAATATTCCACGACCAAACAAATATTCCCCGACAATAATGAATATTTTAGGACCACTTGTTTATTTAAAATATTTGCGCATTTTACCCATAACTAACCACATTAATCAAATCAACCCTTACTATTTCAAAATAATAAATAGAGGAATTAAATTTTATTTATTAATAATTTGGGGTCTTACACAAGTTGACTTCTATAACATATATACCAGAATCAGAAGTCGCACTTCCTTTCCTTTTCTTCACTTCTTCCAAATAAGTGTGACAATTCATCTTCCAGTGTCCAAGTTTTCCACAAAAGTGACAATCACCTTCTTTAGCCACTCCACCTTTAGGTTTTAAAGCATGTTTGATTTTGAAATTGGGTTTGGCACCAGATTTAGATTCTATCTTTTTCTTGTATTTCCAATTTCCCTTAGCATTCCCCTTTTGTACCATCATTATGGGAGCGGGTCCTGCCTTTTTCATGTTGTTCTCGGCAGTTCTTAACATGCTCAACATTTCAGTAAGTGGTTTCTTAATTTCATTCATGAGATAATTCATAACAAATTGAGAGTAACTGCTGTTCAAATATTGCAAAACAAGATCAGTTTGGGCTTCCGGAGTGATTAGAAAACCCAACCTATCAAGGTACTCAATATACCCAATCATTTTCAGCACATGTGGACCAACTGGATCACGTTCATCCATCTTGCAGTGATACAACGCTTTGCTTGTATCATACCTTTCCTGTCGAGCATGCCCTTCGAATAATTTCTTGAGATGCTCGATCATCTCATAAGCATCCATCAAGTCATGTTGCTTCTGAAGCTCAGCGTTCATAGTTACTAGCATGAGACAACTCATGTGAGACATCGAATTTTATGAAATAAAAGTATTCAATTTTTCTATTTTGGTAAATGGTTAAATTGATAAAAGGTTAAAGTTAAGGGTGATATGTAAAATTTTTTCAAAGTAGACAAGTTGCCATAAAATACACAGTTACTATTCACTCTAGTATTATTCACTCGGGTATTTGAAACACTTTTTGTGTCGGAGTACTATTCACAAGTTACTATTCATGAGTTACTATTCATAGAATACTATTCACCCGAACAAAATATATTTCTTTTCGGTCCAAATTATTTTTGGGTACAATATTATTCCATGAAGAGATGTACTAATTTTTCAGACCGTTGGTTGAAATTATAACAGAAAAGCTTTTTATATAAAATAGAATACTTTTATAAAGTTATTCTATAAATAGAATATATTATATTCTATTATGCATAGTATTTTGCATAGTAAAATCTTTTTATATAAAACAGAATACTTTTATAAAATTATTCTATAAATAGAATATATTATATTCTATTGTGCATAGTATTTTACATAGTAAAATCTTTTTATATAAAATAAAATACTTTATTAAAGTTATTCTATAAATAGAATATATTATATTTTATTATGCATAGTGTTTGCATAGTGCCTGCATAGTGTTTGCATAGTAAAAATCTTTTTATATAAAATAGAATATATTATATTTTATTTAAAAGATTTTGTTTTAAATATGGACCGTCCGATTAAAGTAAATCAATCTGGACCGTTCATGGGTTGGTTACTATTCATTCCATTCTTCTATAAATAGAAGCTCATTCTTTCATTATTTTTTACGAATTCACTGAAACTCTAGACAGAGAAATTATAGAAAGAATTCTTCTTCTATAATCTTGAGCGTATTTCTTTAGAGTTAAGAAAACTTTGAGAGTAGTGCAAGTTTTCTTCGAGTATATCCTCGCCCTACTAGTCGAAATACTCTTATTTGAAAGGTAAAGGGATATTATTATGGTAAGGGATATTATTTGTTGTACCCGTAAGGGGTGTTATTCTTTCGTATTCATGAAGAGAACTTCTGTTATTCCATTCTTTATTATTCTGTTGGAATAACATGTATGCGCGGTTTACCTTATACTTAGTGGAATGACCTGTATATGCGGTTTACCCAATACTTGGTGATCTTCTTCTGTTATTCCATTCTTTATTATTCTGTTGGAATAACCTGTATGCGCGGTTTATCCTATACTTAGTGGAATGACCTATATATGCGGTTTACCCAATACTTGGTGATCTTCTTCTGTTATTCCATTCTTTATTATTATGTTGGAATAACCTATTTACGCGAAGTACCGCATACTTGGTGAAATTCTTTTATTATTCCGTTCTTTATTATTCTGTCGGAATATCCTGCCGGTGTGAATTTCACCTGACCTGGTTCCATTATTTATTATTCCGTATTTAGTATTCTGTCGGAATATCCTGTCGGTGTGAATTTCACCTGACCTGGTTCCATTATTTATTATTCTGTTAGAATAACCTGTATACGCGGATTACCGTATACCTGGTGAAGTCTGTTGTTATTCCATTCTTTATTATTCTGTTGGAATAACCTGTATACGCGGATTACCGTATACCTGGTGAAGTCTGTTGTTATTTCATTCTTTATTATTCTGTTGGAATAACTTGTATATGCAGATTACCGTATTCCTGGTGAAGTCTGTTGTTATTCCATTATTTATTATTTCTTTCTTTACTATTCTGTCAGAATATTCTGTCTGTGCGTTTTACGACGGACCTGGTTCTATTATTTATTATTTCGCATTTATTATTCTGTTGGAATAACCTGTCTATGCGGATTACGCACGCATGGTGAAATTCTTCAGTTATTCTATTCTTTATTATTATGTTGGAATAACCTGTCTATGCGAAGTACTGCATACATGGTGAAATTTTTTTATTATTTCATTCTTTATTATTATGTTGGAATAACCTGTCTATGCGAAGTACTGCATACATGGTGAAATTCTTTTATTATTCCATTATTTATTATTATGTTAGAATAACCTGTCTATGCGAAGTACTGCATACATGGTGAAATTCTTTTATTATTTCATTCTTTATTATACTGTTGGTTATGGGTTTTACAGTTGTATGTCTTTGGTCTGTAGTGCAAAGATGATATGTTGTTGAATATCTTTGGCCTGTAGTGCAAAGATGATCTGTTGTTTGATAGTTTTGACCCGTAGTGCGAAGATGGACAGGTGTATGACATGATCATGACCACTAGTGATAATAACGAATATCCTTGGCCGTAGTGCATGGATAATTCAATGATGTGATTGGCAGGATCATGACCATTAGTTAATAGTTGAATGTCTTTGGCCGTAGTGCACTGACAGACAATTGATTTGTATGATCATGACCATTGATTTTATAGTTGAATATCTTTGACCCGTAGTGCAAAGATAGACAACTGATTGGTATGATCATTGTTATTACATTTGAATATTGTAAGACCCCGAATTTTATGAAATAAAAGTATTCAATTTTTCTTATAATTACTAGTCAATAAATGGTTAAATTGATAAAAGTTTAAAGTTATGGGTGAAATATAAAATTTTTTTCAAAATAAGCAAGTGGTTATAAAATAATCATTGTTGTCGGGAAATATTCGTTTGGTCGTGGAATATTCTTTCTGTCGGAGAATATTCGTACGACGGCGCAGCTATTTGTGGGCCCCATAACGAATAACTGTCGGGTGAAGAAAAATGACAAATTTGAGTTTTTACAAATAACGGCGTAGTTGTTATCGTTAATACTGTTGAAATACCCGGTGGTTAAAATACAGTAATACGCGTTATTGCACAGTAGCACACGGTATTGCATAGTATTTTTGAAATTATTGATTCTTACGTAAGAAGGCACTACTCAATAATTGTTACAGTAATTACTGTTCAATATTTTATTTTATTGATTCAATAATTGCTACGTTGAAATTTTATATTATTGTTGTTCAATAATTGTTGCTGCACAGTATTTTCCATTATCAGATCAATAATTCATATTATTTGAATAGTATTATTAGATAGCATTATTGGCAATGTCTAGAAAGTTCTGTCTAAGGAGAGGTTTGGTCATCTAATTGCGCGCTAGTAAGGAGAAATCCTTATTGGAAAGCCCCCTCTTTCCTGGGAACGGCCTGGTTGTCATAAATGTGATTCTGTAATATTATTTGTGAATAATTAATTATTGATTCATATGATAAGAAAATATTTATTTTATGTGGATATAAATGAGGGATATATTTTTGTGGTTAAAAATTGAAGGAGTTAATATTGAGATTTTTATCAGTATTTTTGTCGGAATGGAGGTATTAAAAATCAGGATTTTTGAGATATTTTGCGGTGGTTATAATTTTTAATCCGACCGTTGGATCGTGGTAATTTTTGGATATGTTATACATATATAAGTTGAGTATATGTCCATAAATTTTGAACCGTTAAAAATGAACGTATGATTTGTTATGAATTTTAAGAGGTGGCTGATTCGGAAATCAGGTTATAAATCATTTTTGGTGGAAAATTCTAGAATTGGTGGGCCCCACTTGTGGTTGGTGAAGAAATGTGCTGAATTATATTTCAAATGTGATGGGTGGGAATAGTAGCAGGTAAAGCCATCAGGTTGCAGGTCAAACCTACCAAAATTTTCCTATAAATAGAGGGCTAAGTTAGAATTGAAAATCACACCAGAAACATAAGCTTTCTCTCTTTCTCTCTCTAGATTATTGAGTGTATTTTGTGAGTATTTAGATACTTGGTGAGTTGCTATTCATCAGTGCAAGTTTCCTTCAGCCTTATACCGATCAGAAGTACTGCTCTTTTGAGGTAAGGGATAGTAAGGGATATTAAGGGATTTTAAGGGTTGTTATGATTTTCAGTTTCGTAATTTTTCTGATCTTCAAAAATTCTGGAAAAATTTGAAATGATATTTTGATGAGTTTTCTTGATTGTGTCCAAAAATGGTGATTTTTGGATGTATAGATTGAGAGTTATGAATTTTATGAGAAAAGACTATTTTAAAAGTAACTGCTTATAATTTCTTGTGGTTAACTCCAAAATTGATGAAATTTTTATTGGGAGTACATGTATATGATGGAAGTATACTCTGTTAATTTCAGAATTTTTAGACAAAAGTACAATTTTTGATAAATGTCTAAATATTCGGCTATTTTGGCCATATGAAAAATAGTAAATGACTTTTAAAAATTCTGAGAAAAATATATGTTCACTATGGGACTATATTATGCTAAATCCCAGAAAAGAAATATTTTTGGAACTGATTTGGTATTTTTTATAAAAATGGTCTAGTTATGAGTAAATGAATTAAATATGTTTTGTGAGGAAAGAAAATTGGAAAATAGGATTTTATGGCTTGAGAATCCTATATGAGGTATATGCAGATTTTTGATGAGGGTTTTGGCTATTGATGATGAAATCTTAAGAGTTGACATTTTATGATGATTAAATGCATTAATTAGTAAAGTGTAAACAATTTAAATAAATTGTTTATAAGCTTAAGAAATGTTATTCTTTCAATATCATTATACCGAAATATTGGTATAGATTTTATTGTGGAATTTCTACCTTTTTGAGTCGAGGTTACTATTCACGACAAAATTAGTTTCTTTTTCTAACCAAATTATAGTTGATTTATGAATATTGCTCTTGAAATTAAATCCATGTTTTGACCATATTATTTTTATAATCATATATAACATTTTTATAATCTTGATGTTGAAATTCTCTTTCGCTTGAGTGTAAAGATGGGTAAATTATTGGTATGATCATGACTATGGGTTCTCTTTGGCCAGTAGTGCAAAGTTGAATTGTTGACTGGTATGATCATGACCATTAAATTTATAATTGAATATCTTTAGCTTAAGTGCAAAGGTGAAATGATCAACATGGTTATAATTATTGTTTATATAAATTCTTAAATGATTATATATTCTTTGAGGTATTAATATATTTGGCATGTAGTGCAAATATGAATTGTTGAGGAATATCTTTGGCCTGTAGTGCAAAGATGAATTGTAGATGAATATCTTTGGCCCGTAGTGCAAAGAAGACCTGTTGTTGAATATCTTTGGCCAGTAATGCAAAGATGAACGGTTGAGGAATATCTTTGGCCTGTAGTGCAAAGATGAATTGTAGATGAATATCTTTGGCCTGTAGTGCAAAGATGGTCTGTTGATGAATATCTTTGGCCCGTAGTGCAAAGATAAACTGTTGTTGAATATCTTTGGTCGTAGTGCAAAGATGGATTTATTAGTATGATTATGAACAGGAACTGTGATTTGGTATAACCATGATCTTTGATGTTTCAGGTAAAGACATGTGATGAAAATATTCTTCGTCCTGGGTGCGAAGAAAAATTTAGAATCACAATTATGATTATGAGTTATTCATATGATTGTGGAAAGGAACTGTTGATTGATGTTACAGGGATAAAACATTGTTGATGGATTTTTAACATGGAGAAGATAATAGACTTTATAGTCTATTTGACTCTTCTAATGGATTGCTCGTTCCGCTGCAACTATGGTTGAAATTTTTATCATTTACCATATGTTCTAAATCTCTGATTTATTATTGATGAAGGCTACTGATAATTTAATTATCTTTAGTCATGATATTCTTTACTGGGCTAGTTGTGCTCACCCTTTTGCTTCACAATTCCTTTCAGGTAATAAGAGTGTAGCTGGGTCGAGCGAGGGTAACGGGGAAATAGAACAGTGGTCTCTAGCTGTGGATGTTCTCCCGAAGCAGTATAGAAAAGTTCATTTAGTAGTTATATTTGGTGAATCCAATAGGGTAAGGTGTACCCAACGTTGGAAGGGTGGTTTGCCACTATCATACAAGATGTCTAACGACATACAACCTCGTGTCATCATAAGACAAGGATGTGCTCATCCACTTGCTGAGTATATATACGAGCACTACCTATATAATCTTGGTGTTTGTTTAAAGTATAATTCTCAATTAGAGACAGTAGAGATAATGATATGTCAAGAGAAGACTCACCATTGGGAAGAATATGATAGTAATCTTCTCGTTTTTCTTTGGGGTCTATTGGGTCAACCAAGGATAATTCTGTGGCCATATGATATCTATCATAACCTAGACGCGTGGCCTCCCATGTACGAAGGTTTCCTTGAGCACTTCCCAAAGATTCTAATTTCTAAAACAGTTTTTGACTATACCTTTATGTAAGGTGTCATTGTGAGGTGATGTCCACGGTTAAAATATGAGTCACATTTGGTATATATTTGTATCCAAACTCACAGCATATGTGTTGTTGTATTTTGCACGACAATTGTTGTAATAAAATTGTAGTTGTTTTCTGTACCATGTATTTGACGACTCAGAATGGGTTGGGTGGAATGGACCTATTTTGGGGTCGTTACAGGTGGTATCAGAGCTTAGGGATATGATCTCTGGTGGAGATCGGGGAATATAACTAGGAGGGGAGAGATGCGTAAATTCTTCGCTAGTGTGTCCTACCTAAGCTTATTTGTTGGTTAGTCATAATATTGGGATATTATGTGATATGTTAATTTGTTTAATTAACCCTTATTTTATGGCAGTATTTGAGAATGGCAGCTGAGAATGCTAACAATGGAGTGAATGAGACTGTGGGGATACCTCTAATCACTAACCATGATAATGTGATGTCAGACGAAGAAGGAATTAGAGATATCTATGTGGTGAGTGAAGAATTGATAGTTGCACCCGAGATAGTCGCAGAGGTAACAGCTGAGACTGAGGAAGAAGAGGAAGAAGAAGTACCAGAGGAGAGTTTATTAGAGGTATTATATGATCAAAATGTAGAATTTCAAAATCGTATTCATGAGTTAGAAGAGCAGGCAGAAGAACGACAGGCGGTCGTGGAACAAAAGGATGCAACAATTCAAGCTTGTGTTACCCGATATGTGATGCTTGAACAGAAGCATTCTTTGGCAGAGTATAAGATGATAAAAATGGAATCTGAGCTGAAAGAAGAAAAAATTGAACGAGTGAGAATAAGTGATGCATGGGCAAAAGCCGCACGACACGTGGATATTTTCGAAAGAGATGTTCGATCTAAGAAGGCTAAAATAGATGATATGAATTTTTCTTTTTGAAAAGCAATTGGGAGAACCCAACATCGAGTTTTGAATTACCCTGTACATAGCGGTCAACCTGAATCCGATATGGATCGAAGATTGATGATTCAGATCATGAATGAGGAGTACGAAGAGGCAGTTGAGGGAGGAATATGTCCTATAGAAAGGTATATTCCAACGGTAATGATGACGCCAAATGCTGCTCCAGACAAGTCAAAGCCGAGTAGTTCGAGGGATGGCGGTTGTCATGACTTCCCAACAAATGAGGAACCCAAATGAAGTTATCATGGGAGATGAGCAATGGAGAAATCATGATGATCTGAGAGATAGAATCTGAAATGGAAGCAAGGTATTCTCAACTCTTCGAAATACCAGGTACGTAAATTTCGGGGACGAAATTTTATAAGGAGGGGAGATTGTAAGACCCCGAATTTTATGAAATAAAAGTATTCAATTTTTCTTATAATTACTAGTCAATAAATGGTTAAATTGATAAAAGTTTAAAGTTATGGGTGAAATATAAAAATTTTTTCAAAATAAGCAAGTGGTTATAAAATAATCATTGTTGTCGGGGAATATTCGTTTGGTCGTGGAATATTCTTTCTGTCGGAGAATATTCGTACGACGGCGCAGCTATTTGTGGGCCCCATAACGAATAACTGTCGGGTGAAGAAAAATGACAAATTTGAGTTTTTACAAATAACGGCGTAGTTGTTATCGTTAATACTGTTGAAATACCCGGTGGTTAAAATACAGTAATACGCGTTATTGCACAGTAGCACACGGTATTGCATAGTATTTTTGAAATTATTGATTCTTACGTAAGAAGGCACTACTCAATAATTGTTACAGTAATTACTGTTCAATATTTTATTTTATTGATTCAATAATTGCTACGTTGAAATTTTATATTATTGTTGTTCAATAATTGTTGCTGCACAGTATTTTCCATTATCAGATCAATAATTCATATTATTTGAATAGTATTATTAGATAGCATTATTGGCAATGTCTAGAAAGTTCTGTCTAAGGAGAGGTTTGGTCATCTAATTGCGCGCTAGTAAGGAGAAATCCTTATTGGAAAGCCCCCTCTTTCCTGGGAACGGCCTGGTTGTCATAAATGTGATTCTGTAATATTATTTGTGAATAATTAATTATTGATTCATATGATAAGAAAATATTTATTTTATGTGGATATAAATGAGGGATATATTTTTGTGGTTAAAATTGAAGGAGTTAATGTTGAGATTTTTATCAGTATTTTTGTCGGAATGGAGGTATTAAAAATCAGGATTTTTGAGATATTTTGCGGTGGTTATAATTTTTAATCCGACCGTTGGATCGTGGTAATTTTTGGATATGTTATACATATATAAGTTGAGTATATGTCCATAAATTTTGAACCGTTAAAAATGAACGTATGATTTGTTATGAATTTTAAGAGGTGGCTGATTCGAAATCAGGTTATAAATCATTTTTGGTGAAAAATTCTAGAATTGGTGGGCCCCACTTGTGGTTGGTGAAGAAATGTGCTGAATTATATTTCAAATGTGGTGGGTGGGAATAGTAGCAGGTAAAGCCATCAGGTTGCAGGTCAAACCTACCAAAATTTTCCTATAAATAGAGGGCTAAGTTAGAATTGAAAATCACACCAGAAACATAAGCTTTCTCTCTTTCTCTCTCTAGATTATTGAGTGTATTTTGTGAGTATTTAGATACTTGGTGAGTTGCTATTCATCAGTGCAAGTTTCCTTCAGCCTTATACCGATCAGAAGTACTGCTCTTTTGAGGTAAGGGATAGTAAGGGATATTAAGGGATTTTAAGGGTTGTTATGATTTTCAGTTTCGTAATTTTTCTGATCTTCAAAAATTCTGGAAAAATTTAAAATGATATTTTGATGAGTTTTCTTGATTGTGTCCAAAAATGGTGATTTTTGGATGTATAGATTGAGAGTTATGAATTTTATGAGAAAAGACTATTTTAAAAGTAACTGCTTATAATTTCTTGTGGTTAACTCCAAAATTGATGAAATTTTTATTGGGAGTACATGTATATGATGGAAGTATACTCTGTTAATTTCAGAATTTTTAGACAAAAGTACAATTTTTGATAAATATCTAAATATTCGGCTATTTTGGCCATATGAAAAATAGTAAATGACTTTTAAAAATTCTGAGAAAAATATATGTTCACTATGGGACTATATTATGCTAAATCCCAGAAAAGAAATATTTTTGGAACTGATTTGGTATTTTTTATGAAAATGGTCTAGTTATGAGTAAATGAATTAAATATGTTTTGTGAGGAAAGAAAATTGGAAAATAGGATTTTATGGCTTGAGAATCCTATATGAGGTATATGCAGATTTTTGATGAGGGTTTTGGCTATTGATGATGAAATCTTAAGAGTTGACATTTTATGATGATTAAATGCATTAATTAGTAAAGTGTAAACAATTTAAATAAATTGTTTATAAGCTTAAGAAATGTTATCCTTTCAATATCATTATACCGAAATATTGGTATAGATTTTATTGTGGAATTTCTACCTTTTTGAGTCGAGGTTACTATTCACGACAAAATTAGTTTCTTTTTCTAACCAAATTATAGTTGATTTATGAATATTGCTCTTGAAATTAAATCCATGTTTTGACCATATTATTTTTATAATCATATATAACATTTTTATAATCTTGATGTTGAAATTCTCTTTCGCTTGAGTGTAAAGATGGGTAAATTATTGGTATGATCATGACTATGGGTTCTCTTTGGCCAGTAGTGCAAAGTTGAATTGTTGACTGGTATGATCATGACCATTAAATTTATAATTGAATATCTTTAGCTTAAGTGCAAAGGTGAAATGATCAACATGGTTATAATTATTGTTTATATAAATTCTTAAATGATTATATATTCTTTGAGGTATTAATATATTTGGCATGTAGTGCAAATATGAATTGTTGAGGAATATCTTTGGCCTGTAGTGCAAAGATGAATTGTAGATGAATATCTTTGGCCCGTAGTGCAAAGATGACCTGTTGTTGAATATCTTTGGCCAGTAATGCAAAGATGAACGGTTGAGGAATATCTTTGGCCTGTAGTGCAAAGATGAATTGTAGATGAATATCTTTGGCCTGTAGTGCAAAGATGGTCTGTTGATGAATATCTTTGGCCCGTAGTGCAAAGATAAACTGTTGTTGAATATCTTTGGTCGTAGTGCAAAGATGGATTTATTAGTATGATTATGAACAGGAACTGTGATTTGGTATAACCATGATCTTTGATGTTTCAGGTAAAGACATGTGATGAAAACATTCTTCGTCCTGGGTGCGAAGAAAAATTTAGAATCACAATTATGATTATGAGTTATTCATATGATTGTGGAAAGGAACTGTTGATTGATGTTACAGGGATAAAACATTGTTGATGGATTTTTAACATGGAGAAGATAATAGACTTTATAGTCTATTTGACTCTTCTAATGGATTGCTCGTTCCGCTGCAACTATGGTTGAAATTTTTATCATTTACTATATGTTCTAAATCTCTGATTTATTATTGATGAAGGCTACTGATAATTTAATTATCTTTAGTCATGATATTCTTTACTGGGCTAGTTGTGCTCACCCTTTTACTTCACAATTCCTTTCAGGTAATAAGAGTGTAGCTGGGTCGAGCGAGGGTAACGGGGAAATAGAACAGTGGTCTCTAGCTGTGGATGTTCTCCCGAAGCAGTATAGAAAAGTTCATTTAGTAGTTATATTTGGTGAATCCAATAGGGTAAGGTGTACCCAACGTTGGAAGGGTGGTTTGCCACTATCATACAAGATGTCTAACGACATACAACCTCGTGTCATCATAAGACAGGGATATGCTCATCCACTTGCTGAGTATATATACGAGCACTACCTATATAATCTTGGTGTTTGTTTAAAGTATAATTCTCAATTAGAGACAGTAGAGATAATGATATGTCAAGAGAAGACTCACCATTGGGAAGAATATGATAGTAATCTTCTCGTTTTTCTTTGGGGTCTATTGGGTCAACCAAGGATAATTCTGTGGCCATATGATATCTATCATAACCTAGACGCGTGGCCTCCCATGTACGAAGGTTTCCTTGAGCACTTCCCAAAGATTCTAATTTCTAAAACAGTTTTTGACTATACCTTTATGTAAGGTGTCATTGTGAGGTGATGTCCACGGTTAAAATATGAGTCACATTTGGTATATATTTGTATCCAAACTCACAGCATATGTGTTGTTGTATTTTGCACGACAATTGTTGTAATAAAGTTGTAGTTGTTTTCTGTACCATGTATTTGACGACTCAGAATGGGTTGGGTGGAATGGACCTATTTTGGGGTCGTTACAGAATATCTTCAGCCTTTGGGGTAAAGATATTGAGTAAACATTCTATTAATCCTTTGTGGCAAGGAGAAACTGTTGATTTACATGATTATAAATATGAATTGTGAACTTAATTAAAATCTTTAGTGGTTGAGGTGAAGACATGTGATGAAAGTTCTCTTTGTCTTGGGTACAACGAAGAACTGTTGATGAGTATTACAGAAATAAAATATTAACGATGGACTTTTAATTTGGAGGAGAAAGTAGACATTATGTTCTACTTGACTCTTCTAATGGATTGTTGATTCCGCTGCAATTATGATTGAAAAGTTTTATTATCTATCATATGTTCTAAATCTCTGATTTATTATTGAAAAAAGCTATTGATAATTTAATTATCTTTAATTATGATATTCTTTACTGGGCTAGTTGTACTCACCCTTTTGCTTCAAAATTCCTTTCAGGTAATAAGAGTGTAGCTGGGTCGAGCGGGGATAACAGGAAAATAGTGTGATGGTCCGAGACTGTTGAAGTTTCTCAATACATTATAAAATGGCATGACTTGCAACAGATAATTGTATTGAGGACCTAAGATGTGTGTGTCGTATTTTATACGTCACTTAATAATTGATTTTGGCGAACAACAATAGGGTGATGGAACCTGACTTTGAAAGCGTCAAAAGTACACCTCCTTAGAATAAACAAGATAGTAATCTTCTTTGGGGTCTTGAAATATTTGCTGCTGTATTTTATATGGCATTGTAATAATTTGAGTTTGGATACGGTCTACGAGATAATATTGTATTAAAACTCACAGTTAACTGTTGTCGTACTCTGCACGACAGTTCAACAGTTGTATAAATGAAGTTTGTATTTAATTGTTATAGTGTGATATCTGGCGACTCAGAATGGGTCGGGTATACCTATTTTGGGGGCGTCACAACTCACGTCCAGAGAATTATCTTGATGCTTCTTGTAAGCATTATGCTCTGCGCGTGGTGCATTGTCAGCTGGTACTGCAGGAATGGGCTTTTCAATGACATAAAGCTTGCGCTCTTGTTTGAAGACAATCCTCAAGTTCCTATGCTAGTCAAGGAAATTAATTCCACTCAACTTGTCCTTCTCAAGGACTGATCGTAGTGAAAGACTACTTGTGTTGTTGTTGTTTGCCATTGATATCTACAATTTATAAGTGCAAAAATAATAAGTCAAATTACAGAGTTTTTGATATTATGTAATTGATAATAGTACAATTAAAATATACCTCCCACTATTTTATTCAAATTAATAGCCCTCACCATCAATTCGAAAAGTATTTTCTATTAAATCTTTCTAGTGAGCCAAGATCCATATTTCATTATGCCTTAAGTTAGCTTTGGCTATTCTCTCAAAACATAATTATTTAGGTAGACAACCCCTTGTCAATTATATCATATATAACTCCTGAATAGTTTGATAAACAACATTTATTTCTAGTCCATCTAATGGTACCTACCAAACTCCATGCCTCTAAGTCCACAATCCTATTGAGATAACTTAGTTAAGTCGGGCCCAATGATTTTAACAGTTTGGATATCACAATTATCCTATCACATCTTACCTAGATAAATAGGGTACTTTGCTTTGGCAAACCTACATCCATTGATCAATGTCTTGATGAGTGTTATTCATTGGAAGACATCTGATTTAGACTTAATAATTTAATGAGGGATTTTATAAATTAATTTAGATCTCACCAATTTTAATCTTATTAAGCATGCACATTATTTATCATATCATATCGTATACAAGCATAAATAAAGTGCAAAATTAAATGTGACACAGTTATGGCCCAATCCACTGTCAATCTTTTCAAGCTAATGAAAGATTGAAGGTCAATCTAAGGTGGTAAAAGATCTTCAAAATAGTAGCTTCCTTGGATCTTCCTCATACATGTGCCTTCTCTCCATCCTCAACTTTCATCATGTTCTTCATCTTTTCATCTACATCTTGTTATCGATTATTACATAACATAAAGAAACCTCGAGTTATATTTGAGGGGATGTAAATGAGAAGAGAATGTTACATCAGAATTTATAGAAAGGCATGACATGCAAGCCGTATTTCAAAACCAAAAACCACTAACCTATGGGTCAAAAGGCCATAACTGTGCATCATGCATATCACAATAAGCACATAACAGTTTATATATAATTAAAGAAAACTATATATATAATATATTGGGGTCACGACCATCGTGCGTTACGACGAGGGGCCCCTGGATAATTTTTTCGAACTACAATCTGTATTGTAGAATTTTTTCATACGAATCTCTGAAACAGTTTCAGAATCATATATTTAATCCACCAAAACTCTCATAATAACAATACACCCAATACATATCATATATGTCCAGTTTCAATTAATCATATTAAACCTACATGCTTCTAATCCAATTAGAACAGAAGTTGTATACTGTTATTACACCATTTAAGATACAATTAACAGAACATCAAATACATGCATATCTATTACTGATATTCATAATACCAGAATATGTTGATAAATAGAATATAATATATTCAATTTCATATATTCAATTTCAGATCGGCAAAATTGTATCATCATATATCATATATATCGAAAACAATATAATCAATTTCAGATCGGTAAAATTGTAACATCATATATCATATAAATCAAAAACAATAAAACACGTAATCCGAATTAATCGTTTCGCAAGTAGCTCTGATACCACAGTTGGGTTTCGGCACATAAACGCAGCGGAAATAAAATAAATTTTCAAAGCAATTTCGAAACCCTAAAATAGGATCTATGCGAAAACCATATTAATTCAATGGTTAGAAATTTATATCGATTATTGAAGGTGAAATTGATGCGATCGAATCTCCAGCGCAATCCAAACGAACCGCGCCTCTACGGTATCCACACGAACGCCCTATTGTATTCAAAAATGTCCAAATTGTCAACATGATATTACTTTATAGAGTAAAATTCAAGAATAATATTGTATCAAAAATAATTTGGACTGAAAAGAAATCAATTTTTGTCATGAATAGTATCCCGAGTGAATAGTAACTGAATGAATAGTTTCCCGTAAATAGTACTTCGGGAATAGTACCTCGTGAATAGTACTCCGGCATGAAAAAGTTAAAACTTTATCAAGAATGTTCAGAATAATATTTCTATGAAAAGATACTGGATGAAGCGCAAATATCAAGGATATTCTACTAATTTTATGGAGTATAGAAACCAAAACTTAACAAAATGAGTTTAGAATTCTGAGTCTGAAACGAAATAATATTACTTACATACTACAGAGTATGGAAGAAAATATTATTTCTTTCAAATACTGAACAAAAATAATATCTCTTATCTTAAAAAGAAGAGTATTCCAACTGGTAGGGCATAGATATTCTTGAAGAAAACTTATACTGTTTTCTACACTCAAAACTTCCTTAAACTCTAAAGAAATACGCTCAATATTATAGAAGAAGAATTCTCTGATTCTGGTGTGATTTTTAATTCTAACTAAGCATCCTATTTATAGGAGAATAGAAAGGATACTATTTGAAAAAAAAAATCACGGACACAACAGTAAAGGAATTCACGGATTGATTCTGCAGATTAACAACCGCCTAACTTTTCAAATTGATACCTTATGTTCAAATAAAACAAACTTATATATATATATATATATATATATATATATATATATATATATATACACACACACACACACACACACACACATAATAGTACTCCCCTTTTTCTATTCCACTCGTGATTTCAAAAATTTCCCCACCCCTGACTTTTTTTCCAATATATGGGCCCCACCACTTAAGTCACTTTCACACACACGTAACAACATATATATATACTCTACCGATTATTTTAAAAAATAGGTAAATGAGGGGTCCATAAATAAGCAAATTTATAACAAATATCTAAAAAAAATTCCCTCAATATTTTTAACAACATTTATTCATCATTATTATTATTCGCAATATTTAACAACCAGATCGTTCCCAGGAAAGAGGGGGCTTTTCAATAATGATTTCTCCCTATTGGCGCGTAATTAGATGACCAAACCTCTCCTCGACAGAACTTTCTAGACATTGTCAATATTACAAATAATAATATAAATAACTTTGTCGTCTCAATTATTGATTTAATAATATAAAATAATAACAATAAGTGAATTAGATAACGTGAGATACTATGCAACAATTACTGTAGCAATAATTTAGTATAACTGAGTGACTTCTCACGTAAGCATCAATAATCAATACCGTGTGCTACTATGCAACCACGCGTATTACTATACTTTTCATCACCGGGTATTTTAACAGTTAACGGTACAACTTCCGCCGTTACTTTTATAAAAAGATATTTCTGTCATTTTTTAACTTTGACAATAATTCCGCTGTGGGGTCCACCAATAATTGCGCCGTCGTACGAATATTCCTTGTTAAAACGAATATTCCCCGACCAATCGAATATTTTATAACAACTTACTTTTGTAAAAATTATAAATATTACCCATAACTATAACATTATATCAAATCCACACCATAATATTCAAAAATATATTTCGAAAAAAATTAATCTTTATCCATGAAAGTTGAGGTCTTATATACTTTTTCTATCTCATCCCTACCTTCTCTCATTGTCTCAATAAATCATCTCCCTTATATTAATAGTTTTAAACTTCTTATAAAAGGGTAGTGATAAAATTTCACACAAATTTTAATTATTAAATGATAATATTAAATAATTTTCTTAATCCTTGCGCAAAAATCTTAAACGAAAGTTATTAATTTAGGAACGGAGGGAGTAATAAATTCATAGGTAGAATTGTCTTCAATTACTTACTATAGTGAGAACATAAAAAAGTCAACCCATGACAATCATAAACAAAATTATGTACTACCTCCATTTTATAATATAGTAATATTCGTTTTTGCTTCATGTTCAAGAATTAAGAAAATCATTTAATACTATCATTTAAAAATTAAAATTTATATGAAATTTCATCACTACCCCTTTATGGGAAGTTGAAAACTATTAATACAAGAATTTTTTTTTTGGGACAATGAGAGAAGTTATAATGGGTGATATAGAAAACTAAATAATTTATTAATCAAAATTATAAAAATTTTACCTAACTCTATGTAACATATGCTATCAAAATTTGATTCTCGCACAACAATCTATCATCTTCTTATTATATTTTAATTTATTAATTGCATGTATAAATTTATTATTAACAAAATAAATAATTCTACCGCAACGCGCGAGTTTGTATCTAATGAACAACTAAAAGGGATTTGTTCGAATTTATATTTACATATTTACTTTATTAAATTATTGAAAGTCTATCTTTCTTTGAATTTAATGTAATTAATTCCTGCAATAAATTAATGCCCAATACAAAATAATACTACTCCATTCCTTAATATAAGTCGTTTTAGAAAAATATTTTTGTTCTTTAATATAAGTCGTTTGAGAATTTCAAGTAACCATTAATTGTTTAGTTTTCAATATTACCCCAAGTATTAAATATAACTTTGGTTCTCTCACTATTTTCTATTCAATAAATAACAATCTCTTACTCTAATACAAGGGTAATATAGACAATTGATATTATAGTTAATGCTATACAATCATTAACTTAATATTTGTGCACAACTCTAAAATGACTTATATTAAGGAACGGAGGGAATAAATATTAAAATTTAGAAACGGAGGGAGTAATAAATTCAAGGTAGAATTGTCTTCAACTGACTATTGTGAGAACGTAAAAAAGTCAACCCATGACAATCGTAAACAAAATTAAGTACTACCTCCATTTCATAATAGTAATATTCGTTTTTGCTCCATGTTCATGAATTAAGAAAATTATTTAGTATTATCATTTAAAAATTAAAATTTATATGAAATTCCATCACTACCCCTTTATGGGAAGTTGAAAACTATTAATACAAGGAAGAAATTTTTTTGGGACAATGACAGAAGTTATATAGGGGTGATATAGAAAATTAAATAATTTATTCTCTTAGAAAGTTATAAACCACAAATAAATTGGAACAATTTTTTTACTTTAAAAAGTCAATTATTATAGAATGGAGATAGTAATAGATAAAATATATAGGACTATATATCTGATAATTTATTTTGTATTTTACAAAAGCAAGGGATCTTAATTAGGATATATAATCTATAAAAAAATATTTGAGGTCTATCGATAAATCCCTCTCTCTGTATAGATAAGTTTTTGCATGTCTAGTTAAATTAATTTATTTCAAGTTATTTTTGTATTTAATTAATTTCTATATAAAGGCCATAGCCCCATCTATAAAAGGCCAGCCACAACAAATTTAACAACTACACAAACTTGAATAGCTCTCTGTTATTCATTGATACTCAGATACAGATATAATGGAGTCTGTTTTCTTGTGTTTGTACTTCACTTGTCTTGCTACATTGTTTCTTTACTTGTTCCGTGTGAAAATCGGAAGCAAAAACGCCAAACTTTCACTCCCTCCCGGCCCAACAGCTTTCCCTTTCGTGGGATGCCTCCCCCAAATGCTCATAAACAAGCCGGTTTTTCGTTGGATCCATAAAGTTATGGATGACATGAACACCCAAGTGGCTTGTTTTTGCTTCGGAAAGGTTCATGTTTTTGTTGTCACTGATCCAAAACTTGCATGCGAGTTCCTGAAGAAAGAAGACGCCAGCTTCGCTTCACGACCTGTATGCATGGCTGCAGATATCTCGAGCGGCGGTTACTTAACCGTCGCTACGAATCCATTGAGCAACCAATGGCAAAGGATGAGAAAAATCCTCTCCACCGAACTGTTGTCACCGGCCAAACACCGATGGCTTCATGACAAAAGAATGGACGAAGCAGACCACTTCGTCCGCTTCGTCTATAAAAAGTGTATGGAAGGGGGTATAGTGAACTTGAGGGTTGCAAGCCAACATTATTGTGGAAATGTGATTAAAAGGATCGTTTTTAACAAGAGATTTTTTGGGAAAGGAATGGAGGATGGTGGGCCCGGTGTTGAGGAAATAGAGCATGTTGACTCTCTTTTTGCAATTCTTGGGCATCTTTACTCTTTTTGTGTGTCAGATTACCTTCCATTTTTGAGAGGGTGTGATTTAGATGGTCATGAAAAGGTTATAAAGAAGGCCGTACAAACCGTCAAGAAGCACCAAGATCCTCTAATTGATGAGAGGATTAGACAATGGAAAGATGGTAGCAGAAAAAAAGAAGAGGACTTGTTAGACGTAATGATATGTCTTAAGGATTCCTCAACAGGCGCATCAATATTATCAGCTGACGAAATCAAAGCTCAAGTATTTGTAAGATTCTCTCTCCTTTCATTTTACGACTAAAAAGTTATAGATACTTATACACAAAAATTGTGCATGCATAAACAATATAAAAAATAAAATGTAGGATCTATATATAAATATTGATGTTTTCACATTTTTATTAATGTGCAATAATACATAAGTCCTACTCTTGTTGCACAATTTTTTATATATAATTTGTAAACATGGTATTATTTTCATTTATATTATAAAGCTGGAGAAAAAAATAACCGTTTTTTTGTTGTGAACAATTTTGTGAAGCTTTTTTGTGCTTCTTCTTTATCTTTTCAATCCTTTTTACTTTCTCTCTTCTACTTTCTTATCCATTTTACTCTCCCACTCTCTCACACACAAATCTTTTCACATTACATCACACAATACTAGAGGTCTTAAATTTTTAATCTCAAAAAGTGTCTTAAATAATGTGTGATCATTATATTATTTGGATAAATTTTTTATTACTAGCGTAGTATAACATAAAATACATTTTCTCTTATTCAATTTCACATCATTTGATACACATTTAATACTAAAAATTTGAGACCCTCTTTTAACTCTTCCTTTTTAAAATGTCCTCATGTATATATATATAATTAAATTAAAGTATTGCTACAGACACAAACTATTTTATAAACTGCTGATGTGGCATACTCCACCTCAGCGTATTGATCAATAAATTGTTTCAATGTAGTCTTCGGTTCCACACAATATGCTGAGGTGGAGTATGTCACATCAACAATTTGTAAAATATTTGTAAAATAATTTGTGTCTCTAACATTATTCATTAAATTATCCTAAAATGACAATTTATTGGAAATGAATTCACATGCAGGAACTAATGCTAGCAACCGTGGACAATCCATCAAATGCTACCGAATGGGCATTTGCTGAGATGCTCAACAAACCCCAATTACTGGAAAGGGCTACAAAAGAAATAGAGCATGTGGTTGGGAGGGATAGGCTTGTGAACGAATCCGATCTCCCATTACTCAACTATGTCAAAGCATGTGCAAAAGAGTCTTTTCGCCTCCACCCGGTTGCACCATTCAACATACCACACGTGGCGGTTGTCGACACGGTCGTAGCCGGCTACTCCATTCCTAAGGGAAGTCACGTGTTACTGAGTCGACCTGGACTCGGTCGAAATCCTAGGGTCTGGGAGGATCCTCTTGAGTTCATCCCTGAGCGCCACCTCAACAACGATGGCTCCAACGTGGTTCTCACGGATTCGGAGTTTAAAATATTGTCGTTTAGCAGTGGAAAGCGTGGTTGTGTTGGGGTGACACTTGGCACAAACGTCACCACTATGCTATTGGCTAGGCTTCTTCAAGGATTTACTTGGAGTGTTCCACCAAATATGACAAAAATTGACCTGCTTGAGTCAAAGACAGATCTCTTTCTTGCCAATCCACTTCTTGCATGGGCGAAGCCACGTTTGCCTCGCAACCTTTATCCTATAGCTTAATTAATTGAGGCTTAAGTTTTTATATCTACGTTATGCTGAAATATATATATATAGCTTAATTAATTGAGGCTTAAGTTTTTATATCTACGTTATGCTGATATATATATATATATATATATATATATATATATATATATATATATATATATATATTAAAGCTTGGTAGTTTTTGTTATATGTATTAATCACCGACGGATTTACCTTTGGGACAGTGGGGTCAATTGACCCCATTGAATTTTGAAGAGCTGGTTATTTATTTATTTTTAATTTTATAAAGTGTTTTGTGAAAATAAAAAAATTCAGACTAAAGACTATTAAATGTCTCAAATTTCTATTAACACTAACTCCACTCTTTTATATTGTTTAGTAATTTATATTGAAAATAATATTTTTGCATCTACTGAGATGAGGTTATCATTGCAATAGTTTCAAGCAATGAATTAAGTATCGAAAAATGTTATTATAAATAATATTTTAACAATATTATTTATTTTTGTAATTTAATTTAGAGGACACGGGAGATGAGGGACACCTCACGTTCTTGCGCGAGGTGTCTCTTATAATAACAATGTTTTTAAAAAATTATAAAATACTATTTTGTACATAACATGAGAGGATGTGTATTCAATTACATAAAACGACCTCGATTTTATAAGATAACTCACATAATTATTTGCAATGTCTCACATTCTTTTTTGCCTTTATTTTATTATATTTTATTTGCTTGTAAATTTTGTTTTAAAAAAATTGACCCCACTAAATTAAGGGGCTTGATCCGCCCCTAATATTAATGTATAACTTAATTTTTTATGTTATGTTATGGTCATTCTCGATTTTTAAGAAAAGATTATATATCCCTAAATTTTTAATATCACATGATTCAATACTCTCTACATTTTAATATACTCGCCACCCACATTTGAACATATATAATTCTATATTTTATTTTAATTTTTTCTCTAATTTATCCTCATTTACAAATTTTAATTGTCTCCAAAATGTGCAAATATTTTCTGCAATCATTCAACATGAATAAATTTATTACCCATGACATGCAAATTAAATGGATCCGATTAATATGAAGTTATTTTTTTAGTAAATTGGTCAATTAGCCAATAGAATATTGACACACATATAACATCGCTTGCGTGTCGGTATTCTATTGGTCAATTGACCAACTTACTCCAAAATAAACTTCGTACTAACCACTTCCAAATTAAATTGTTAGAAAATTAAAATATATTATTAGCTGTACCACATCATAACTCGTTGACTAAGCCGTTCAATGCTCATGTATAATTATTATTTCCAATTTTTCTTCTTCTTTATTCTAGGAATATTGGTGCAAATTTATTGTTCTTTGTTAGGCTATTTCTCACTTGTATGGTAATTAATTATCATTAATGACTTGCTTAATTGCTAGTAGTACGCAACTGGTTAATTGATGTATTAATGTGAAGAAACAGAAGAACAACAATCAAGGGTAGAAAAAGCCAAATTAGGAACGTATAAACCACATATATCCCTTTTTTATTCAATTTTTCTTGTAAAAAATATAGGGTTATATATAGGCCTGACAAAATATGGTTATAGGTTAGTTTTGATTTTCAAAATATGGTTATGGTTCCATTTAAGAACTAAAACTATATTAACCATTTTTAATATGAGTTGTGTGGGTTGGAACTATATGGTTATGATTCAAAACCATATTAACCATTTTAAGATGTTTTGATTTTTAAACAAAACTTTTGAAAAATAAAATTGTGACCGTCACAATTAAATTAATTAAGTAATAATATGATATAAAAATTATTAATATAAAATCATTTAATTAATTGATTCAAAATTTTTTATCCAATCATTTAATTAATTGATTCAAAATAATAAGAAAAAGCTCGGATACAAAATCAATATTTTGATTGTAATTTTTAAAAATTACAATTTTGTACCATCATTGGTAGTACTTTTGAATGTTTACAATATTAAATGGTGCATTAATTAAAATTAGTAAATTCATTCAATAAATGATTATTTTTAAAAAAAAAATCAAATAAAACTCTCTTCGTAAAGCAAAAGAAATATATCATAAACTTCCTCTGTTCCTGTAAATCTAGCCTTTTTAGAGAGATGTGTCCTTTTTAGAGAGATGTGTTCATTTTTATTTACCATTTGTACATTTCAAGAAAAATTACCGAATTAGTCTTCCATATTATCCTAAAACATTAAATATTAGTAATTTATTTTATTTTTCATCTTTCCAATGTATTTAAAATTTATTTTCTTTTTAAGATGGTTGAACCTGCAGCAGAATAACTAATTAATTTAGGATCAGAAATTACAAAGCTTCCAGCAATGATAGACTTTGGATCAATTGTATTAACGTTAGCATACCAAGATTTTGGAACAGGTGATTGATTTCTTCCTCGGAATAGAATATGGGTTGAAAAATAGTTAACCGATTCAGAATTATATTTATTTTAAAAAATAAGGGTCCAAACTTTAACCAACCTGAATAAATAAAAATGGTTAACCAACCCATTTGGTTTCAATTAATATGATTTGACCCAACAGTTAACTAACTATATTGTCAGGTCTAGTAATATATATATATATATATATATATATATATATATATATATATATATATATGTTGGTTGTCAACTTCTAATACTAGATACTCCATATGTCCCATAATATATGATGTTTTAAATAATTTTAATTTTTTTTTAAAATTATTTGATATTTTATATAATCTATGAGAATTAGGCATAATTTTTCCAAATTTATCCATAACGGAAAAATGTTACAGATGAGAGAGAAAACTTAATTATACAACTGTCGTGTAAAATACGACAAAACATAAGTTGTGAGTTTAAATACAACACTTTCTTCTAAACAAGATTCAAACTCAAAATAAGCCCTCAATACATTTATTTTTACACTATTTCATAGAATAGTGAGGACTATTAATGATATCCTCTGAATCGTCACTCCGTTCCCCGACTAGTTCCCGCTACGTAATCATTTCCTGAAGATAACAATGAAAGTAAAAGGGTGAGCTCAACTAGCTAGTAAGAAATATTATGATTAAGATAATGCAGAATAAATTATCGTTAGCCTTCAACAGTGTTAAACTGATAAAATATAACAAACATCAAGTTTAACTGCAGCGGAACAAGCAATCCATTAAAAGAGTCAAGTAGAGAATAAAATCTACTATCTTTTATGATTTAAAAGGTTTTTATCACTTTTATCGCTGAGACTCAGCTTAATAAATAATCTACATCATCCCTGCACTACGGCCAAGGATACTCATTAGTATTACAACCACAAATTATTCATGCATCACAGCCAATGATATTCGTATATTCATCAATGGTCATGATCATGCCAACCACTGTCCATCAATGCACTACGGGCCAATGAGGACTTTTATCACATCATTTGTAACATTACGGTCATGATTATACTGAATAATCCCTGGTCATAATCATATCAAGTCTATCTATGCACTACATGTCATAGATGACTTTCAACAAAATATAAACGTGAGGATGATGACAATGATATAAGAATTCAATAAAACAAGTTCAAGAATTAATTAATCCAAGAACCAATAATGTCCAAATTGTCAACATGATACTGCTTTGTGCAGTAAAATTCAAGAACGCTCAGAAGAATATTTCCATGAAAAGATACTGGATGAAGCGCAAATATCAAGGATATTCCACTAATTTCATGGAGTATAAAAGTCAAAATTTTAACCAACTGAATATAATAAAGAATGGAATAACAAAAGAAATCACCATGCATGCGATAGACCGCACAGACAGGTTATTCCAACAGGAAACTTAATAATGGAACCAGGTCATGCGTAAACGCACCGACAGGATATTCCGACAAAATAATAAATAATGAAACTAGGTCCTGCGTAAAACGCACAGACATGATATTCTGACAGAATAATAAATAATAGAATCAGGTCCGGCGTAAACGCACAGACATGATATTCTGACAGAATAATAAATAATGGAACCAGGTCCGGCGTAAAACGCACAGACATGATATTCTAACAGAATAATAAAGAAATGAATAACAGAAGAATTTCACCAAGTATAAGGTAGCCCGCGTATACAGGTTATTCCAATAAAATAATAAAGAATGGAATAACAGATGTTCTCTTCATGAATACAAAAGAAATAATACCCCTTACCTTAAGAAGAAGAATACTGGATATATGACTAGTGCAGTAGCATAATACTTTTCTTCTTTCTCTCTATAACTTCTCTCTCTAGAGTTTCAGTGAATTCGTAAGAAATAATGAAGGAATGAGCTTCTATTTATAGAGGAATGGACTGCATAGTAATTAATTCATGAACGGTCCAGATTGATTTACTTTAATTTGACGGTCCATATTTAAAGCAAAATCTTTTAAATAAAATATAAAATATTCTATTTATAATCTAATAAAGCGAATAACTTTATAAAAGATTTTACTATGCAAACATTATGCAGGCACTATGCAAATACTATGCATAATAAAATATAATATATTCTAATTATTGTCTAATAAAATAGATAACTTTATAAAAGTATTCTGTTTTATATAAAAAAAATTTACTATTAGCCTAATAAAACGAATAACTTTATAAAAGTATTCTGTTTTATATAAAAAGCTTTTCTGTTTTATTACATTAATAATACCAATAAAACAAAACTGAGTGACTTATCACGTAAGCATCAATAATCAATACCGTGTGCTATTACGTAACCATGCGTATTACTAGTAAAACTTCCGCCGTTATTTTCATAAAGTATTTTTGTCATTTTCTCAATCCGATAATAATTATGTTATGGGGTCCACCAATAATTATGTCGTCGTACGAATATTCCCTGTTAAAACGAATATTCTCCGACCAATCGAATATTATATAGCAACTTGCGTACTTTGTAAAATTTATAAATATTACCCACAACTATAACATTATATCAATTTCACTCCATAATATTCAAAAATGATATTTATAAAAAATTTATTTTTATTTATAAAAGTTGAGGTCTTACAAAATAGTTATATGAAAGTAACCAGAACATGTTTTAATGGTAACCAAAACAGAAACAACCTGTATATCCAATCAAATACATAGTTTATTATGACTTGGATTTATTATTTACAAAAATAATACATCCACAAACTAATGATGCCTTAAACTTCTCCAACTGACTTGGGTTCAATTTCTTGATAATAATGCTGGGGACTTCCATGTCACACCAATATATAACTTTTTCAGTGAATTTTTTGTTGCATTCATCATAGTAAAGATCTCATAACTGCAAATAAATAAAATAAGATTTACACAGTCATTAGTAACTAGATATAAATAATATTTATAACATAAACAGTTACGTAGTGACCAATAACTAATAACATACTAACCAAAACATAATATAACAATTACACAGTAGTCAAAACAGACTATAACAAATAACCAACATCCCACATTGACTGCACAATAATAGTTATCATATCATAATATAACATTAACCATACCATAATAAAGCAGTAACCAAAAAGTTATATTATATAATCTAATGGTGACCAAAATATAAATAACATGTAGTACAGACCATTTTATGTAGTAAACAAACAGTTATATATAATATTAACCAAAACATAATTTAAAGGTCACCAAAATAAAAATATGTATACCAAAAAATATACTAAAGAAGTAACCAAACAGTTACATGATAGTAACCAAATCATGTTTTAATGGTAACTAACACATAAACAACATGTATACCAAACCCAGTTTAGTCAACCAATGTATACTAAGCAAATACATTGAAACCAAAACAACATATAAAAGTAACCAAAATTCCAATTGAGGGAAAAAAATAGTATCCAAATCATAAGCCAACAACAACAAAAAATATACTAATGAAGTAACCAAACAGTTATATGTTAATAACCAAAATATATATTAATGGTAACCAATACATAAACAACATATAGACCAAACACAATTTAGTCAACCCATATATACTAAGCAAATACATGGTAACCAAAATAACAAAAAACAGTAACCAAAATCCCAACTCAAGGAAACAAAAATAGAATCTAAATCAGAAACTAACAATAACAAAAAATATACTAAAGAAGTAACCAAATATTTATATGATAGTAACCAAAATATGTTTTAATGATAACCAATACATAAACAATATGTACACCAAAACCAGTTTAGTCAACCATGTATACTAAGCAAATACATGGTAACCATAACAACATAAAAAAGTAACCAAAATATCAAATCAAGGTAACAAAAATGGTATCCGAATAACAAATAACAGAAACTAAAACATAATGCAGAAGTAACCAAACAGTTATATAATAGTAACAATAACAAAATTTAAATTAACACACCTTTAAAAAATTTTGGATTAGAAATATGATAAACACGTAATTCATACATTTTATTATCCCTAATTTTGTCCTTTTAAATATATTAGTTTATTAAATTAATATATTTTATTTTATTTTGTAGGATTTAATATTTGTTGCAATAAAGTCAAAATCTTGGTGATCAAGCGATATTTAATGCTCTTATTCATATAAAGAATGTCCAAGAAGAATCCTACAAGGAGAAGGAAAGAGGTAGACCAATCTTGGCGTGCAAGTCAAATCCAACAAGAGAATGGAAAGTATATCTAGAAGATCTTTTTGAGAAGTTGATTAGGAACAAAACTGTTCAAGTTCAATGAACCTAAATTAGGGTTTCAAGTTATTTTTCCTATAAATAGGCCTCTTATTTTAAAGAGAAGGGCACCACTTGTTATTTTTTTTTCTTAGTTTTTCACTAGTGTAGAAGGGAGTAAGTTATTTAGAGTTTATTTTTTTCTTATTCCAATCACGTGTGAAACTACTGTCAGGGAGTATTTGTATCTTTCTTTTATTTATATAATAGAAATTCTCTTTTTAATTATTGTTCTTATTTCATGCGAATTGTAGTACTAATATTATTTATTTTTGTTTTTAATTTCATGGCTAGCTAAATTTCTAATACCTAGGATTATGATGAAACTAAGTATTTCATAATAATATTTTCTTTCCGTTCCAAAATTAATGCCTAATTATTTTCGCCTTCATATTTTTCTCCGCATAAATTGCATATGATTTTTATATTGATTGCGAGGTTTTGATAAATTATAGTTAATCTGTGAATTTTTCATAACTTATGCTTGCCCATATTAATTATATGAATTATTATTTTTAAAGGGAATGAAGAATAATTTGGGAATTAATTTAAGAAATTATTTATTATGTTAATATTTGGTGGATTCTAATTCCTAGGTATCTTTTCTCATTAATAGTTTCCGTTCTTAATTAGTAGTTTGAATAATTCAGTTAATAAATTTTCTCCACCATATTTATTTTTAATTCGCCTAAAATATTAATTAAGGATATATTAAAGAATTAATCTTGTCTCTGTGGGTTCGACCTGTACTTGCCAGTTCTTTAATTTGACACTGTGCACTTGCAGTTACATATTTTTAACAAATCAAGTTTTTGACGCCGTTGCCGGGGACTAGAATTAATTTTTATTTATTCCTTAATTTTTATTTATTCGAATTAGTTTTTTTTTCTCTTCTAATTTTTTTTCCAGGATTATTGAAGCGGATCGAAAAGATAAAGATTTTATTGTTGCGCTTTATTCGGTACTTCGTATCTCCATATTTTAAAAAAAATTAAAAAAATATATATAATAGTTTAGTTTTTTTTTTATATATTTTTTTGTGTGTGCGACTTTCGTGGTTTGTTGTCTATTTATTTTGTTATTTGTGGAAAAATAGATTCTTATTATAGTTGGAATAATAATTTTGCTTGGGATCAAGAACCCTATGAAAATTTTAATGTACACCAAGTAAATCAATTTTTTCCAAGTTATGAAAATTCTTACCTAAGTTCATATACATATCCATATTCATATTCATATCCATATTCGGATCCAGAACCTCAATATCCACAAGAAATATCAAATGAAGTAGAGGAAAGACTTAGTGCCTTGGAGAAAACTACGGAAATTTTAATGGAAGAGCAGTTTAGTATTATATCTCGTCTAGAAATTTAAATGAGTCGATTAGCCACTATAATAAATGAACAAGAAGTGGGTGAATTTTCTAGTAACTCTGAGGTTAGTTTTAAAAATCTTGATGGTTGTGCAAATGATGAGGAAAGTAAAATTTTATATTTAATTCTACACAATTTGAGTCAAGCGTATTTGAGGAGTCTACAAATTATGAGTCTATGCCTAAAATTGATCATGTTGCATTTGATGAGTCTGTTGAAAAAGTCTATAAGCCTAAAGTTCCATACCCCTAAAGACTTATTCCTAAAAATATCACTCATTGATTTTTTGGACCAGCCCATTAAAGGAAACATAATTCAAGAGTTGTCAATGACCCAAGAAATAATAGAAAATAGACTCTTGATTGAAAAAGATTCAATTGATTTTTTCTTAAATCACCTTGACCAAAATTGCAATGAATTCGAATATTTAGATAAGGTCAATGAGCCGTTGAGATCCACTACAAATAAATCAACTAAACTAGAACATGTATTTAAACAAATTCTTCCATCATTTGAACATGTTAATGAAAGTTTTCTTGAAGTAAAATTTAAGCATAACTGTGATGAAAATTCTGACTATTTTTAATTACGCAGACCTCCTGAAAATCATACGCAATCCACTTTAGGTTGTCTGTTTGTATCCCTGATCATTTACATTCGCATAGTTGTTAGGATGCATAAAATTTGTAGATATGTACATTTGTTTTCTTTCTCACCACATATTTTTGCAGAACAAATGCCCCGCCCCGCATACAAGGTGCAATTTTTTTTCATATCTTTGTTCTCTTTTCTTCATTTGCATACATTGAGGACAATGCATGATTTAGGTATGGGGGGGAGTTTGTTTGTATTATTGTATTAGATTTTTTTTATTTTTTATTTTTATTTCTCTTTTTAGGAAAAAATAGTAAAAAAAACACAAATTTTTTTTTTAAAAAAATAAAATAAAAAAATTTATTTGACTTTTTATGGATTAAATTAATTCTAATAAGTGTTTGTGGAGCAAAACTCATGAATAAGATTGAAAGATTTAGAACTCTTGAATCTTTGATAAGGTACAAAATCTTAGTTCGAAACACCATCTGGATTAAAATTGATTTCACAAGTATTTTTGCACTTCACGTTTACACTAATTCTTAATTGTGGGGTATAAATCATGATTCGAGTAATTTCAAAAAAAAGAAAAGAAAAGAAAAGAAGAAAGAATGAAAAAAATGAAGTTGAGAAAAGTTGAAAAAAAAAAGAAGAAATAAATAACTGCTTCAATGTCTATTAAACGAAATAACTGGGTATCCAAGCCTTAGGAAGCATCGATATTCATGCTAAAAAGTGTGATGGATAAAAGCAGCTTGACTAGTCTAGTTTTGTGGCCTTTGTTACTCGAGTAAGTAAGCCCTTAGGGGTGTCTCTACATCTAGTGCCCTAAAGTCATCTGATTTGGGAGTCATTGGTCCAACGCTCGCTCTACATGGGTAACTCTGAAAAGCCTAAGAAAATGAGACATTGCACAAGTCAAGAATCAAAATTGAAAAAAATGGAAAAAAGGAAAAAAGAAAAAGAAAAATGAGCTTACTTGGTTTTTATTGTAAAAATCTCTACTAAGAGTTACATCATATACACAATGCATGCATCACATGAAATTGATTTAATGAAGGATGGTGTCTAAAATGAAGATTGAGTATTTTTGATAAGGTAAAAGTGTGATTTTAAATTTAATCTTGCTTATGTATAATGCCCATAGATATTTAAAAGTTTTTTTCAAATTTCATAATTTGTTGAACCTAAAAATATTTTTTAAATTTTGTGGGTATACACAACTCGTCCACTTGGGTAACCTTGAGATTTAAAGGCTTGTTGCACATGCTAAGTGCAATCGTGTTTCCTACGAAAATGGGGTAGTGTAATTTTTATTTTATTTTTATTTTTATTTATTTTACTCGAGTACGAGCAAAAGCTAGGTATGGGGGTATTTGATAAACACGTAATTCATACATTTTATTATCCCTAATTTTGTCCTTTTAAATATATTAGTTTATTAAATTAATATATTTTGTTTTATTTTGTAGGATTTAATATTTGTTACAATAAAGTCAAAATCTTGGTGATTAAGCGATATTTAATGCTCTTATTCATATAAAGAATGTCCAAGAAGAATCCTACAAGGAGAAGGAAAGAGGTAGACCAATCTTGGCGTGCAAGTCAAATCCAACAAGAGAATGAAAAGTATATCTAGAAGATCTTTTTGAGAAGCTGATTGGGAACAAAACTGTCCAAGTTCAATGAACCTGAATTAGGGTTTCAAGTTATTTTTCCAACAAATAGGCCTCTTATTTTAGAGAGAAGGGCACCACTTGTTATTTTCTTTTTCTTAGTTTTTCACTAGTGTAGAAGGGAGTAAGTTATTTAGAGTTTATTTTTCTCTTATTCCAATCACGTGTGAAACTTCTGTCAGGAAGTATTTGTATCTTTCTTTTATTTATATAATAAAAATTCACTTTTTAATTATTGTTCTTATTTCATGCGAATTGTAGTACTAATATTATTTGTTTTTATTTTCAATTCCATGGCTAGCTAAATTTCTAATACCTTGAAGCTAAGTATTTCATAATAATATTTTCTTTCCGTTCCAAAATTAAGGCCTAATTATTTTCGCCTTCATATTTTTCTCTGCATAAATTGCATATGATTTTTATATTGATTGCAAGGTTTTGATAAGTTATAGTTAATCTGTGAATTTTTCATAACTTATGCTTGCCCATATTAATTATATGAATCATTATTTTTAAAGGGAAGGGAGAATAATTTGGGAATTAATTTAAGGAATAAGAAATTATTTATTATGTTAATATTTGGTGGATTCTGATTCCTAGGTATCTTTTCTCATTAATAGTTTTCGTTATTAATTAGTAGTTTGAATAATTCGGTTAATAAATTTTCTCCACCATATTTATTTCTAATTCGCCTAAAATATTAATTAAGGATATATTAAAGAATTAATCTAGTCTCTGTGGATTCGACCTGTACTTGCCAGTTCTTCAATTTGACACTGTACACTTGCAGTTACATATTTTTAACACATCAAAATATCTTCTGGCTATGAACTTGAGCTTCTGTCTTAACTACAGGAATATCAAAATCAGAATCCAACTGCACAAACTCAAATAAATTTCTTCAAGTCTTTAATAAAAGCACCCTATGCGATTCTTTTCCTCTTTCCATCTTTCTTCTTTGTATCAATCATTCTGTACAAAACATAAAAACGACACAAACCCAAACAATCAATACTACATTCTGTTAGAAACATAGAGTATATATATGATCAAATTGACAATTAATTGGTAGAATTAGAATTAACAAAAATTAGAAGCAGACCTTAGAGAGAGAAACTAGAATCCTTTTAGTTATGAGAGAGTTGGAGAGAGAAAGTTGCGTATTCGACTGTGTGATTTGTTGATTAACAAGTGCAGCAAAAGTAAATTAAAAAATAATTAATTTACGCCACCAATTAGTTAATTAGTCTAACAACTGTGATGATGAAGAAGAAGAAGAAGAAGAAGAAGAAGAAGGAGAGAGAGAGAAATACGAGTACAAAAGTTATGGAAAAAAAGAAGAAGAGTTTTGAGAGAGAAATTTCAGTACAAAAATTATGGGAGTTGATAGAAAAAGAAGGGTTAACAACAGAGATTCACGCGTTTCAAATAAAAAAACCACCAGATAATGATCCCCTAAATTAAGGAATCCTAATTGCACTAATATTGTAAATAAATATAGAAAAATATATTATTTTTATAATTATTTTATCTATGCACCATTATTGTAATTATTTTTAAAAATATACTAATATATGTAATTTATCCAAACAAAAATAGTAAGAACAGAGGCCCAAACTGTTTTAGACCTTATACTTTGGTTCTGCTTACTTATTAACCAAATAATAAATTAATCACATTATAAATAAATAACTCAAATTAATTCACTCTCTTAACAAATTTAAGAGCTAATTAAAATAATTAAACACACATTCTGATACAAGGAACGGACAGAGTATTTATTTGTACATCTAGACAAAAATATTTTCGGACATTCCTATCTAACATTATCCAGTTTAGTTTAAAATTACAGCTGGATTGAGGCGAGTCCTCAGCCGTCTGATCATTCGTACTACTAACCAGTAAAACATAGGAGTACTACATTAAAACACTCACGCTCTTTCTCTGATCGCAAAGCACAGTAAAATCCTAAATTACGGTGGTTAGAGTTAAAAACCCAGCCAATAAAAATGGCTACTTATAGCATTCCCACTCCTTCCCTCTCTTTTGTCCCTGGCGCTCACTTCTTTCAAGTTTCTCCCCCCTGGTCTATATATAGAGAGAAAATACTAATATTCAAATACATTAGATATAGAGAGAGAGAGAGAAAAAAAAAGAAAGAAAGTGAAGTGATAGTACTATCTGCAAAACCACCTGCTGCGACGGAAATGACGGTGTTCGGCTACTCAACTGCCGGCGGTTTCCTGGCCGGAAGACAGGTGGTTCCGGTGGACTACGAGACAGAAGTTTCGCAGCGGCTCCTCGAAGCTACGCACTCTAACGATCTAAAATCGGCGTTCGAGTGCCTCGCCGATCCGTTGGTCGACGTTAACTACGTCGGCGCCGTGTGCTTGAAGGTTCGGAAGACGGAGCTGGTCTGTCACGACGAATTGCCGATTGAAGTTCGAGTTGAGTACGAACAGTTCAAGACCGACGTTACGGCGTTGTTCCTAGCCGTAAATGCCGGAAATGTGGTTCTTGTGAGGAAATTACTGGTAATGTTATTTGCTCAGCTCTGATTTTTTGATTCTATTGATCGGATCAATTAAGTTGATTAAGTTTTTTGCATGTTACTGTTGGATTGTAACTTGAGTTGATATATCTGCATTTTGTTGATAGTTAACTGGATATGGTACTTTCTATTTGTCTAATTTGTGAAAATTTTGTGTTTTTTGGCATTACAGCGTTCAGCATTTTTATTGATTTGATTTTTTATTCAAAATCTAAATTGTGATGCTCTTTCATTCATTGCAAAATTCTGAGTTTTAGACAAATGTTTAGGTGGTTATTTGTAGTCTGCTTAATTACTGTTATTTACTGAATTAAAGCTCAAACTTGGGCGATCTTCTTTAATCGCTTATTGTGTGTGTATGTGTGTGTGTGTGTGTGTGTATATATATATATATATATATATATATATATATATATATATATATATATATTGATATTTAAATTCTCCATACAAACTTTTCTGTTAGTTACTAAATTTGATGGTACAACAAGCGAGGAAAATTTGAAGTCTGAGAAGCTTAGAAATTGGCCGTCTTTTTCACCTGTATCTTTTTTGCAATTCTTTACTTTTTGATTGTGTGTTAACAAATTACTTGGTTGTATTTGAGATATATATAATTCGATCAACATAGTTACTGAGATTTTCTCTTTAAGGAGAACTAGATCTCTCCTCTTTTTTTGCATTCATTTTTATGAAATATTAGATCAAGGACTTCTTAAGTTTGAAGGACAGAGTATTGTAAACTTTATTTGATGTTAAACCTATTAACTCCATTAGACTTTAGCTGGTTAATAATAGTTATCTTTGCCTTTTCATTCTGGGGGTTCTGTAAATTTGAAGTTGATGTCTAGTAGTCCCAAAATGTTTAATGATCTGTTGAATTGAATATGCTTAACTAGGTAAAATAATTTTACTTTATAGTAGTTTGCATCATCTTTTGCTCAATTAAACTAGATCTTTATTATTTCAGTGGCCCATTACCTGGGTTAGGCTAAACTGTATAGCGGCTCAACCACTTATTACTTTTACTCGATGCAACTTTTTACTGGGAAGATAAAGAGGGTGGGGGGGGGGGGGTATACCATAATATCTTTTTTCTTTCTTTCTTTATTCATATTTTTCTTGATTCCTTTGTTTTAACTTAAATTCTTTACCATGATTTTAATTAGCTTATCAGCTTACTTTGTTTAATACAATCTGTGGAGAGGTGTTACCTCACTTCATAGCTGCAAGTTGGATATTTTCTTTTGGAGTTTGCCTAGTTCTAATGCAATTTCAGTCTCTAATTCTACAGTCATTAAAATAGTCTCATCCTGTTAGCATCTTCTCTGTCACAGTTCTTTTTCCTCTCATTCCTATCCAGCTGAAATAAACTTCAAGAAATTTTATGAGGACAACTATTATTTCTTTGTAAACAATTAAAACCAAATTGTAAATTTCTAAGAAGATCCATTGATCCTAAAAACAATAGGCAGCACCTAGTTGACTGAAAATGGTGAAGAAAAACATAATCCTGTCGTGCTCTGTTGTCTCTGAATATACGTACATGATTTGTATTATTTATTTAATTTTGTCTTCAACCTTGGTGAACATTAAAAAGTTTGCAGAGGAAAAAAACGGAAATACCATTATATATTAGTATATACTTACAGATATAAAAGATAAGCTTTGTATAATATATATGTGGAGGTAGGCAGGGCCCATTCTGAGTTGTATCTAACAGTCTATAGAAAGTCTATAAGGAACATTTCAGTATGCATATACATGATACATTCCCCTCTTCTTGTTGTTATTAATTACCTATATGTACTTCCAAATGAAAGTCCCATGCTCTGTTGTCTGTCACATCAACTCTGTTCCCTGTTTTTGTTATTTTGTGGCCATGCCACCTGCATTCAGGGAGAATCCAAGATACTTCGCAAATAGTATCAATGGTTTTTTCTTCTTAAACAAGGATTAGATTTGAGCATAGAAATTGCAAAAAAAGAATAATTATTTGGTCAGAGTATTTTTGTCGCCATTGCATTACATGATGAGGTTTGGTATTTTTCACAATGACAGAGTATTGGGGCCGATGTGAATCAGAAACTTTTCAGGGGCTTCTCGACAACAGCAGCAGTAAGGGAGGGCCACTTAGAAATCTTGGAGATCTTACTTAAAGCTGGAGCATCTCAGCCGGCTTGTGAGGAGGCTCTCTTAGAGGCCAGCTATCATGGGTATGCAAGGTCTGCGGAGCTGCTCATGGGGTCTGATCTAATTCGTTCCCATATTGCCCTGCATGGTCTTGTCACTGCATGCTGCAGAGGGTTCGTGGATGTTGTTGATGCTCTCATGAAGGTAAAACATCACAATAACTCATTCATATCAGATTTTCAACAACTATTTTCATATTACATGCTATATACTCAAATATTTTTTAACTACTGGTAAAATCAAACTGACATGGTGATTCAATTATAAAGTTGTCTCTCTTTCTTTACGAAAAACTTTTAGCTATAATCTGCATTGCACAGGTGTTAACATGCAAGTAGCAACTAGAAATTTTTAGCACTCAATAAAGAAATTTTCTACTTTGAATTGTTTTCACCTCATCTCATCTGGATGGATATTTTGATGTTTGAATTTTCTGCCTTAAATTAGAAATAGTTGAATTACCTAAGTGCATCTTTGTTAATGCCAATAGGGTTTTTTATTAGCAAGATTTCTTAAAATGCAATTTTGATATGGTTTCTTTTGCTGAAATGGCAGTGTGGAGTGGATCTTAACACAACCGACCGAGTGCTACTCAGGTCATCCAAACCTTCTCTGCACACAAATACTGATTGTACTGCACTTGTAGCTGCTGTTGTTAGTAGGCAGGTCTCTGTTGTACGTCTTCTGCTACAGGTAAATTTTATATCTTCCGTGATTTATTCAATTTCCTTTACATTATTTACTTCAAATCTCAGAATTTCACACCTTTCTTGACAATTCCATAATACCTTGCAGTAAAGAACGTGGCTTCAGTTCAATTTCTTCAGTACTTTATACTCCCCAATACAATTACTCTGTGTCCGATGTGTTAACAAGTCGCGTTATATAATCATTTTGCATACAGGAAAAGGACTGTACTGAAGCAACATGATGAAATCGTCCAAAAAATACAATCCCCAAAATTAATATTTGTAGGAAATTTAGGATTCTGGAAATTGATAGGAATTTAAGTGAACCGCTATGATAGTCATAACTTATATGGCACTTAGGTCAGAAATGGGGTCCTCTCAAAATTGTTGGTGTAACAACTGTGAAATTGCTGGACTTGTACTTTTGTATGACAATTCCATTAAAGCCAGAATCTTAACAGAAGCTTAGTTTATCCATTAGTACACTAAATTTTGTACTGACATTGAGTATTGACCAAAAAAAAATTAAGAATGAAAAAAAGGTTTCCATTTTATTTGTTTATTTTAGTTATTTTTAATGTTGGCTATTTGGCTAATGCATCTTTTCCCAAATAAACAATACTAACAACTGTTATTTGATATTTTCCATTTGAAAAAACAAGGCTGGTGCCAGAACAGCTATCAAAATACAATTGGGAGCATGGTCTTGGGATATGGCCTCAGGTGAAGAGTTCCGGGTGGGTGCAGGACTTGCAGAGCCCTATCCGATCACCTGGTTAGCAGTGGAGTATTTTGAAGTCAGTGGCACAATCTTGCACATGCTCCTCCAACACGTCTCCATCAACATCCCACACCTTGGAAGAAATCTCCTACACCATGCCATCCTCTGTGGCAATGCAGGAGCTGCCAAGGTGCTGTTAGATTCCGGTGCTCACATAGAATCCCCAATTAAAACATCCCAAAAAACCAATTTCCGCCCATTACACATTGCTGCCCGTCTCGGATCATCTACTATTCTCCAGTGTCTCATTGGCTCTGGCTGTGATCTTAATGCAACAACAGACAATGGTGAGACGGCTCTAATGATCTGTGTCAAACATAAGCAGGAAGAGTGCCTTAAAGTTTTGGCCAGAGCTGGAATTGATTTTGGCTTGGTCAATATAGTTGGCCAATCTGCAAGTTCACTAGCTGGATCAAACCGATGGTACCTTGGTTTCCAACAAGCTGTTCTAGATGTTGTTAGGGCAGGAAGTGTCCTTAAGTCGAGCAAAACTTCTGTCTTTTCCCCTCTAATGTTTGTAGCTCGGTCTGGAGATGTACAAGCTTTGAAAGCGCTTATTTTACAGGGAGGAATTAATCTAGATTATCAGGATGATAAAGGTTTTTCGGCAGTAATGGTTACTGCACTGGAGGGTAATGTTGAAGCCTTTCGCTTACTTGTTTATGCAGGGGCTGATGTAAAGCTTAGTAGTAAATCTGGTGAGACCGCTATCACACTGTCAAAATTAAGTCCGAACTGTGATCTATTTGAGAAGGTAATGCTTGAGTTCACCCTTGAGAAGGGTAACCGCTATGGTGAAGGGTTTTATGCCCTACATTATGCAGCTCGCCATGGAGACTTGGATGCAGTTAAACTGTTGACAGGTAGAGGTTACGATGTAAATATATCTGATGGGGATGGCTATACACCTCTGATGTTGGCAGCAAGAGAAGGCCACGCACACGTGTGTGAGCTCTTGATCTCTCGTGGAGCTCATTGTAATCTGAAGAATGCAAAAGGTGAAACGGCACTTTCACTTGCAAGAAAGACTGGTTGTAAACGATATGATGTGGAGAGCGTGATATTTGATCAGCTTTCTCGCGAGCTGGTCTTGAGTGGTGCCAATGTGTGGAAACACACCAAGGAAGGAAGAGGTGCTCCACATAAGAAAGTTATAAAAATGGTGGGAACCAAAGGAGTATTACGGTGGGGGAATTCAAGGAGGAGAAACGTTATATGCCGAGAGGCTGAAGTGGGACCAAGCAACAATTTTCAAAGGTTCAGGCGGAGCAAGGGCAAGGGCGATGGCGATGAAACTGGACTATTTCGGGTAATAACAACAAAGGAAAAGGAAGTACATTTCCTGTGTGAGGGTGGAGTTGAAATGGCTGAGCTGTGGGTGCGGGGAATTAAGCTTGTTACCAGGGAAGGCATATCTAGTAAGTAGTAGATTATTGCATGATGGAAAGGGAATAAAATTTCCAGATAGTATGTACATATGTTCTGCGGCTCAAGTACTTCCATCTCGAAATACTTTCAGTAGTTTTTTTCAGACTGTTTTGATCTCTTAATTTTGAAGAAATAAAAAGATTTTTATATGTTTTATATCTTCTAAATGACTTTAGGGGGTTCAGTTGTAACAACTCTACTCTTCGATCTCCAAAATAGAGAGCTGGGACTTGTGTGGGTCCGATAACAAATAGTCAAGCCTAATGTGTATTTTGGCTTGGAATAAATATTAGTAAGTAACCCGATTTTATGTTTAATTAATATATTGGGTCTCATGAGATTAAACTACAAAACTATTATTTGGTATATGTATTAACGCGTGAGACTGCTAAATAAATATATAAGACAAACAACACTAGTTAAATTGGTGAATTTTGTATTCTTTACTAATTCGTTATTTAATTTATGTGGGACAATGAAGTTTATCACCATGTGACTGCTGGCGAAGAGAACATCTTTGATGTAGACTTGTAGGTAATAGTAGGGTAGTCATAATCTAGATAAGAGAATATATAATCAATGGGAGCTACAGTTTTTAGCTCTCCCTTGGCCAACAGCAACAATTACTGGCAAAAAATATAACTATATCCGATGCCGTTCCTTTTTGTAATTTGTTCAGATCATGCGACAAATGCTTATATTGTTTTCTCCATCTGTGAGAGAGCAACCACCTTGTTAGAATTTAGGTTACTCCACATTTGCTTGTTGTTTATCGACGATTCCTTAGTTATATAGGACTTTACAATATATAATATTTATAGCTACTAATCATATTTTAACCATACTTCACATTATGTCTCAATTATTCATAATGTTCTTCCAAAAACAACTCAGAAAAAATTCTGACCGCCGACCGGCGCGCCCCGCAGGTTGTCTATTGCGCGCCCCGCGCTACCAGTGCAAAAACTCCACCGACTTTGGCGCGCCCCGCGTCACGCCTGACTTGCATACAGCGCGCCCCGCGCCACACCTGCAGAAACACTTGCATACTCCGCTCCGCTACGCTCTGCACTAGTCTTTTTCAGTAGCTTCTATGTTATAAGTCACAAGTTCCAACAAATCTACACCTTGACGAATAAGCTCGCCCATTTAAAAGATAAGTCACTTGTCCAATCCGATCTTGGGGGGAATCCTCCAAACTAACATTCAGAGATATTAATCAAGTCCAAGCAATGCTTGAGCTTGTCCGCGGTTACAATTTTTGTCAACATGTCAGCTACATTTTCAGAAGTGTGCACCTTTTCCAATATCACATCCCCCGTAGCTATCAGCCCTTACGCTAATATGCTTGGTCCTTGCGTGATACACCTGATGCTTGGCCAAGTAAATAGCGCTCTGACTATTACAATACAGTTGTACTCCACCTTGATCTATGTCCAACTCATTCACAAAATTCTTCAACCACAATGCTTCTTTGCCAGCCTCAGTCAATGCCTAACTGACAAAAATTGAATTTTATGGATGACTTTAAAAGTGGGTGGCAACTTAAAAGGACAAAAGTGTCATTCAGCCCGATTAAAATTCAATTGTGCAGTTTGAAACAATTACAAAACCAAATAAATAATGTAATTATCAAAAAATCTCAATAAAATTTCCATCGAATGAGCTAAAGTCTTAAGCCAAAAATAATACCAACAGAGATGCAACTCCTCTAAATCGAAGTCCAACAAAATTATATCATAATACTATATATACCGAAACTTAAATTAATCATCTCATGTTTATCCTTAACTTGATTCATAGCGTCTCAACTCTCGAGACAAGGTAACCTGTAATATTGTAAGGATTGAACGATGAAACCCAACAAGTAGCAATCCTTCCTATCTAACCAGATCAAGTATAATTTACAAAAATACTCAAAACTAAAACAAGTTATAACAAAGCAAATTTAATTACATTCAACAATGATTTCAATGTATGCAATATATATTTTAATCCACAGTAACAATAGCCCTGTAACACGGTCCAAAAGTTCAATAATGTCAATGATCATGCAACTTACTAAGTTATCTCTAAAATGCACGCTCCATGAAGGGCATCTAAAAAATGTGTGACTTAGTAGTCATATATTAGTTCCGGAACTAAGCGTAAACACTAACGGGTTCTATATATAGTCAGAGTGAGAATTTCAAAAATGTTTCTCATTATTATCAATGTTCAAAATTATACACTTTTTTCACAGTTCAAGATCATATTGTTGCATTTTCTAAATTAAAATTCTATTTCGATACTTGATCTAAATTTTACAATAAAAGAGTAATATTTTCATTTAAATGTAGATCTTAAATAAAACATAACAACTTTTGAAACGGTACATTTATGCGTTTGAGTAATTACTAAGGTATACATAAAAATAAACAATAATTTAAATTAAATAAAACACTAAGTAGTTTGGAAAGTCAATTACATACCCAAAAGATTAATCTTCTGATACAAAACGTCGTCTCAATCAAAGAATTAATTATCACTTCATCTTGTAAAAAACCTTTGCATAATTAGAGTTTTAATAGTTAATCATAAATCATAAACATTCAATTCTCAAATTTGCGCAAATATATATCATCAAGACCTCATGCCACTATTTCTGCCAAAACTCCTTCATATTGAACTTACTTTCTAAATCTAAAATTGTAAACAGAAAGTGGACTTCATTTAAAGGCTCCAATTTAGCTTAAAGAATCACCCAAATCAGACATAAAACAACCAAATTATCAATTTTTGAACATTAGTATAAATTGCAGAAAATCTGTTGCGAAAAATCCAGATTAGCAATCTCCTAAATTCCATAACAAATTAAATAAAATATTTAACTTCAACGGTTCAAAATTGGTGGACATGTTCCCATGCTCATATAACTACAATATATTTGAAATTGAGAACGATCCAATGGTTGAATTAAGAGTTATTGACCACGCAATGAACTGCCAAAATAAAAGAAAAAAGATTTTGAGATTTAACTTTCTTACCTTCAATGGAGTTCTTTTCCTTTGTTAATTTCTATATTGATTTTTACTTCCAAATCTCCAAATATCCAAAATACCAAATCGATAATTAAAATCAAAATTAAAGAAGAAATGAATAAATATTACCAAATTTCAAATTTCCATCTTCAAATCCTTCCCCCCGTCTTTCTCTATTCTCCCTTCTTCTTTCTCTCTACCAAATTAGCCTGGAGTAATTTAATCTTTTATATATTTTAATTGTGTTGTCTTATTTATTATAACAATAACTTTTTTTTAATCTCCATGATAACTAATTGTTAGGGTTAAATGCTTCTTAAGTCACTGTACTATACGTCAACTTACAACTGGGTCACTGAACTTTTTTTTCTTACAGTCAACTCACTAAACTACATTTTACTAACAAAAATTTAAATTTGTGTAACAGACGTTAATTAATTGAACGGGAAACTGACGTGTAAAACGAAGGGTCCCATTTAATAATAGCTGGAGCCTACCTATAATTAATTTTAACACCTAAGCTATTGCCAACCCATGGAAAACTAAGATCCGATCCACCCAATAAAGATCTGATCCATCCCAACAAATGATTTCTGATAAATAACGAAGAAAACTCAGAAGGGGCAAAATTAAGGGTTCATAGTCGTCGTTGCAGTCAGTCGAACAAAAACTCAATTACTACTAACAATCCGTTGATGCGTTTGTTGAGATGACTACCTCAAGTGGAGTAGACGCTTCTTACAAAAGGAAATCGGTGAGTAAATCTTCAGATTCTGAACGCGAGTCCACGTTTTATTCTCTAATCGTTTGTCGTTGTGGAATCGTTGCACCCATGTGGGAAGCTTGGAAAGAAGGAACCTTAGATCCAGGTAGAAGATTTGTTGGCTGTAGCAGATACAAGGTAAGTCAATGAGCAAGATATTTTCCCTCTTGGTTGTAGCTAATTTTCCCTTACCAGATTCATTTGTTTGAGCTAATTTTTCCACACAATTTTTTGTTTTATTGTTTTGTTGACAAGGATAAAAATAGGTATTGTGAATTTTTCAAGTGGTGTGATCCTCCATTCACTGAAAGATCAAGGGAAGTTATCAAAAAATTGAGGGTTGAGCTTGTAACTGCTAATGAAGAAGTACAAAGGCGTAGTTTGATTGAAGATGGAAGTGAGTTAAAAGTGGTAAAAGAGATGATTATGGAAAATGTTCAGTCAGCTGGAAAACTCAAGAAAATGTGGATCATTTTAATTTGTTCATGGTTAATTTTTCTGTATGTTTTAGTAATAGTAGTGTAAAACAACATTGGGGAAACTCTTTTTGTTTTGTTATTTGTATTGTGAGTTAAGAATGGCATATGGGTGGATGATTGTAATTCATGTATGGTTGTTATGTTTATATCTTAAAGGAAATGAAGCAGCAGAGCATTTTACTCTTGTTTTGTTATTGTTGTTATTTTTGAGTTAATGGTGGCAACAAAGCATTTTGATTTTAATTGACTAATGATTGTGTTGTGTCTTTAGTGGTAGTAGTTGTGAGTTAAGAATGATGTAAGACAACATAGTACCATTTATCATTCAGAAAGCAGTGTCATTTATCATTCCCAAACCCAAAACAGAGCATGTACCAGATATTGTTGGACTTTGTCAGTTATGTATATATATACCAGTGAAAAAAGAATGACAAAAATCAGAGATATTCCATTTGTTATGATCAAACCCAAAACATCCTTGTTATAATATAAATGTCATCCTGTATTAATGCAAGCAGTTATCATTTACAAAACAATAAAGTACAATGAAATGCTAACAACCATTACACAGGCAACAATAAATGTCAACCAACAATAAAAAAAATGTATGAAACTTAAATTAGTAGGCCCCAAAAATGGATCATTCTTGTTATAACTTCAACTAGTATCAATACAATTCACATAATCTCTGTATTTCTTACCACATTAAGTAGCCCCTAATAATATCAAAAGTATACACATTTAAGCCCCAAAAATATTATCCATATTCTAGCAGTCAAGGTACACCAAAACAGAAGCTATACCAAAAGATTACAAAAGTTAAGATACATATACCATTGATGAACTACTAGTGGGCTATAAAATAACTTAAATGCAACTATTTAGTAGGGGTTCCACCCTTCTTCCTTGGTGCCTTGAATGGCCTACTAGTTGAATTCTGTGAATTTTGTTGACTTGCTTGCCTTTTCCTTGTATTTATCTGGGTTGGTGGTGTAGAAGCAGGTGGAGTGCATCCTTGAACTGTTGTTTGTGAAGACTTCTTCTTCCTTATAAGTCTAGGAGTTGGCATCTACAATACAACTCATTATTAGTAACCCTAAGTGAAAATTAATACAACTTTTTGAATGAAAGAAATTGTACATACAAATAACATTTTGTCCTTTTCTTTTGCTGAGTCAACCACCTTTTCCTTTCCCTTAGTAGTGCCACCCACCTTCTCCTTTCCCTTAGCAGTGCCAACCACCATCTCTTTTTCCTTTTCAATGTTAGTAGCCTATATAAAGTAACATGTCAAAAACAACATTTAACTGATATATCAGCTTCCTTCATTGACGCATTTGTAAAAACTTACATTGCCACTTGCATCTTCCTTTCAACCCTGAGCAGTGCTATGGACCACTATCTCTTTTCCCTTTTCAATGGCAGTAACCTATTAAACAACATATAATGGGTATATCAAATTCTGCTGAGACAAACATATATTTAGAAACATAAAAACATATAAATTATATAGTGTACCTTTACCTCCTTCTCCTTTCTATGTCCAGGCAGAGTTGGGTGTTTTGGACATTTAACTCGATTGTGACCCTCTTCTTTGCACAAGCTACAATGCATCTTCCTCCCTTTCCTTGACACCCTAGCCACATTACTGCTAGTAGCCCCATCTTCCCAGTGCTCCTTCCTTCTCAATCTTTGTGGCCTTCCCTTTAACTTTTTCTTCATAGGCGGTGGCAGCATTATATCACACTCAGTAACTTCCCAAAAGTCTTCCCCATTTAGAAATTCTAGAGTGTGAGAATAAGTCTTAATAAATGTATCTCTAGTGTACCACTTAGCAACATATTCTATAGGGTTTCTATATATAGAATGAATGGCTCTAACTGCATGAGTACAAGGGATTCCTGTTAAATCCCACACCCTACATGCACAACTCCTCTACTCTAGGTCAATAGTGTACCCTCCTTTTCCTCTCTCCTTCACTTGGAACTTTGATTGTCCATCCCATAGAGCATCACAGTGTGCAGATTCTAAAATGTTAGCATCTAGTTTCTTTTTTATTCTTGGGCATATTAACTCCTCAGTCTTTAGCATTACATCTCTCTTTTGGTGCAACCTCACCATAAGCTGGTCATAAATTTCTGATATCATTTGAAGAACTGGCATATATCTTGCCTTAATAATCCATGCATTAAAACACTCACTCATGTTGTTCTCTACACTGTCAGTTTTTGAATGAGTCTCAAAAAATGCTTTGGACCATACCTTTGGATCTTGCTCAACTAGCTTGTCATGTGTAGGGGTAGACAACCTTTTTACCTCATTCATTGCCCTTTTAAAAGCTACAGGGTGTGTAGCCATGGATGCCTCCCAGAATGTTTGCTTTAATGCTTGTGAGGGATATTTTTTCCTCCAATTTGCATAGATGTGCCTTGCATAATTTCTATGCTCTGCATGAGGAAGAAGGTCCTGAATAGTTGCTTTCAGTCCCTGCAACAGTCATCATATGAGAGTGTTAAAAAAATGCATAACTTGTTATAACAAAAACTGAATGCAATAAAAAAATTGATGACAGTTACCTTTTGTTGATCAGATATGAGAGTGATCCCATACCCATCCCACAAATCCAAGTCAGTCACCAACAATTGGAGGAACCAATTCCAGCTATCCAAGTTTTCACTTTCCACCACCCCCATAGCTAGTGGAAACATTTGGTTGTTTCCATCCCTACCAACTGCAGACAAAAGTTGACCACCATAAACTGTTTTGAGAAAGCAACCATCCAATCCAAGAAAAGGTCTACAACCTTCTTTTCAAGCCTTTTTCGATGCATCATAACACACATAAAACCTTTTAAATCTAGGAACATCTTCTGGATTCAATCGAGTTGTCTTGATATCAACTGTATTATTTTTGTTGCTCTTTATTATCTCACCACCAAAGTCCCACACCCTTGCATAATGGTCCTTCTGTTGGGGTTTCGATACAGAAACGCACAGCGAAAATTAAAATTTAAAGCAATTTTGAAACCCTAAAACAGGATCCATGCGAAAACAATTAATTCAGTGGTAAGAAATTATATCGATTGTAAAAGCTAGAATCGATGCGGTCGAATCTCCAACGCAATTCAAACGAACTGCGTCTCTACGGTATCCACACGAACGCTCCACACGAATCGTCCTACGATCTGCAGAAGAAGGAAACGCGGTACTAGCCACCAAGGATGAGAATTTTAAACTATTTTTCTCTAGTCTCTCTCTAAGAGCGGCTAGGGTTTTTTTTGACGTAAAACCTAAAGTGACTGATATATATCATATATATAGCAGTTAGGAGGAATTAATCAAAACTTAATGTTATTAAAATCCAAATTTATATATATCTTAATTAAGTCTTACTTAATTAATATACCTATATATAAATTATCCTATTAATTTAAATTCGTGATTTAAAATTATATCAATCATATTGACATATTTAAATCTTTACAATTTAAATTAATTTTCTTTTAATTACGTTCTTTGTGTGTGACCCTATAGGTTATTATTACGTTGGCAATAACTTTAAAATCATATTATAAAGTTATAAACGGTGAGCGGCATCTAGTAATGCATCACTGCTACCCAAGTAATAATAAGATCGATGATTCGATGCAACCTTTTTGTGACCAATGTTTCAATGTAATTTAATCCTTTTAACCTTAATATCCTAGATTAAACTCGAGTCATGGAATGTGTCATACTCTTCATAATTTAATCTGAGTTTTCTTGATCAATGAGTAGACTATATGAAACAAATCACTATTTGAGCATGGCCATGCATTTCATAGTCCTACTCAATCAAGAGGCCTATGGATATCACCTATAAAATATAGGATGGTTAAATTCCATCTAGATCACTCATATTTATCACACGATTCACAATGAACCCAATAATCACCTTTATAGTCCACCCTATTAAAGGTGACATTTGATGATATCAAAGTACATAAATTCTCGTGTAGTAATATAACGGTTTCAGGTCGGAGGACCATTATATCATTGTCACTATGAGAATTGCTAATGACACTTCGCATAATGCTCCATATAGAATTCTCATGGTGGGTCTGTCCAGTACATCGTTCTCTAACATGTACCTATGCATTGACTTAATATCTCATATATTTATGACCAATGAGATTTGGTCATCAGTCAATCCACATACTAGTCTCAATGCATCATTGTTGTCCCATCAACAATGATACTCGACTAGGGACATTTAAGAACAATGATACTAATTGTAATTATATAATCTCATGTTCAAGTCACATACTTGAAACTATATAATTTGTATCACTATTCTAAGGAATTTTATTATGTTAACAATTATATTACGCAGTAAATAAAACCATAATAAAATCATTTATTTATTCAATCAACAATAATATCAAATGTTAAGCAATTATATCAAATAATTGGTCTCTAGGGCATAAACTCTAACACCTTCATCACCTGTTGAATCCCTTGCAATGCCAACTGTCTAACTCTCATACACTTAACCTCTGTTACATCCAACTTTAGTTTAAGTTTTATTTCTTCTTGGCATTTCCCTTAGTTTCCAGCTGGGATTCCTTCTAATCCTACTGCCATAGTACTCTGCCAAGTACTTTACTGTAGCCAACTTGTTTTTGAAGTTCCTGTAACAATTGTAAATGTCCAAAATAGACTTCATGTGACAACCCCAAAACAGGTCCATTCCATCCAACCCATTCTGAGTCGTCAAATACATGGTACAGAAAACAACTACAACTTTATTACAACAATTGTCGTGCAAAATACAACAACACATATGCCGTGAGTTTGGATACAAATATATACCAAATGTGACATTGGACACCATCATGTATCAGCACCTCACAAAGGTACCTTACATAAAGGTACAGTCAAAAATTGTTTTAGAAACTAGAATCTTTGGGAAGTGCTCAAGGAAACCTTCGTACATGGGAGGCCACGCGTCTAGGTTATGATAGATATCATATGGCCACAGAATTATCCTTGGTTGACCCAATAGACCCCAAAGAAAAACGAGAAGATTACTATCATATTCTTCCCAATGGTGAGTCTTCTCTTGACTTATCATTATCTCCACTGTCTCTAATTGAGAATTATACTTCAAACAAACACCAAGATTATATAGGTAGTGTTCGTAGATATACTCAGCAAGTGGATGAGCACAACCCTGTCTTATGATGACACGAGGTTGTATGTCATTAGACATCTTGTATGATAGTGACAAAACACCCTTCCATCGTTGGGTTCGCCTCACCCTATTTTCTTCACCAAATATAACTACTAAATGATGACCACCGTTCTATTCCCTTGTTACCCCCGCTCGACCCAGCTACACTCTTATTACCTGAAAGGAATTGTGAAGCAAAAGGGTGAGCACAACTAGCTCAGTAAAGAATATCATGACTAAAGATAATTAAATTATCAATAGCCTTCATCAATAATAAATCAGAGATTTAGAACATATGGTAAATGATAAAAATTTCAACCATAGTTGCAGCGGAACGAGCAATCCATTAGAAGAGTCAAATAGACCATAAAGTCTATTATCTTCTCCATGTTAAAAGTCCACCAACAATGTTTTATCCCTGTAACATCAATCAACAATTCATGTCCACAATCACATGAAACTCATAATCGTAATTGTAGTTCAAATTCCTTTTCTCATCCAGGACAAAGATAATTTTTATCACCTGAAACATCAAACATCATGGTTATACCAAATCACAGTTCCTGTTCATAATCATACTAATAACTTCATCTTTGCACTACGGGCCAAAGATATTCATCAACAAGTCATCTTTGCACTACAGGCCAAAGATATTCATTAACAACTCATCTTTGCACTACAGGCCAAAGATATTCAACAACGGGTCATCTTTGCATTACGAGCCAAAGATATTCGTCAACAACCCATCTTTGCACTACAGGCCAAAGATATTCATATCTCAAAGAAATATACAATCATTTCAGAATTTATATAAACAATAATTATAACCATGTTGATCAATTCACCTTTGCACTTAAGCTAAAGATATTCACTTATAAATTCAATGGTCATGATCATACCAGTCACAATTCAACTTTGCACTACAGGCCAAAGAGAACCCTAGTCATGATCATACCAATAATCTACCCATCTTTACACTCTAGTGAAAGAGAATTTCAACATCAGGGTTATAAAAATGTTATATATGATAATAAAATCAATATAATGAATACATTGTTTTAATCTCAAGAGTAATATTCATAACTCAACTATAATTTGGTTAGAAAAAGAAACCAATTTTTATCGTGAATAGTAACTCGTGAATAGTAACTCATGAATAGTAACTCGACACAAAAAGGTAGAAATTCCACAATAAAATCCATACCAATATTTCGGTATAATGATATTGAAAGAATAACATTACTTAAATTTATAAACAATTTATTTTAATTGTTTACACTTTACTAATTAATGTATTTAATCATCATAAAATGCCAACTCTTACAATTTCATCATCAATAACCAAAACCCTCATCAAAAATCTGCATATACCTCATATAGGATTCTCAAGCCATAAAATCCTATTTTCCAATTTTCTTTCTTCACAAAACATATTTAATTCATTTACTCATAACTTGTCCATTTTCATGAAAAATACCAAATCAGTTCCAAAAATATTTCTTTTCTGGGATTTAGCATAATATAGTCCCATAGTGAACATATATTTTTCTCAGAATTTTTAAAAGTCATTTACTATTTTTCATATGGCCAAAATAGCCGAATATTTAGACATTTATCAAAAATTGTACTTTTGTCTAAAAATTCTGAAATTTACAGAGTATACTTCTATCATATACATGTACTCCCAATAAAAATTTCATCAATTTTGGAGTTAACCACAAGGAATTATAAGCGGTTACTTTTAAAATAGTCTTTTCCCGTAAAATTCATAACTCTTAATCTATACATCCAAAAATCACCATTTTTTGACACAATAAATAAAACTCATCAAAATATCATTTTAAATTTTTCTAGAATTTTTGAAGGTCAGAAAAATTACGAAATTGAAAAACATAACAACCCTTAAAATTCCTTACTATCCCTTACTATCCCTTACCTCAAAAGAGCAGTACTTCTGATCGGTATAAGGCTGAAGGAAACTTGCACTGATGAATAGAAACTCACAGAGTATCTAAATACTCACAAAATACACTCAATAATCTAGAGAGAGAAAGAGAGAAAACTTATGTTTCTGGTGTGATTTTCAATTCTAACTTAGCCCTCTATTTATAGGAAAATTTTGGTAGGTTTGACCTGCAACCTGATGGCTTTACCTGCTACTATTCCCACCCACCACATTTGAAATATAATTCAGCACATTTCTTCACCAACCACAAGTGGGGCCCACCAATTCTAGAATTTTCCACCAAAAATAATTTATAACCTGATTTCCGAATCAGCCACCTCTTAAAATTCATAACAAATCATACGTTCATTTTTAACGGTTTAAAATTTGTGGACATATACTCAACTTATATATGTATAACATATCCAAAAATTACCACGATCCAACGGTCGGATTAAAAATTATAACCCCCACAAAATATCTCAAAAACCCTGATTTTTAATACCTCCATTCCGACAAAAATACGGATAAAAATCTCAACATTAACTCCTTCATTTTTTAACCACAAAAATATATCCCTCATTTATATCCACATAAAATAAATATTTTCTTATCATATGAATCAATAATTAATTATTCACAAATAATATTACAGAATCACATTTATGACAACCAGGCCGTTCCCAGGAAAGAGGGGGCTTTCCAATAAGGATTTCTCCTTACTGGCGCGCAATTAGATGACCAAACCTCTCCTTAGACAGAACTTTCTAGACATTGCCAATAATGCTATCTAATAATATTATTCAAATAATATGAATTATTGATCTGATAATAGAAAATACTGTGCAGCAACAATTATTGAAACAAAAATATAAAATATCAACGCAGCAATTATTGAATCAATAAAGTAAAATATTGAACAGTAATTACTGTAACAATTATTGAGTAGTGCCTTCTTACGTAAGAATCAATAATTTCAAAAATACTATGCAATACCGTGTGCTACTGTGCAATAACGCGTATTACTGTATTTTAACCACCAGGTATTCCAACAGTGTTAACGGTAACAACTACGCCGTTATTTGTAAAAACTCAAATTTGTCATTTTCCTTCACCCGACAGTTATTCGTTATGGGGCCCACAAATAGCTGCGCCGTCGTACGAATATTCCCCGACAGAAAGAATATTCCACGACCAAACGAATATTCCCCGACAACAATGAATATTTTATAACCACTTGCTTATTTTGAAAAAAATTCATATTTCACCCATAACTTTAAACTTTTATCAATTTAACCATTTACTGAATAGTAATTATAAGAAAAATTGAATACTTTTATTTCATAAAATTCGGGGTCTTACAATCTCTCCTCCTTATGAAATTTCGTCCCCGAAATTTACGTACCTGGTATTTCAAAGAGTTGAGAATACCTTGCTTCCATTTCAGATTCTATCTCAGATCATCATGATTTCTCCATTGCTCATCTCCTGTATTTCAGTTATCATTCTAGAATACAGCTTCAAAACAAGAGTTAATTGAACAAATTAACATTTACATAATATCCCGATATTATGACTGACCAACAAATAAGCTTAGGTAGGACACACTAGCGAAGGATTTACTCATCTCTCCCCTCCTAGTTCTATTCCCTAATCTCCGCCAGAGATCATATCCCTAAGCTCTGATACCACCTGTGACAACCCCAAAACAGGTCCATTCCATCCAACCCATTCTGAGTCGTCAAATACATGGTACAGAAAACAACTACAACTTTATTACAACAATTGTCGTGCAAAATACAACAACACATATGCTGTGAGTTTGGATACAAATATATACCAAATGTGACATTGGACACCATCATGTATCAGCACCTCACAAAGGTACCTTACATAAAGGTATAGTCAAAAACTGTTTTAGAAATTAGAATCTTTGGGAAATGCTCAAGGAAACCTTCGTACATGGGAGGCCACGCGTCTAGGTTATGATAGATATCATATGGCCACAGAATTATCCTTGGTTGACCCAATAGACCCCAAAGAAAAACGAGAAGATTACTATCATATTCTTCCCAATGGTGAGTCTTCTCTTGACTTATCATTATCTCCACTGTCTCTAATTGAGAATTATACTTCAAACAAACACCAAGATTATATAGGTAGTGTTCGTAGATATACTCAGCAAGTGGATGAGCACAACCCTGTCTTATGATGACACGAGGTTGTATGTCATTAGACATCTTGTATGATAGTGACAAAACACCCTTCCAACGTTGGGTTCGCCTCACCCTATTTTCTTCACCAAATATAACTACTAAATGATGACCACCGTTCTATTCCCTTGTTACCCCCGCTCGACCCAGCTACACTCTTATTACCTGAAAGGAATTGTGAAGCAAAAGGGTGAGCACAACTAGCTCAGTAAAGAATATCATGACTAAAGATAATTAAATTATCAATAGCCTTCATCAATAATAAATCAGAGATTTAGAACATATGGTAAATGATAAAAATTTCAACCATAGTTGCAGCGGAACGAGCAATCCATTAGAAGAGTCAAATAGACTATAAAGTCTATTATCTTCTCCATGTTAAAAATCCACCAACAATGTTTTATCCCTGTAACATCAATCAACAATTCCTGTCCACAATCATATGAAACTCATAATCATAATTGTAGTTCAAATTCCTTTTCTCATCCAGGACGAAGATAATTTTTATCACCTGAAACATCAAAGATCATGGTTATACCAAATCACAGTTCCTGTTCATAATCATACTAATAACTTCATCTTTGCACTACGGGCCAAAGATATTCATCAACAAGTCATCTTTGCACTACAGGCCAAAGATATTCATCAACAACTCATCTTTGCACTACAGGCCAAAGATATTCAACAACAGGTCATCTTTGCACTACAGCCAAAGATATTCATCAACAATTCATCTTTGCACTACAGGCCAAAGATATTCATATCTCAAAGAAATATATAATCATTTCAGAATTTATATAAACAATAATTATAACCATGTTGATCAATTCACCTTTGCACTTAAGCTAAAGATATTCAATTATAAATTCAATGGTCATGATCATACCAGTCACAATTCAACTTTGCACTACAGGCCAAAGAGAACCCTAGTCATGATCATACCAATAATCTACCCATCTTTACACTCCAGTGAAAGAGAATTTCAACATCAGGGTTATAAAAATGTTATATATGATAATAAAATCAATATAATCAATACATTGTTTTAATCTCAAGAGTAATATTCATAACTCAACTATAATTTGGTTAGAAAAAGAAACCAATTTTTATCGTGAATAGTAACTCGTGAATAGTAACTCATGAATAGTAACTCGACACAAAAAGGTAGAAATTCCACAATAAAATCCATACCAATATTTCGGTATAATGATATTGAAAGAATAACATTACTTAAATTTATAAACAATTTATTTTAATTGTTTACACTTTACTAATTAATGCATTTAATCATCATAAAATGCCAACTCTTACAATTTCATCATCAATAACCAAAACCCTCATCAAAAATCTGCATATACCTCATATAGGATTCTCAAGCCATAAAATCCTATTTTCCAATTTTCTTTCTTCACAAAACATATTTAATTCATTTACTCATAACTAGACCATTTTCATGAAAAATACCAAATCAGTTCCAAAAATATTTCTTTTCTGGGATTTAGCATAATATAGTCCCATAGTGAACATATATTTTTCTCAGAATTTTTAAAAGTCATTTACTATTTTTCATATGGCCAAAATAGCCGAATATTTAGACATTTATCAAAAATTGTACTTTTGTCTAAAAATTCTGAAATTTACAGAGTATACTTCTATCATATACATGTACTCCCAATAAAAATTTCATCAATTTTGGAGTTAACCACAAGGAATTATAAGCGGTTACTTTTAAAATAGTCTTTTCTCATAAAATTCATAACTCTCAATCTATACATCCAAAAATCACCATTTTTGGACACAATCAATAAAACTCATCAAAATATCATTTCAAATTTTTCCAGAATTTTTGAAGGTCAGAAAAATTACGAAACTGAAAAACATAACAACCCTTAAAATTCCTTACTATCCCTTACTATCCCTTACCTCAAAAGAGCAGTACTTCTGATCGGTATAAGGCTGAAGGAAACTTGCACTGATGAATAGAAACTCACAAGTATCTAAATACTCACAAAATACACTCAATAATATAGAGAGAGAAAGAGAGAAAACTTATGTTTCTGGTGTGATTTTCAATTCTAACTTAGCCCTCTATTTATAGGAAAATTTTGGTAGGTTTGACCTGCAACCTGATGGCTTTACCTGCTACTATTCCCACCCACCACATTTGAAATATAATTCAGCACATTTCTTCACCAACCACAAGTGGGGCCCACCAATTCTAGAATTTTCCACCAAAAATGATTTATAACCTGATTTCCGAATCAGCCACCTCTTAAAATTCATAACAAATCATACGTTCATTTTTAACGGTTCAAAATTTGTGGACATATACTCAACTTATATATGTATAACATATCCAAAAATTACCACGATCCAACGGTCGGATTAAAAATTATAACCCCCACAAAATATCTCAAAAACCCTGATTTTTAATACCTCCATTCCGACAAAAATACGGATAAAAATCTCAACATTAACTCCTTCATTTTTTAACCACAAAAATATATCCCTCATTTATATCCACATAAAATAAATATTTTCTTATCATATGAATCAATAATTAATTATTCACAAATAATATTACAGAATCACATTTATGACAACCAGGCCGTTCCCAGGAAAGAGGGGGCTTTCCAATAAGGATTTCTCCTTACTGGCGCGCAATTAGATGACCAAACCTCTCCTTAGACAGAACTTTCTAGACATTGCCAATAATGCTATCTAATAATATTATTCAAATAATATGAATTATTGATCTGATAATAGAAAATACTGTGCAGCAACAATTATTGAAACAAAAATATAAAATATCAACGCAGCAATTATTGAATCAATAAAATAAAATATTGAACAGTAATTACTGTAACAATTATTGAGTAGTGCCTTCTTACGTAAGAATCAATAATTTCAAAAATACTATGCAATACCGTGTGCTACTGTGCAATAACGCGTATTACTGTATTTTAACCACCGGGTATTCCAACAGTGTTAACGGTAACAACTACGCCGTTATTTGTAAAAACTCAAATTTGTCGTTTTCCTTCACCCGACAGTTATTCGTTATGGGGCCCACAAATAGCTGCGCCGTCGTACGAATATTCTCCGACAGAAAGAATATTCCACGACCAAACGAATATTCCCCGACAACAATGATTATTTTATAACCACTTGCTTATTTTGAAAAAAATTCATATTTCACCCATAACTTTAAACTTTTATCAATTTAACCATTTACTGAATAGTAATTATAAGAAAAATTGAATACTTTTATTTCATAAAATTCGGGGTCTTACAATCTCTCCTCCTTATGAAATTTCGTCCCCGAAATTTACGTACCTGGTATTTCAAAGAGTTGAGAATACCTTGCTTTCATTTCAGATTCTATCTCTCAGATCATCATGATTTCTCCATTGCTCATCTCCTGTATTTCAGTTATCATTCTAGAATACAGCTTCAAAACAAAAGTTAATTGAACAAATTAACATTTACATAATATCCCGATATTATGACTGACCAACAAATAAGCTTAGGTAGGACACACTAGCGAAGGATTTACTCATCTCTCCCCTCCTAGTTCTATTCCCTAATCTCCGCCAGAGATCATATCCCTAAGCTCTGATACCACCTGTGACAACCCCAAAACAGGTCCATTCCATCCAACCCATTCTGAGTCGTCAAATACATGGTACAGAAAACAACTACAACTTTATTACAACAATTGTCGTGCAAAATACAACAACACATATGCCGTGAGTTTGGATACAAATATATACCAAATGTGACATTGGACACCATCATGTATCAGCACCTCACAAAGGTACCTTACATAAAGGTACAGTCAAAAATTGTTTTAGAAACTAGAATCTTTGGGAAGTGCTCAAGGAAACCTTCGTACATGGGAGGCCACGCGTCTAGGTTATGATAGATATCATATGGCCACAGAATTATCCTTGGTTGACCCAATAGACCCCAAAGAAAAACGAGAAGATTACTATCATATTCTTCCCAATGGTGAGTCTTCTCTTGACTTATCATTATCTCCATTGTCTCTAATTGAGAATTATACTTCAAACAAACACCAAGATTATATAGGTAGTGTTCGTAGATATACTCAGCAAGTGGATGAGCACAACCTTGTCTTATGATGACACGAGGTTGTATGTCATTAGACATCTTGTATGATAGTGACAAAACACCCTTCCAACGTTGGGTTCGCCTCACCCTATTTTCTTCACCAAATATAACTACTAAATGATGACCACCGTTCTATTCCCTTGTTACCCCCGCTCGACCCAGCTACACTCTTATTACCTGAAAGGAATTGTGAAGCAAAAGGGTGAGCACAACTAGCTCAGTAAAGAATATCATGACTAAAGATAATTAAATTATCAATAGCCTTCATCAATAATAAATCAGAGATTTAGAACATATGGTAAATGATAAAAATTTCAACCATAGTTGCAGCGGAACGAGCAATCCATTAGAAGAGTCAAATAGACCATAAAGTCTATTATCTTCTCCATGTTAAAAGTCCACCAACAATGTTTTATCCCTGTAACATCAATCAACAATTCATGTCCACAATCACATGAAACTCATAATCGTAATTGTAGTTCAAATTCCTTTTCTCATCCAGGACAAAGATAATTTTTATCACCTGAAACATCAAACATCATGGTTATACCAAATCACAGTTCCTGTTCATAATCATACTAATAACTTCATCTTTGCACTACGGGCCAAAGATATTCATCAACAAGTCATCTTTGCACTACAGGCCAAAGATATTCATTAACAACTCATCTTTGCACTACAGGCCAAAGATATTCAACAACGGGTCATCTTTGCATTACGAGCCAAAGATATTCGTCAACAACCCATCTTTGCACTACAGGCCAAAGATATTCATATCTCAAAGAAATATACAATCATTTCAGAATTTATATAAACAATAATTATAACCATGTTGATCAATTCACCTTTGCACTTAAGCTAAAGATATTCACTTATAAATTCAATGGTCATGATCATACCAGTCACAATTCAACTTTGCACTACAGGCCAAAGAGAACCCTAGTCATGATCATACCAATAATCTACCCATCTTTACACTCTAGTGAAAGAGAATTTCGACATCAGGGTTATAAAAATGTTATATATGATAATAAAATCAATATAATGAATACATTGTTTTAATCTCAAGAGTAATATTCATAACTCAACTATAATTTGGTTAGAAAAAGAAACCAATTTTTATCGTGAATAGTAACTCGTGAATAGTAACTCATGAATAGTAACTCGACACAAAAAGGTAGAAATTCCACAATAAAATCCATACCAATATTTTGGTATAATGATATTGAAAGAATAACATTACTTAAATTTATAAACAATTTATTTTAATTGTTTACACTTTACTAATTAGTGCATTTAATCATCATAAAATGCCAACTCTTACAATTTCATCATCAATAACCAAAACCCTCATCAAAAATCTGCATATACCTCATATAGGATTCTCAAGCCATAAAATCCTATTTTCCAATTTTCTTTCTTCACAAAACATATTTAATTCATTTACTCATAACTTGTCCATTTTCATGAAAAATACCAAATCAGTTCCAAAAATATTTCTTTTCTGGGATTTAGCATAATATAGTCCCATAGTGAACATATATTTTTCTCAGAATTTTTAAAAGTCATTTACTATTTTTCATATGGCCAAAATAGCCGAATATTTAGACATTTATCAAAAATTATACTTTTGTCTAAAAATTCTGAAATTTACAGAGTATACTTCTATCATATTCATGTACTCCCAATAAAAATTTCATCAATTTTGGAGTTAACCACAAGGAATTATAAGCGGTTACTTTTAAAATAGTCTTTTCCCGTAAAATTCATAACTCTTAATCTATACATCCAAAAATCACCATTTTTGGACACAATAAATAAAACTCATCAAAATATCATTTCAAATTTTTCTAGAATTTTTGAAGGTCAGAAAAATTACGAAATTGAAAAACATAACAACCCTTAAAATTCCTTACTATCCCTTACTATCCCTTACCTCAAAAGAGCAGTACTTCTGATCGGTATAAGGCTGAAGGAAACTTGCACTGATGAATAGAAACTCACAGAGTATCTAAATACTCACAAAATACACTCAATAATCTAGAGAGAGAAAGAGAGAAAACTTATGTTTCTGGTGTGATTTTCAATTCTAACTTAGCCCTCTATTTATAGGAAAATTTTGGTAGGTTTGACCTGCAACCTGATGGCTTTACCTGCTACTATTCCCACCCACCACATTTGAAATATAATTCAGCACATTTCTTCACCAACCACAAGTGGGGCCCACCAATTCTAGAATTTTCCACCAAAAATAATTTATAACCTGATTTCCGAATCAGCCACCTCTTAAAATTCATAACAAATCATACGTTCATTTTTAACGGTTCAAAATTTGTGGACATATACTCAACTTATATATGTATAACATATCCAAAAATTACCACGATCCAACGGTCGGATTAAAAATTATAACCCCCACAAAATATCTCAAAAACCCTGATTTTTAATACCTCCATTCCGACAAAAATACGGATAAAAATCTCAACATTAACTCCTTCATTTTTTTAACCACAAAAATATATCCCTCATTTATATCCACATAAAATAAATATTTTCTTATCATATGAATCAATAATTAATTATTCACAAATAATATTACAGAATCACATTTATGACAACCAGGCCGTTCCCAGGAAAGAGGGGGCTTTCCAATAAGGATTTCTCCTTACTGGCGCGCAATTAGATGACCAAACCTCTCCTTAGACAGAACTTTCTAGACATTGCCAATAATGCTATCTAATAATATTATTCAAATAATATGAATTATTGATCTGATAATAGAAAATACTGTGCAGCAACAATTATTGAAACAAAAATATAAAATATCAACGCAGTAATTATTGAATCAATAAAATAAAATATTGAACAGTAATTACTGTAACAATTATTGAGTAGTGCCTTCTTACGTAAGAATCAATAATTTCAAAAATACTATGCAATACCGTGTGCTACTGTGCAATAACGCGTATTACTGTATTTTAACCACCGGGTATTCCAACAGTGTTAACGGTAACAACTACGCCGTTATTTGTAAAAACTCAAATTTGTCATTTTCCTTCACCCGACAGTTATTCGTTATGGGGCCCACAAATAGCTGCGCCGTCGTACGAATATTCCCCGACAGAAAGAATATTCCACGACCAAACGAATATTCCCCGACAACAATGATTATTTTATAACCACTTGCTTATTTTGAAAAAAATTCATATTTCACCCATAACTTTAAACTTTTATCAATTTAACCATTTACTGAATAGTAATTATAAGAAAAATTGAATACTTTTATTTCATAAAATTCGGGGTCTTACACTTCACTTGCTATGTATCAGTCCCTTGCATGTAACTAGCCCACAACCTCCAAGGACATCTTTTCTCACACCTCACTTGACATCTTATGGAGTCATTAACTGGATACCACAACTTCCTCCCATTAGCAATAGAGTAGTCTCTTATGGCATCTTTAAACTCCCTATTGCTGCAAAATGTCATGTACTGCTTGAACTTAATCAATTTCTTTTTTATCTTAGGGTTGTAAGCCTCAACCATTTTCTCTTTTTTCTTACTACGAGGAGGTCCCAAATAGCACACATCTTCTTCTTCATCACTGCTCTCAGAAAGTGACATGAGGACATCATTATACTCATAGTCACTATGCCATTCTTTGTCATCTTCTTCCCTGTCTGAATTAGTTCTACCACTATCATGTTGGTTGCCATCACCCTCACCCTGCACCTGTCTTTCATTGCCTCTAGCAGTATTTGTTTGATCATCCTCTGCATCTGCAGTTTTAGTTTCCACATTGTCTCCCTGATTTCCTCCTTGCTCTATATCATTACCTCCTTCCTCTCCCTCAGTTCCACCTTCATCCACATTCTTTCTCATATCCATCTTAAATTCCCTAGCTTTCTTCCTAGCCTCTACCAATTCATCATCACTACACTCATCATCAGTATTATTCTCTTCTTCAGAACTATCATCCTCAACTACCCTTTTGGACCTCTTCCTACCCCTAACATTGTCAACTGTCACATTAACTTCATTATCACCAACACCCTGACCCTCACCTTCACCTTGACCCTCAGCCTCAGCCTCACCACCAGCCACATTATCAGCCACAATTTCATCAACAATTGAAACCACATTATCACATACATTATCAGTCACATAGTTACTATTATGCTCATCCAATATAGAGGTTTGATCAAGATTATATGGTAATACATGGTCTACATAGACATCAATTACACCATGTGGCAGACAAATATTAACCATATCTCTTATACTAGCATCATCATAAACAATTCTAACCTCATTATAATTATATCTACTCCATCATTTTTAAAATAAACACTTGATTGAGGATGGTAACTAAGTTCTGTAGCTAACTCATTAATAGCACCCATACAAATATAATCAGTGTCCAAACGTGGCATATGATAAACTGTACCTCCTACATAGTCACATAGAGGAGCATAAATGAACCTCCCACCATGGTGTACATTAACTTGAACAACAATATTCATTTGTAACAAATGAAACCATATGCAAAACAGAGCATAAGCAATAAACTTTTGAAAGAATATTCTAAATTACAGAGCATGCATGTGGGGGAAAAAAGAGGTCCAAAATAAATAATGATTTTGTAAATAATGATTTTGTTAATCTTAAAACAAGAATCAGTAAAGAAAAAGACAAAACTGAACATTGAATAATACATTTGAACTCTAGAAATTAGAAGTAAGAGTACAATACGACAATAAACATGGAGGGGACCATAATATGGGACAATAAACCGAAAAAAAACATCAAAATCAGAAAAGGGGACAGGAGGGGACCATAATATGGGACATACCTGTCGACCGTTACTTGATGTCGAACCAAACAACTTCTAACCAACGTGTATCACACCAATATTTTCCAAATAATCGATTTTGTTAGCTTTTAATCGATCGATCAAACTTCGTACTCGTTTTTTGCTAGGTTTTTCAATTCATCGATCACTTTCGAAGGGTTGGGTTGGGTTGGGTTGGGTTAGGGCTCGGTTGAACGATCGTCTGGAACAAATTTAGACAAATGACGATTGAAATCCTCTTAATACACATGTGGGTCCATATACAGGTAATCTGGAGGGAGAATTTCCCTCCATATCCACGTAATGTTGGCCACATGGACAGATCTGTGCCACATCAGTATTTTTTTACACGTAAGCAGCTTATTTGGCCAATTCCGTCTAAAGTCAAAATTGTTAACGGAAATACAAACGTTTTGTTAGTAAAATGTAGTTTAGTGAGTTGACTGTAAGAAAAAAAAGTTCAATGACCCAGTTGTAAGTTGACGTATAGTACAGTGACTTAGGAAGCATTTAACCCCTAATTGTTAGGATAAGAATCCTTTTACAATTCAAAAAGATCTATATCACACTAATTAGTTATCTTATATTATAATTATTTATACCTAAGTAACTACTATATTAACTTTATTATTTTATTAATTATTATTGTTATTAATCTCTAAGTACTTATTTTCTTTTTAAAAATAATAATAATATTATTATTAAAAATTCGAGATATTAGTGGAGATCTAGGTATGGTAACATTTTACCTTCTTGCTTTCTTTATCTAATTACTCACTCCGTCCCTATTTAAATGACGTTTTAGAGTTTTTTATTTGTCCTTAATTAATTGATGTTTGTTTAAATCTAGGAGAATTAATGACAATTTTTCTAAAATTACCATTCATTACTCTACCTATTTGTTTGGTACTTTAAACTCTTGAGCTATGATAAATTAATGATTTAAGGGTATTATAGACAATTAAATACTGTAAGACCCAAACTTTTATAAATAAAGATGAATTTTTTATAAATATCATTTTTGAATATTATGGAGTTAATTTGATATAATGTTATAGTTGTGGATAATATTTATAAATTTTGCAAAGTACACAAGTTGTTATATAATATTCGATTGGTCGGGGAATATTCGTTTTAACAGGGAATATTCGTACAACGGCACAATCATTGGTGGACCCCACAACGGAATTATTGTCGAATTGAGAAAACGACAAAAATATTTTATTAAAAATAACGGCGGAAGTTTTACCATTGATACTGTTGAACTACTCGGTAGTAAAAGTACAGTAATACGTTTGGTTGCATAGTAGCACACGGTATTGATTATTAATGCTTATGTGAGAAGTCACTCAGTTTGATTCAATTATTGTCAGTTAATAATATGAATTATTTAGCGATAATGACATTTTGTTTTATTCGTATTATTAACGTAATAAAACAGAAACATCTTTTTATATAAAACAAAATACTTTATTAAAGTTATTCTATAAATAGAATATATTATATTTTATTTAAAAGATTTTTCTTTAAATATGGACCGTCAGATTAAAGTAATCAATCTGGACCGTTCATGGATTAGTTACTATGCATTCTATTTTTTTATAAATAGCAGCTCATTCCTTCATTATTTCTTACGAATTCACTGAACTCTAGAGAGAGAAACTATAGAGAGAAACTATAGAGAGAGAGAAGAAGAGTATTCTACTACTTAATTACTTCCTTATTTCAGCTCTTCTTTAAAACGGTAAGGGGTGTTATTCTTTCTTATTCATGAAGAGAACTGTTGTTATTCCATTTCTTATTATTCTGTTGGAATAACCTGTATACGCGGTTTACCCTATACTTGGTGACATTCTTCTATTATTCTGTTGGAACATCCTGTCTGTGTGTTTTACACCGGACCTGGTTCCGTTTTTATTATTATTCTGTTGGAACATCCTGTCTGTGTGTTTTACACCGGACCTGGTTCCGTTTTTATTATTATTCTGTTGGAACATCCTGTATGTGTGTTTTACACCGGACCTGGTTCCGTCTTGTTATTATTCTGTTGGAACATCCTGTCTGTATGTTTTACACCGGACCTGGTTCCATTATTTATTATTCTGTCGGAATATCCTGTCTGTGCGTTTACACCGGACCTGGTTCCATTATTTATTATTCTGTTAGAATAACCTGTCTGTGCGGTCTATCGCATGCCGGGTAATTTCTTTTGTTATTCCATTCTTTATTATACTCAGTTGGTTAAGTTTTGACTTCTATACTCCATGAAATTAGTGAAATATCCTTGATAATTGCGGTTCATCCAGTATCTTTTCATGAAAATATTCTTCTAAGTATTCTTGAATTTTACTCCACAAAGCAGTATCATGTTGACAATTTGGACGTTGTTAATTCTTGGATAAATTAATTCTTGAACTTGTTTTATTGAATTCTTATATCATTGTCATCATCCTCATGTTTATAAAATGTTGAAAGTCATCTGTGGCCTGTAGTGCATAGATGGACTTGGTATGATTATGACCAGGGATTATTCGGTATAATCATGACCGTAATGTTACAAATAATGTGGTAAAAGTCCTCATTGGCCCGTAGTGCATTGATGGACAGTTGTTGGCATGATCATGACCATTAATGAATACACGAATATCCTTGGCCGTAGTGCAGGGGTGATTCGATGATGTGGATTATTTTATTAAGCTGAGTCCCAGCGATAACAGTGTTGAAAAACCTTTTAAATCATAAAAGATAGTAGATTTTATTTTCTACTTGACTCTTTTAATGGATTACTTGTTCCGCTGCAGTTAAACTTGATGTCTATTATATTTTATCAGTTTAACATTGTTGAAGGTTAATGATAATTTATTCTGCATTATCTTAGTCATAATATTTCTTACTGAGCTAGTTGAGCTCACCCTTTCTTTCACTGTTCTCTTCAGGAAATGAGAACGTAGCTGGGGCAAGTCGGGGAACGGAGTGATGGTCCGAATGATAGTATTAGTTAGTAGTCCTCACTATTCTATGTAATAGTGTGTTAATAAATGTAATGATGACTCCTTTTGAGTATGAATACTCTCTAGAAGATAATATTTGTATTCAAACTCACAGTTTATGTTTTGTCGTATTGTACCCGACAGTTGTATTAGTAAGTTGTATTTGTATTCTGTACAATGTATCTGACGACCCAAGATGGGTGATGTATACCTAATTTTGGGGGCATCACAAATTCTATATTTAATGCTTTTCAATCATTATCTTAGTTCTTGTGCCCATCTCTAAAAGGCCATTTAAATAGGGACGGAGGGAGTATCTGATGAACCATAAGAACATGCAAATAAAATTCAAAAGTATGCACAATTTCATTGGTTGTTTTCACTGAACAACATTAGCCAATTTTTTGTAATATACTAACGTTCAGGTCTGTGATAGATGGGTCATTCAGCTTAAGAGTGGTGCCTCCGAATTTGCTAGCACCTGATAGAGAAGGAGGTGGCCAAGCCTATATTAACCTCATTTTTGAAGAAAAAAGGTTTGATCGATCAATGCAGCAGCGACAAGAACTATCAACAAGTTGGATCTTTTCATAGATCACCTTATCTCGAGGCTTCACTCTGTTCATAATTAATCTCGTTACCATGTTGGTACTATTTTACCATTTTTTTCTTACTGCTTCAATTGTACATTTTATTTTTATTTTGGTAATAACCCTACACTGAGTTGGTAACTTTTGCTATAATATCCAACTGATTATGAGTTTTTTGGCGTTTTAGGAAGGGAGCTTACAACTCTTGAGATTAGGGATAGTCTTGCTCCCTATCTTGATACGCTTAATTATGAGAAGTATGGAGACATCCTGATCATAGATGTAGTGGAAAACTTTCCAAGTACACCCTACAAAGAAATTAGATCAGATGAAAATGTTCAGAAACCAACTGTCAAGAAAATATTGGAGGCACCTCACCTGCACGTTAATTCTCCACCAAATGCTACTCTTGACTCCAAGATCGAAGCTCAAATCCTTGACTTGAGTGAGTGATTTGGACTCATTTGGGAAGCTCCCTCCACAAATTGCGCTACCTTGTAGAGCTTGGGTTGGAGCTTGAGGTGATTAAGAGAGTGATCTGCCAGTTCCATATATGCTTTTGCCCATTACAGTTTGGAGGGGAAAATCAAGCCATTGGTTGAATTTCTTCTTGGTCTTGGCATAACCAAAAGCGGATATTCCCACCATCCTTGGTAAAAAGGCTTCAACTTTGTGGAATCAGTCTCTTTGAAAATCTCATACGTACCCACCGTGACATATTTATAAAATTTAGGGGGATAAGAGACGGTGGGCAAAACTGATTCATCGTTGTCCTGCACTTCTCAGGCCAAAAGTGAATTTAAAGCAACCGTCGATTTATTTTCTCTATGAAATTAATGGGTCTCTCAGCTGATCACATTTTCGCATGTGGGTAACACCTTTAACTCTCTGCCCACTATTGTAGGTTACAGCATATATTGAGGATAAGCTGCGACCTCAGCTGACTACTTACTTAATTCAGCTCTTTTGGGAGTTGATGTTGCATATCTTCTTTCCGGCCCAATCTCCACCAACTTTTGGTCAAGTACTATATATTGAGGCCAATTTGAAACCTGTAATTGAGTTTTTTTCTTAGAAAGAGGTTACACTATCGGGATGTTGGGGCAATGATTTTGAGATTTGGGTCTCTCTCCTCACTCTATACTTTTAGCTTGACAAAGAACTTGATACCGAAATGGGAGTTCTTTTAATTTGACCATGGGTTATCCAAAATATGAGTTGGTTAAATTTCCTCAGTGTTGCGGTTATAGTTTGGAGAAGAGGATCAAACATATGTTGGGCCATAATACTTTTCATACTGGGCCAGGCCGAATGGGTTTGTCCTTTAGACTATGTCACTTTTGTCGTATTGGGTCAAATGATTTGGGCCCCGCTACTTGACTATAATATTGGGCTTAGTCATTGGATTGGTCCATTATGTAAGCTGTCACTTATCCTATCTTTGACCGGTAATCATCACAAAAGGTAATAGTTGACTGTTATGTCTGCCACCTTTCTGCATGGCATTAATGAGGATGAGACTCCGATTACCGACGAGAGGTAACAGTGGTAGCAGGTAGGGAAATAAGCTACATACTTTTGGCTGAGATGACCAGGGGTGAGAGGAGGTGTCAGGAGATAGTGGGTGGCACGGTAAACCGGGTCTAGGGAACATATGTGGCAAGGATCACAAAAAGAAAGAGGTAACAAAACACAATACACAATCCTATTATTTCACTCTCACTCATACACTAGTCAATATTTTTCCTCCATTGTTAACCTTGTGATCGCCTGTATTGACTCTCACGCCGGAGCTATCCCCCGATGGTCAGGCCGTCAAGCTTCTGGTGTTGACTTGTTGAACTGTGCAGGGTCATAGCGTCTTACGTGATTGGGACGCGGAAGAAGATCTTGGCGTTAACATTGGCGCTAGAAGGAGGGCTGAGTTCTAGTGTCCTGAGTATTTTTCAATCACACATTGTGGTCGTTCTACGTCGGTAATTATGGGGAAGAGTAGAACACCTACATCTGAGGGGCAGCCGATGGCTGCCAGTGAATCAATACCGCGAGTATCTGTCAAGGACCGTTTGGGACCTGCACTAAGTGTTCATGCCAGCACGGCGTCCAAACGATCGCATGGAGATTCTCGTCTAAGGACTGTGAGCAAAGCCAAGAGAAGGCTAGTTTTCACACCAGAGAAAGGGTCTGGTCATGGCCGGAGACGAGTAGAAGGCACCTCGCCTAGAACTCGATACCGGGATGACCAAGACAAAAAGGCTGCCCGCTTGGCTAAGATGGCAGACGAAGCTGATAGGGCCATGGAGGCACTGGTGAAGCAACGACAGGATATAGCTGAGCAGATGTCTCGAATGACATATTTGAGGGACAAAGCGTCCAGCTATGTCCAATCTGAAGAACGTGGGCATCGGAGTGGGAAAGAACCTGCTTATTCAGGGCGTAAGTCTCGGGGTCAACCTCGAGAAAGAAGAAGGTCCAGAAGCCCTACTCCTGAAAGATCGAAGAGGGCACATCACCCTGTCGGTTCTAAGGAGCAGGGTCGAAGCGAACGAAGAGGTCGATCCAGGGATTGTACTCCTGAGAATACAAAGAAGGCGCTCGTCGTTGTGCATTTCCACCACGGCAGCCGGGTTCAGAGACGAAGCAGATCTAGGGGTCGTATACCCGAAAGTCCACCGAGGGCACTCCGCCCTGTGGACCATCGTCATCGTAAAAGCCCCTCGAAAGTTGGGGGTTCTATGGCAAGAGACCGGTCCATTCAGAGGAGGGAGGAGTCACCGGAAAAAGTAGCATCGTCCCAACCCGAGGGCGTGGAGTATCTAGTTAAAGAGGTGAAGGAGCTTCGGAGGCAGCTTGCCGAGGTACAGAAAACGAAAGATACTTCGGGAAAGAAGGCATCCCCTTTTTCTGCGGAGATTTTGAAAGAAAAAGCTGACCCCACCAAGAAGTTGCCTCACATTGAAAGTTATGACGGATCGGGGGATCCCTATGACCATAGTCAGGCGTTCGACCGACTGATGGATTATTACGACTTTAGCGATGCTGCTAAGTTTCATACTTTTGTCACGACACTCAGAAAGGATGTCAGGCAGTGGATGGGAACTTTGCCTTCGGATTCGATTTCATCTTGGGCGGACATGTGCAATAAGTTCCACGCTCGCTTCGGGAGCAACAAAAGGAGGGGGAAACCAACTGGCTCGTTGGCTCAGATTCGACAATATTCGAATGAGTCTTTGGGCCAATATGTGAAGCGATTCCATGAAGCAGTCGGCCAAGTGACAGACCTGAACAATCTACAAGCCATGGGACTGTTTCAGAATGGGTTAGATCTGGTCAAATCAGAAAAGTTGGTAAAGAAATTGATGTTTCATCACCCGAAGAGTCTCGCAAAAGCCTTCGACAAAGTAGAGAGTTATATCGTGGTAGAGGAAGCCATGAATAGCCTCAAGCGCCCTTCTTTAGATCGGCTTAAGGAGACAGATCGGGACAGAACAGAGGGGGACCAGAGTAAGAATGAAGGAAATAAAGGTCGTCATGACGGCGGGTCAAAGAAATACAATAATAATTGGAGACAGGGTGGAGGACGCTCGTCCGCTCCAGCTCAGAGGGTAAACAGGACGTATACTGCACTCAACGCTGACAGGGCTGTTATCTTGGAATAGATTAAAAATCAACCTATCTTCGAGCCACCCCGAGATAATATTAAGCCCGGGAAAGGGAATTCTCGTAAGTATTGTGACTATCATCAAGCCTCGGGCCACGATACGAACGACTGTGCTAGTTTGAAAGATTTTATTGAGAGAAAGGTGCAAGACGGGGCTTTAGTTCATTATGTGGCTGCCAGAACGAACCAACAGCAAGATAGAGGACCTGTTCAGGTAGCCCAACAAGTTCAGCAAGTGTTCCCCGCTCCTGGACCGCCAGCAAGGCAAGTGATAGATGTCATCACTGGGGGTACTTCGGGCAAGCTTGTTAGAAAGAAGCGCCGAAGTTATCTGGATTCGGTCATGTCGGTGGCGTGTACCCTCCCGAAGACTGACAGACCCTTCCTGGGTACGGTAATTTCCTTTACAGATGAGGATTACCCTTCGAAAACCATCGAACCGCATGAGGGATCATTGGTGGTGACGGCACAAGTGGGTTCGGTGGATTTGAAACGAATGATGATCGACAATGGGTCTTCTGTGGATATCTTATATGCCCATGCTTATCAGAGGATGCATCTTGATGGGCAGAAGATGGAGATCGGGCATGAGGCCCCTTTATATGGCTTCAGCAACGATCCGGTCAAAGTGGCTGGAACCATCGAACTGCCGGTTATCTTCGGTACGGCCCCCCAACAGGTAGAAATTATTTGCAAATTTTATGTTGTACATGTAGATTTCGCTTATAATGCTATTTTAGGGAGGCCCACTTTAACTGCTTTACGAGTTGTAACCTCAATCCCTCATTTCAAAATCAAATTTCCTACGGCTCATGGGGTTGGGGAGGCGAAAGGAGATCTGGATCTGGCCAGAAGATGTTATATAAATGCCGTGATCACTTCGGGAATAGGGGTGTCAAAGCAAAAATAGACCATGACAATAGAGATCGAACCCTTCACGGAAAGCAGCTTAGAGCCGTTGGTCATGCTAGCTGAAGAAACAGAAGAGATAGAGCTCATCCCGGGCAAGGCTAACAAAACGATGAAAATAGGTTCGGGTCTGCCAGAACCTCTCCGGACGAACCTCATTGAACTCCTGCGGTGTTATATTGACATCTTCGTCTGGGAACCTCAAGATATGCCGGGAGTGAGCAGGGATATTGCAGAGCATCGGTTAGAAGTGGACCCGTCGAAGAAGCCAGTTCGGCAAAAGAGGAGGATCTTTGCGCCTGAGCGCCAGAGAATCATCGATGAAGAAATTGCGAAGCTGCTAGCTGCTGACTTCATCTTCGAGATCGACTATCCGCAGTGGATGGAAAATGTGGTGCTAGTCCAGAAGCAGAATGGGAAATGGCGAGTCTGCATCGACTATACAGATCTGAATAAAGCTTGTCCAAAGGATTTCTACCCGTTGCCCCACATTGACCAGCTCATCGATGCAACTTCGGGGTATACCTTGTTGAGCTTCATGGATGCATTCTCTAGCTATCATCAGATCTCCATGTGTAAAGAGGATATACCGAAGACGGCGTTCATTACGCATCGTTCGGTATATGCCTACAAAAAAATGACCTTCGGTCTCATCAACGCCGGGGCCACTTACCAGAGGATGATGAACTATGTATTCAGGCACCAGTTGGGCAAGAATATGGAAGTATACGTAGATGACATGATTGTTAAGAGCATGTTGGTACATAAACATCTGGATGACTTGGAAGAATGCTTTCTGACAGTCCGTCATCACAAATTGAGACTGAATCCTGTTAAGTGCACCTTTGGATTAGAGGCTGACAAGTTTCTGAGTTATCTGGTCAGTCAGAGGGGAATTGAAGCCAATCCAGAAAAGATTCAAGCGATCCTGAACATGAAGACTCCTCAGTTATTTAAATATGTTCAACGTCTGACTGGAAGGATTGCAGCTTTGAGGAGGTTTATGTCCAAGTCGGCAGAAAGGTGTTTGCCATTTTTTGATACGTTGAAAGGGCCGAAGAATGCCAAGACGTTCCAATGGACTTCGGAATGCGAAAATATGTAACTGCAAGTGCACAGTGTCAAATTGAATAACTGGCAAGTACAAGTCGAACCCACAGAGACTAGATTAATTCTTTAATATATCCTTAATTAATATTTTAGGCGAATTAGAAATAAATATGGTGGAGAAAATTTATTAACTAAATTATTCAAACTACTAATTAATAACGGAAACTATTAATGAGAAAAGATACCTAGGAATCAGAATCCACCAAATATTAACATAATAAATAATTTCTTATTTCCTAAATCAATTCCTAAATTATTCTCCCTTCCCTTTAAAAATAATGATTCATATAATTAATATGGGCAAACATAAGTTATGAAAAATTCACAGATTAACTATAGCTTATCAAAACCTCGAAATCAATATAAAAATCATATGCAATTTATGCGGAGGAAATATAAAGGTGAAAATAATTAGGCATAAATTTTGGAACGGAAAGAAAATATTATTATGAAATACTTAGTTTCATCATAATCCTAGGTATTAGAAATTTAGCTAGCCATGGAATTAAAAACAAAAACAAATAATATTAGTACTACAATTCGCATGAAATAAGAACAATGATTAAAAAGAGAATTTCTATTATATAAATAAAAGAAAGATACAAATACTCCCTGACAGTAGTTTCACACGTGATTGAAATAAGAGAAAAAAACAAACTCTAAATATGTTACTCCCTTCTACACTAGTGAAGAACTAAGAAAAAGAAAATAATAAGTGGTGCCCTTCTCTCTAAAACAAGAAGCCTATTTATAGGGAAAATAACTTGGAACCCTAATTGAACTTGGACAGTTTTGTCCCCAATCAACTTCTCAAAAAGATCTTCTAGATATACTTTTCTTCTCTTGTTGGGTTTGACTTGCACACCAAAATTGTTCAACCTCTTTCCTACTCCTTGTAGGATTCTTCTTGGATATTCCTTATATGAATAAAAGCATTAAATATCCCTTGATCACCAAGATTTTGACTTTATTGCAACAAATATTAAATCCTACAAAATAAAATAAAACATATTAATTTAATAAACTAATATAATTAAAAGGACAAAATTAGGGATAATTAAATGTATGAATTACGTGTTTATCAAATACCCCCATACCTAGCTTTTGCTCGTCCTCGAGTAAAATAAAAATAAAATAAAATAAAAATTTACACTACCCCATTTCCGTAGGAAACACGATTGCACTTAGCATGTGTAACAAGCCTTTAAACCCCAAGGTTACTCAAGTGGATGAGTTGTGTCTCGTGAGGGTTTGCAGTGAATATACCCACAAAATTCAAAAATATATTTTTTGGGTTCAACAAATTATGAAATTGAAAGAAAACTTCTAAATATTTATGAGCATTATACATAAGCAAGATTAAATTCAAAATCACACTTTCACCTTATCAAAAATACTCAATCTTTGTATTTTAGACACCATCCTTCATTAAATCAATTCCATGTGATGCATGCATATGTATATGATGTAACTCTTAGTAGGAACTTTTACCATGAAAATCAAGCAAGCTCATTTTTTTCTTTTCTTTTCTTTTTTTCCATTTTTTTCAATTTTGATTCTTGACTTTGTGCAATGTCTCATTTTCTTAGGCTTTTCAGAGTTACCCATGTAGAGCGAGCGTTGGACCAATGACTCCCAAACCAGATGGCTTTAGGGCATTAGGTGTAGAGACACCCCTAAGGGCTTACTTACTCGAGTAACAAAGGCCACAAAATTAGACTAGTCAAGCTGCTTTTATCTATCACACTTTTCAGCGTGAATATCGATGCTTCCCGAGGCTTGGATACCCAGTTATTTCGTTTAATGGACATTGAAGCAGTTATTTATTTCTTCTTCTTTTTCAACTTTTTTCAACTTCATTTTTTTTTCATTCTTTCTTCTTTTTTTTTCTTTTTTTTCTCTTCTTTTTTTTTTCTTTGAAATTACTCGAATCATGGTTTATACCCCACAACTAAGAATTAGTGTAAACGTGAAGTGCAAAAATGCTTGTGAAATCAATTTTAATCCGGATGGTGTTTTGAACTAAGATTTCGCATCTTATCAAAAATTTAAGAGTTCTAAATCTTTCAATCTTACTCATGAGTTTTGCTCCACAAACACTTATTAGAATTAATCCAATGCATAAAAAGTCAAACAAAAAATTTTTTTTTAATACTTTTTTCGTGTTTTTTTACTATTTTTTTCTAAAAAGAGAAATAAAAAAATAAAAAAAAATCTAATACAATAATACAAACAAACTCCCCCCATACCTAAATCATGCATTGTCCTCAATGTATGCAAATGAAGAAAAGAGAACAAAGATATGAAAGAATTATACCTTGTACGATGGGACAGAAACCGGATGACAATATTGGACAAAAGAAAAATATATGCACAAACTTAAAAGTGCAGTGCCAGTCATACTAAATCAGGTGGGTCAACAAGGTATACCACCGCCTCTGGTTCGGTCGGCATTTCTAAAAAAAGTTTGAGTCGTTGACCATTCACTTTGAGAATTTCTCCACTATTTGGATTTTCAATATCGACTGCCCCATGAGAGTAAACTACCTTCACTACAAAAGGTCCATCCCATCTAGAACGCAATTTTCCAGGGAATAAATGTAGCCTAGAATTATACAAGAGAACTTTTTGTCCAGGTGAAAATAATTTTCTCAAAATTGTTTTGTCATGAAACACTTTTGTTCTTTCCTTGTAAATTTTAGCATTTTCATAAGCATCGCTCCTAATCTCATCTAACTCAGCTAATTGCAATTGTCTATGACTCCCACTGGTGGACATATCAAAATTTAACTGTTTTATGGCCCACAAAGCACGATGTTCAAGTTCAACAGGTAAGTGACAAGCTTTTCCAAACACAAGCCGATATGGTGACATCCCTAAATTAGTTTTAAAGGTAGTACGGTAAGCCCACAATGCATCTAACAATTTTAGAGACCAGTCTTTTCTATTGGAACTCACCGTTTTTTCCAAGATTTGTTTTATTTGCCTATTTGAGACTTCTACCTGACCACTTGTTTGAGGATGATATGATGTTGCAAGCTTGTAGGTGATGGAGTACTTTTTTAGCAAGGATGCCAAAAGGCTGATTGCAGAAATGTTTTCCTTGATCACTGATTATGGCCCTAGGGGTACCAAAGCGAGAGAAAATGTTCTCTTTCAAAAATTTGACAACAACTTTGTTGTCATTGGTCTTGGTTGGTATAGCTTCTACCCACTTAGACACGTAATCCACCGCAAGTAAAATGTACAGATTCCCAAAAGAATTTGGAAATGGGCCCATGAAATCGATTTCCCATACATCAAACAATTCAATGACTAGAATAGATTGCATTGGCATCATATTCCTCCTAGTGATCCTCCCTAATTGTTGACACCTATTGCAATTGGCACAAAATGATGTGGCATCCTTGAATAGACTAGGCCAATAGAAACCACATTGGAGGACTTTGGCGGCCGTCTTTTTGCCTCCAAAATGTCCTCCACAAGCTTGGTCATGACAAAAGGACAGAACACTTCTAAACTCGTGGTCGGGTACACACCTCCTAATGATTTGATCAGGACAATATTTGAACAAATAGGGGTCATCCCAATAAAAGTGTTTGACTTGTGAAAGAAACTTGGATCGTCTTATTTGGACCAATGGGAAGGAATCTCACTAGTCACTAGGTAATTCACAATATCAGCAAACCAAGGTGTAGCAAATATAGAGAAAAGCTGTTCATCTGGGAAAAATTCATTTAAGGGCAGGTCAGAGTTGGACTCCACAACTAAACGTGACAAATGATCAGCTACCACGTTTTCAGAACCTTTTTTGTCTTGTATCTCGAGGTCAAATTCTTGGAGCAATAAGACCCAACGAATTAAACGTGCTTTTGAATCTTTTTTTGAAAGAAGATGTTTGAGAGCAACATGGTCAGTGTAAACAATTATTTTAGACCCAATAAGATAAGATCGAAACTTTTCTAGGGCAAAAACTACAGCTAGAAGTTCTTTTTTAGTAGTTGAATAGTTCAATTGAGCATCATTCAAAGTCCTACTAGCATAGTATATGACATGGGGAATCGTGTTGATTCTTTGTCCTAGAACAGTACCAACTGCATAGTCAGATGCATCACACAGTAACTCAAATGGTTGTCTCCAATCAGGTGATTTGATGATAGGAGCTGAAGTTAACTCCTTTTTGAGTTGTTCAAAAGATTGAAGACATTTTTCATTAAATTCAAATTTTGCATCTTTACCTAGAAGATTGGTCAAGGGCCTTGCTTTCTTACTAAAATCTTTAATAAATCGCCTATAAAAGCCTGCATGTCCTAGGAAAGAACGAATTTCTTTGACTGTCCTAGGTGGTGGAAGATTGGCAATGAGGTCAATTTTGGCTTTATCTACTTCAATTCCCTTTTCAGATATGATGTGACCAAGAACAATTCCATTTTTTACCATGAAGTGACATTTTTCCCAATTCAGGATTAAATTTGTTTCCTTACATCTCCTTAAAACTAAGTCAAGGTGGTGAACACACTCATGAAATGTAGACCCAAATATGGAAAAATCATCTATGAAAATTTCTAGGAATTTCTCCACCATGTCAGAAAAAATACTCATCATGCACCTTTGAAAGGTGGCAGGGGGCACTACATAGCCCAAAGGGCAGACGACGATATGCAAAGGTTCCATAAGGACAAGTGAAAGTGGTTTTTTTCTTGGTCTTCTGGGGCTATAGGAATTTGAAAGTAGCACGAGTAACCATCAAGGAAACAATAGTAAGCATGACCAGCTAATCTTTCTAGAATTTGGTCAATGAAGGGTAAAGGAAAATGATCCTTTCTTGTGGCAGCATTGAGTTTTCTATAGTCTATGCAAACCCTCCAACCTGATTGGACACGAGTGGGAACTAACTCATTAGCTTCATTTTGAACCACAGTTAAACCAGACTTTTTAGGTACCACCTAAACAGGACTTACCCACGAGCTATCAGAAATGGGATAGATGATCCCATTATCTAGACACTTGAGAATTTCTTTCTTAACAACATCTTTTAGAGCCGGGTTTAAACGCCTTTGTGGGTCTCTCACAGGTTTAGCATCATCTATTAAATGGATCCTATGTTGGACAATTGTTGGACTGATCCCCTTAATATCAGTTATACTCCATCCTATGGCTTCCTTGTTTTCTCTCAAGATGGTCAATAACTCTTCCTCCTGTGCGTTTGTTAAATCAGAAGCAATGATTACAGGAAGAGTTTTGGAGGGACCTAAATAGGCATATTTAAGATTATCAGGCAAAGGTTTGAGTTCTAACTCTGGTAGACTCTTTTCAAGAGGTTTTGAAGATTGCAAGATTAATGGCTTAGTCTCGGGTTCCCATTTAGAGTAAGACATTAATGTTGATGACTCTAGCATTTCATTAACCTCATTTACATATTCTGTTTCATCCCAATTTTGACCAAAATGATTTAGACAAAAATTAAAAATTTCGTCTTCTCCTGTAAGTTCATTGTTGCACATGACCTGAATCATGTTCACTTCAACGGGTTGGTCTGAAAAATCACAAGGTTGCTTTCCCACATTAAACACATTTAAATTAATTGTCATGTTCCTAAATGTCAATTTTATAAGTCCATTTCTACAGTTGATTAACGCATTAGAAGTTGCTAGAAATGGTCTACCTAAAATTACAAGAATTTGACCCTTGGGATTGACAACAAGTTGGGTTTCAAGGACAACAAAGTCAACAGGGAAGATAAAATCACCAACCTTAATGAGTACATCTTCAACTATTCCTTTTGGCACTTTAACAGAACGGTCAACTAGTTGGAGTGTGACACTTGTCTTTTTCAACTCCCCTAAGCCTAAGGTTTGGTACACAAAAAATGGTAATAGGTTCACACTAGCTCCTAAACCAAGTAAAGCCTTTTCAATTAAGGTGTCACCTATGATGCATGAAATAGTAGGACAACCGGGGTCCTTATATTTCACAGGGACTTGACATGACAAGATAGAACTAACATGAGCTGTTAAAAAAGCTTTCTTAGGAACATGAGTGGTTCTTTTATGTGTGCACAAATCTTTTAGACATTTAGCATATGAGGGAACTTGTTGAATGACATCTAAAAGAGGAATGTTAATTTTTACTTGTTTCAACACTTCTAGAATTTTGTCCAACTGAGCTGACTGCTTATTTAAAATAAGTCTTTGAGGGAATGGGGCTTTAGGTTTGAAGACTTTTTCATTTGATTCAGAAGATGTGGTTTGATCATTTTTTGACACACGCTGAGTAGATAGACCTACTGACTCAGAGTTTGTGGGCTTTTCAGGCTGGGCTAACTTTGAAGATGGATTATTAGATTCAACATTTAAATTTTTCTCTTATTCATTATCAATTCTAGCATGATTGTTAAAATAATTTCCAGACCCTAAAGAAATTATAGAATTCACATGATTGACTTGGTTGTTTTCAAGTGAATTAACATGATAAGGTTTTTGAGTAGAAACTGAAAAATTTTGGATTGGTCTCGGGTTGACTAGGAAGTTTACCTTTCTCTCTTTCACTAACTGTAGTGGCCAATTGACTCATTTGGATCTCTAGGCGAGAAATAGATTTTATTACAGTTTCCACACTCTTCTCTAAGGTGCTCACACTTTTCTCTAAGGTGCTAAGTCTCCTCCCACTTTCATTAGAAAAACCTAGTGGATATTGAGGTGCTGGATTTGAATTTTGGTATGGACCAGGATTTGACTTTTGGTAAGGTTGAAAAGATTGATTTAGAGACTGATTGACCTGATTTGAAGAATTATTTGGGTAGGGTCCTTGGTTCCATGCAAAATTAGGATGATTTCTCCAACCAGGATTATAAGTGGGTGCAAATGGGTCATTCCTAGGTCGTTGAAACATTGCATTGACTTGTTCATATTCTTCAAATTGGGGCACGACTCTAGGACATTCCTCAATCACATGGCTTGGTGAATTACACTTTAGACACAAAGGTGGTGGTGTTGAGACTTGGTTCACGTGTGATTGTCCCCTAGTTTCTAAATCTTCAAGTCTTTTAAGTACACCAGCCAACTTAACTTCGGTAGCAATTGAATTGTCAATTGTATGAACACCCCTAGATGAACTAGGTTTATCTGTCTCTCGGGTGGTTTCCCATTGCATGGTTTTTTCTGCTAAGTCTTCTAAAAACTCCCAAGTCTTTTCCTCATCATTATTCAAAAAATCCCCTTTACACATTGACTCTAACATTGTTTTAGTGGGATAGTCTAAACCTTCGTAAGCAATTTGACACAATCTCCATTTCTCAATTCCGTGGTGTGGGCATTGGGATAACAAATTTTTAAATCTATCAAAATATTTCCAAAATGACTCTTTTTCATGTTGGCAAAATTGATGAATTACAGTCCGAATTTTAGCAGTTTTATGATTAGGAAAATATTTTTTTTAGAAATGTAACAACAAATCCCTCCCAGGTTGATATGGAATTATTTGGTAGGTTATATAACCATTTTTTAGCATTATCTTTTAAAGCAAATGTTATAAATCTTAGCCTATTTGAGTCATCAGACAATTGTTAAATTTTTATTAGGGCACAAACTTCCTCAAATTCCTGAATAAATAAATATGCATCTTCTATCCCTGTGAACCTAGGTAACATATTTTATAAAATGTGGCTTAAGTTCAAAATTGTTACCAGTTACCGGTGGTAGACTGATACATGAAGGTTGGGCAGAGCGGGAAGGATAACATCGATCCCTTAAAGAAACAGTTTGTGCGCCTCTATTTTTCTTAAAGTGAGATCTTTTAAAGTGAAATCCGAAAAATCAAGTGTTCTCACTAATCGGGATGTTTCGTCCCTAATCCACACTTTTTGCATACACTACTTAACAAATAAGCAGATAAGCACAAAAAAAAAACAAAACAAAATAAATAAATAAATAAATAAAATAAAAAATAACAATAAATTTACTTCTAAGGTCAACCTAATTAAAATCTAGACAGCTCCTAACTGTTCCAAGTTACACCTCAAGGTTCACCAAATTCGAAATTAATCACATCACTAGCCAGGTAAGTGTAAGAAAGGTGGGAGTCTCTCCGTAGAAACGGTGACTAATTGATTAACCACACAATCTTTAGGCGTATACCTTTTGAACCACTTGCCTAGACACCAGTAGTTTGATTAATTTAAAATGCAGACTCCTCTTGGAGTTTTTTGTCCTAATTAAGCTCGAGGGTCCTAGGGGCCAACGTCTACTTGATTTTATTAGGTCATGGTCATGCAAAATGCAAATTGGGTTGTTTGTGGGCCAAGGAAGGGTGATGAAATCCCCATCTTATCTTGTTAAGGGTTGTGCCTTATTGTTAGATTAAAGATAAAAATGCACAAATAATAAAAAAAAACTGTAAACAAATAAAGTGTCCTAAAACTATGTGAATTACGAAAGAATGGGAAATTTTGACGTACCTCAATCCTCCAGCAATCACCACAGTTTATATTTGACAAAAAAAAATAATAATAATAAATAAAAATAAAAACCTAACAGGATGTGCTCTACGTGAGTGAATGCATGAATGCGCAAATAAAAAAAAATTAATAATAATAAAAACTAAACTTTTTTTTAAAATATGGAGATACGAAGTACCGAAGAAAGCGCAGTAACAAAATTTTTATCTTTTCGCTCCTTCGATCAACTTCAATAATCCTGGAAAAAAATATAGAGTTAAAGCTAATTCGAATAAATAAAAATTAAGGAATAAATAAAAATTAATTCTAGTCCCCGGCAGCGGCGCCAAAAACTTGATGTGATAAAAATATGTAACTGCAAGTGCACAATGTCAAATTGAAGAACTGGCAAGTACATGTCGAACCCACAGAGACTAGATTAATTCTTTAATATATCCTTAATTAATATTTTAGGCGAATTAGAAATAAATATGGTGGAGAAAATTTATTAACTAAATTATTCAAACTACTAATTAATAACGGAAACTATTAATGAGAAAAGATACCTAGGAATCAGAATCCACCAAATATTAACATAATAAATAATTTCTTATTTCCTAAATCAATTCCTAAATTATTCTCCATTCCCTTTAAAAATAATGATTCATATAATTAATATGGGCAAACATAAGTTATGAAAAATTCACAGATTAACTATAACTTATCAAAACCTCGCAATCAATATAAAAATCATATGTAATTTGTAAGACCCCGAATTTTATGAAATAAAAGTATTCAATTTTTCTTATAATTACTATTCAGTAAATGGTTAAATTGATAAAAGTTTAAAGTTATGGGTGAAATGTGATTTTTTTTCAAAATACACAAGTGGTTATAAAATAATCATTGTTGTCGGAAATATTCGTTTGGTCGTGGAATATTCTTTCTGTCGGGGAATATTCGTACGACGGCGCAGCTATTTGTGGGCCCCATAACGAATAACTGTCGGGTGAAGAAAATGACAAATTTGAGTTTTTACAAATAACGGCGTAGTTGTTACCGTTAACACTGTTGGAATACCCGGTGGTTAAAATACAGTAATACGCGTTATTGCACAGTAGCACACGGTATTGCATAGTATTTTTAAAATTATTGATTCTTACGTAAGAAGGCACTACTCAATAATTGTTACAGTAGTTACTGTTCAATATTTTATTTTATTGTTTCAATAATTGTTGCTGCACAGTATTTTCCTTTATCAGATCAATAATTCATATTATTTGAATAATATTATTAGATAATATTATTGTCAATGTCTAGAAAGTTCTGTCTAAGGAGAGGTTTGGTCATCTAATTGCGCGCCAGTAAGGAGAAATTCTTATTGGAAAGCCCCCTCTTTCCTGGGAACGGCCTGGTTGTCATAAATGTGATTCTGTAATATTATTTGTGAATAATTAATTATTGATTCATATGATAAGGAAATATTTATTTTATGTGGATATAAATGAGGATATATTTTTGTGGTTAAAAAAAGGAGTTAATGTTGAGGTTTTTATCAGTATTTTTGTCGGAATGGAGGTATTAAAAATCAGGGTTTTTGAGATATTTTGCGGGGGTTATAATTTTTAATCCGACCGTTGGATCGTGGTAATTTTTGGATATGTTATACATATATAAGTTGAGTATATGCCCACAAATTTTGAACCGTTAAAATGAACGTATGATTTATTTATGAATTTTACGAGATGACTGGTTCAGAAATTGTTGAATTTTCAGAGTTTATCATTTTGGTGGAAAATTCTAGAATTGGTGGGCCCCACTTGTGGTTGGTGAAGAAATGTGCTGAATTATATTTCAAATGTGGTGGGTGGGAATAGTAGCAGGTAAAGCCATCAGGTTGCAGGTCAAACCTACCAAAATTTTCCTATAAATAGAGGGCTAAGTTAGAATTGAAAATCACACCAGAAACATAAGCTTTCTCTCTTTCTCTCTCTAGATTATTGAGTGTATTTTGTGAGTATTTAGATACTTGGTGAGTTGCTATTCATCAGTGCAAGTTTCCTTCAGCCTTATACCGATCAGAAGTACTGCTCTTTTGAGGTAAGGGATTGTAAGGGATAGTAAGGGATATTAAGGGATTTTAAGGGTTGTTATGATTTTCAGTTTCGTAATTTTTCTGATCTTCAAAAATTCTGGAAAAATTGGAATGATATTTTGATGAGTTTTATTGATTGTGTCCAAAAATGGTGATTTTTGGATGTATAGATTAAGAGTTATGAATTTTATGAGAAAAGACTATTTTAAAAGTAACTGCTTATAATTTCTTGTGGTTAACTCCAAAATTGATGAAATTTTTATTGGGAGTACATGTATATGATGGAAGTATACTCTGTTAATTTCAGAATTTTTGGACAAAAGTACAATTTTTGATAAATGTCTAAATATTCGGCTGTTTTGACCATATGAAAAACAGTAAATGACTTTTAAAAATTCTGAAAAAAATATATGTTCAATATGGGACTATATTCTGATAAATTCCAAAAAAGAAATATTTTTGAAACTGATTTGGTATTTTTCATGAAAATAGTCTAGTTATGAGAAAATGAATTAAATATGTTATGTGAAGTAAGAAAATTGGAAAATAGAATTTTATGGCTTGAGAATCCTATATATGAGGTATATGCAGATTTTTGATGAGAGTTTTTGGTTATTGGTGATGAAATATTATGAGTTTGGCATTTTAAGATGATTAAATGTATTATTTAGTAAAGTGTAAACAATTAAAATAAATTGTTTATAAGATTAAGAAATGTTATTCTTTCAATATCATTATACCAAAATATTGGTATAAATTTTATTGTAGAATTTTTATCTTTTTGTTTCGGGGTTACTATTCATGAGTTACTATTCATAAGTTACTATTCACGAGTTACTATTCACGACAAAATTGATTTCTTTTTCTAACCAAATTATAGTTGATTTATGAATATTGCTCTTGAATTAAATCCATGTTTTGACCATATTATTTTTATAATCATATATAACATTTTTATAACCTTGATGTTGAAATTCTCTTTCGCTTGAGTGTAAAGATGGGTAAATTATTGGTATGATCATGACCATGGGTTCTCTTTGGCCAGTAGTGCAAAGTTAAATTGTTGACTGGTATGATCATGACCATTGAATTTATAATTGAATATCTTTAGCTTAAGTGCAAAGGTGACATGATCAACATGGTTATAATTATTGTTTATATAAATTCTGAAATGATTATATATTTCTTTGAGGTATTAATATATTTGGCCTGTAGTGCAAATATGAACTGTTGATGAATATATTTGACCTGTAGTGCAAATATGAACTGTTGATGAATATCTTTGGCCGTAGTGCAAAGATGAATTATTGATGAATATCTTTGGCCTGTAGTGCAAAGATGAACTGTTGTTGAATATCTTTGGCCTGTAGTGCAAAGATGGTCTGTTGATGAATATCTTTGGCCTGTAGTGCAAAGATGAACTGTTGTTGAATATCTTTGGTCGTAGTGCAAAGATGGTGGAGTTATTAGTATATATGAACAGGAACTGTGATTTGGTATAACCATGATGTTTGATGTTTCAGGTGATGAAAATTATCTTTGTCCTAGATGAGAAAAGGAATTTAGAATTACAATTACGATTATGAGTTATACACGTGATTGTGGACAGGAATTGTTAATTGATGTTACAGGGATAAAACATTGTTGGTGGATTTTTATCATGGAGAAGATAATAGACTTTATAGTCTATTTGACTCTTCTAATGGATTGCTCGTTCCGCTGCAACTATGGTTGAAATTTTTTATCATTTACCATATGTTCTAAATCTCTGATTTATTATTGATGAAGGCTATTGATAATTTAATTATCTTTAGTCATGATATTCTTTACTGAGCTAGTTGTGCTCACCCTTTTGCTTCACAATTCCTTTTCAGGTAATAAGAGTGTAGCTGGGTCGAGCGGGGGTAACAAGGGAATAGAACGGTGGTCATCATTTAGTAGTTATATTTGGTGAAGAAAATAGGGTGAGGCGAACCCAACGTTGGAAGGGTGTTTTGTCACTATCATACAAGATGTCTAATGACATACAACCTCGTGTCATCATAGGACAGGGTTGTGCTCATCCACTTGCTGATTATATCTATGGGCACTACCTATATAATCTTGGTATTTGTTTGAAGTATAATTCTCAATTAGAGACAGTGGAGATAATGATATCAAGAGAAGACTCACCATTGGGAATAATATGATAGTAATCTTCTCGTTTTTCTTTGGGGTCTATTGGGTCAACCAAGGATAATTCTGTGGCCATATGATATCTATCATAACCTAGACGCGTGGCCTCCCATGTACGAAGGTTTCCTTTAGCACTCCCAAAAATTCTAATTTCTAGAACAGTTTTTGACTATACCTTTATGTAAGGTACCTTTGTGAGTGTGATGATACATGATGGTGTCCAACGTCACAGTTTGGTATATATTTGTATCCAAACTCACAGCATATGTGTTGTTGTATTTTGCACGACAATTGTTGTAATAAAGTTGTAGTTATTTTCTGTACCATGTATTTGACGACTCAGAATGGGTGGATGGAATGGACCTATTTTGGGTCGTTAAATTTGTATCAGAGCTATAAGTAAAGAGCCCCGAGCCTCTCGCTGGTGACTTCCTGTTGATGGGGGATGCACCAAAGCCAGACTCTCCGTAGGGGACGCCGTTCTGCGGTGGCAAACTGATAGGTACCATTGTGAGGTGCTGTGGTTGAAGCACCATGAGAGTCACATTTGGTATCAGAGCTTAGGGATATGATCTCTGGCGGAGATCGGAGAATATAACTAGGAGGGGAGAGATGAGTAAATCCTTCGTTAGTGTGTCCTACCTAAGCTTATTTGTTGGTCAGTCATAATATCGGGATATTATGTGATATGTTAATTTGTTCAATTAACCTTTGTTTTGAAGCTGTATTCTAGAATGATATCTGAAATACAGGAGACGAACAATGAAGAAATTATGATGACAGGAAAGATGGAATCTGAAATGAAAGCAAGGTATTCTCAACTCTTCGAAATACCAGGTACGTAAATTTCGGGGACGAAATTTCATAAGGAGGGGAGATTGTAAGACCCCGAATTTTATGAAATAAAAGTATTCAATTTTTCTTATAATTACTATTCAGTAAATGGTTAAATTGATAAAAGTTTAAAGTTATGGGTGAAATGTGATTTTTTTTCAAATACACAAGTGGTTATAAATAATCATTGTTGTCGGGAATATTCGTTTGGTCGTGGAATATTCTTTCTGTCGGGGAATATTCGTACGACGGCGCAGCTTTTTGTGGGCCCCATAACGAATAACTGTCGGGTGAAGAAAATGACAAATTTGAGTTTTTAAAAATAACGGCGTAGTTGTTACCGTTAACACTGTTGGAATACCCGGTGGTTAAAATACAGTAATACGCGTTATTGCACAGTAGCACACGGTATTACATAGTATTTTTAAAATTATTGATTCTTACGTAAGAAGGCACTACTCAATAATTGTTTACATATTTTACTGTACGAATATTTTATATTTTTTTTCAATAATTGTTACTGCACAGTATTTTCCTTTATATCAGATCAATAATTCATATTATTTGAATAATATTATTAGATAATATTATTGTCAATGTCTAGAAAGTTCTGTCTAAGGAGAGGTTTGGTCATCTAATTGCGCGCCAGTAAGGAGAAATTCTTATTGGAAAGCCCCCTCTTTCCTGGGAACGGCCTGGTTGTCATAAATGTGATTCTGTAATATTATTTGTGAATAATTAATTATTGATTCATATGATAAGGAAATATTTATTTTATGTGGATATAAATGAGGAATATATTTTTGTGGTTAAAAATAAAGGAGTTAATGTTGAGGTTTTTATCAGTATTTTTGTCGGAATGGAGGTATTAAAAATCAGGGTTTTTGAGATATTTTGCGGGGGTTATAATTTTTAATCCGACGTTGGATCGTGGTAATTTTTGGATATGTTATACATATATAAGTTGAGTATATGCCCACAAATTTTGAACCGTTAAAAATGAACGTTGATTTATTATGAATTTTACGAGATGACTGGTTCAGAAATTGTTGAATTTTCAGAGTTTATCATTTTGTGGAAAATTCTAGAATTGGTGGGCCCACTTGTGGTTGGTGAAGAAATGTGCTGAATTATATTTCAAATGTGGTGGGTGGGAATAGTAGCAGGTAAAGCCATCAGGTTGCAGGTCAAACCTACCAAAATTTTCCTATATATAGAGGGCTAAGTTAGAATTGAAAATCACACCAGAAACATAAGCTTTCTCTCTTTCTCTCTCTAGATTATTGAGTGTATTTTGTGAGTATTTAGATACTTGGTGAGTTGCTATTCATCAGTGCAAGTTTCCTTCAGCCTTATACCGATCAGAAGTACTAATGCTCTTTTGAGGTAAGGGATTGTAAGGGATAGTAAGGGATATTAAGGGATTTTAAGTTTGTTATGATTTTCATTTCGTAATTTTTCTGATCTTCAAAAATTCTGAAAAAATTTGGAATGATATTTTGATGAGTTTTATTGATTGTGTCCAAAAATGGTGATTTTTGGATGTATAGATTAAGAGTTATGAAATTTATGAGAAAAGACTATTTTAAAAGTAACTGCTTATAATTTCTTGTGGTTAACTCAAAATTGATAAAATTTTTATTGGGAGTACATGTATATGATGGAAGTATACTCTGTTAATTTCAGAATTTTTGGACAAAAGTACAATTTTTGATAAATGTCTAAATATTCGGCTGTTTTTTACCATATGAAAAATAGTAAATGACTTTTAAAAAATTCTGAGAAAAATATATGTTCAATATGGGACTATATTCTGATAAATTCCAGAAAAGAATATTTTGGAACTGATTTGGTATTTTTCATGAAAATAGTCTAGTTATGAGAAAATGAATTAAATATGTTATGTGAAGTAAGAAAATTGGAAAATAGGATTTTATGGCTTGAGAATCCTATATATGAGGTATATGCAAATTTTTGATGAGGATTTTTGGTTATTGGTGATGAAATATTATGAGTTTGGCATTTTAAGATGATTAAATGCATTATTTAGTAAAGTGTAAACAATTAAAATAAATTGTTTATAAGATTAAGAAATGTTATTCTTTCAATATCATTATACCAAAATATTGGTATAAATTTTATTGTAGAATTTTTACTTTTTGTTTCGGGGTACTATTCATGAGTTACTATTCATAAGTTACTATTCATGAGTTACTATTCACGACAAAATATGGTTTCTTTTTCTAACCAAATTATAGTTGATTTATGAATATTGTCTCTGAATTAAATCCATGTTTTGACCATATTATTTTTATTATCATATATAACATTTTTATAACCTTGATGTTGAAATTCTCTTTCGCTTGAGTGTAAAGATGGGTAAAATATTGGTATGATCATGACCATGGGTTCTCTTTGGCCAGTAGTGCAAAGTTTAAATTGTTGACTGGTATGATCATGACCATTGAATTTATAATTAAATATCTTTAGCTTAAGTGCAAAGGTGACATGATCAACATGGTTATAATTATTGTTTATATAAATTCTGAAATGATATATATTTCTTTGAGATATTAATATATTTGGCCTGTAGTGCAAATATGAACTGTTGAAAATTATTTGACCTGTAGTGCAAATATGAACTGTTGATGAATATCTTTGGCCGTAGTGCAAAGATGAATTATGATGAATATCTTTGGCAGTAGTGCAAAGATGAATTGTTGTTGAATATCTTTGGCCTGTAGTGCAAAGATGGTCTGTTGATGAATATCTTGGCCTGTAGTGCAAAGATGAACTGTTGTTGAATATCTTTGGTCGTATGTGTGCAAGATGGAGTTATTAGTATGATTATGAACAGGAATCTGTGATTGGTATAACCATGATGTTTGATGTTTCAGGTGATGAAAATTATCTTTGTCCTAGATGAGAAAAGGAATTTAGAATTACAATTACGATTATGGTTATACCGTGATTGTGGACAGGAATTGTTGAATTGATGTTACAGGGATAAAACATTGTGGTGGATTTTTAACATGGAGAAGATAATAGACTTTATAGTCTATTTGACTCTTCTAATGGATTGCTCGTTCCGCTGCAACTATGGTTGAAATTTTTATCATTTACCATATGTTCTAAATCTCTGATTTATTATTGAATGAAGCTATTGATAATTTAATTATCTTTAGTCATGATATTCTTTACTGAGCTAGTTGTGCTCACCCTTTTGCTTCACAATTCCTTTCAGGTAATAAGAGTGTAGCTGGGTCGAGCGGGGGTAACAAGGGAATAGAACGGTGGTCATCATTTAAGTAGTTATATATGGTGAAGAAAATAGGGTGAGGCGAACCCACGTTGGAAGGGTGTTTTGTCACTATCATACAAGATGTCTAATGACATACAACCTCGTGTCATCATAGGACAGGGTTGTGCTCATCCACTTGTGATTATATCTATGGGCACTACCCTATATAATCTTGGTGTTTGTTTGAAGTATAATTCTCAATTAGAGACAGTGGAGATAATGATAAGTCAAGAGAAGACTCACTGTGACGCCCCCAGAATAGGTATACAACACCCATTCTGAGTCGCCAAATACATGGTACAGAAAGCAAACTACAACTTAATAATACAATTGTCGTGCAAAATACGACAACACATACTGTGAGTTTAAATACAAATATTGTCTTCTAGACAATATCCACACTCAAATAAATCCCACATTACAATTATTCAAACACTATTTTACAGAAATAGTGAGGATGCTAAAACATCTTTCTAGAACCATCACTCCATACCCCGACTAGATCCTGCTATGTTCTCACCTCCTGAGAAGAAAAATGGAACAAAAAGGAAAAGGGTGAGCTCAACTAGCCCAGTAAAGAATATTATGACTAAGATAATATAACAACAAATTATCGTTAGTCTTCAACATGGAAAAATCTGATAAAATATATCGACAACAAGTTTAGATCAACAACTGCAGCGGAAACAACAAATCCATTAGAAGAGTCAAGTAGAGAAAAATTCTACTATCTTCTAAAGATTTAAAAGTCCATCATCAATATTTTATCCCTGTAACATCAATAATAATCATCCTTTAACCAAATATTACATCTTTGCACTACAGGCCAAAGATATTCATTTGTATCATCAGTCGGTCATGTTCAACTCAACACCTGTTCATCTTTTGCACTACAGGCCAAAGATTTCATCAAGTAATTATACATCTTTGCACTACAGGCCAAAGATATTCATCAAGTAATTATACATCTATGCACTACAGGCAAAGATATTCATCAAGTAATTATACATCTTTGCACTAACAGGCCAAGATATTCAGTAATATCATCATTTAGGACGAGGATGATGAAAAATAACTTAAAGAGAACGAATCCAGTGAGACAGAAGGACAAATAGTAGGGATTCGTATAACAGTTTATCCAAGATCAATAATACTTCATAATAATAAATTGTGAAGCAGAATTCAAAAAAATAAAGATCAAAACATGGATACAATCAAAGATAGTAACCATAATAGACATCTTGACAAAAGGGAAAATTTTATTTTCGGTGAATAGTGCCGTATTCGTGAATAGTGCCGTATACAGTGAATAGTGCCGTATACGTGAATAGTAACCCCCGACACAAAAATTTCCAAATTTGATAAAAACTCATATCAATATTTTAGCATAATGATATTGAAGAAAATAAATATCATTAAGAAGAAAATAATATCCCTTACCTCAAAATATCAGTACTTCTTGTCGGAATACCGGTAATGCTGAAAGAAACTTGCTCTGATGAATAGAAACTCTCAAAGTATCTAAATTACTCACAAAATACACTCAATAATCTAGAGAGAGAAAGAGAGAAAACTTGTTTCTGGTGTGATTTTCAATTCTAACTTGGCCCTCTATATATAGGAAAATTTTGGTAGGTTTGACCTGCAACTGATGGCTTTACCTGCTACTATTCCCACCTACCACATTTGAAATATAATTCAGCACATTTCTTCCACCAACCACAAGTGGGGCCCACCAATTCTAGAATTTTCCATCAAAATGATAAACTCCGAAAATTCAACAATTTCTGAACCAGTCATCTTGTAAAATTCGTAATAAATCATACGTTCATTTTTAACGGTTCAAAATTGAGGACATATACTCAACTTATATATGTATAACATATCCAAAAATTACCACGATCCAACGGTCGGATTAAAAATTATAACCCCCGCAAAATATCTCAAAAACCTGATTTTTAATACCTCCATTCCGACAAAAATATGGATAAAAACCTCAACATTAACTCCTTCATTTTTAACCACAAAAATATATCCCTCATTTATATCCACATAAAATAAATATTTCCTTATCATATGAATCAATAATTAATTATTCATAAATAATATTACAGAATCACATTTATGACAACCAGGCCGTTCCCAGGAAAGAGGGGGCTTTCCAATAAGGATTTCTCCTTACTGGCGCGCAATAGATGACCAAACCTCTCCTTAGACAGAACTTTCTAGACATTGCCAATAATGTTATCTAATAATATTATTCAAATAATATGAATTATTGATCTGATAAATGAAAATACTGTGCAGCAACAAATATTGAAACAACAATAATATAAAATATCAACGCAGCAATTATTGAATCAATAAAAAAATATTGAATAATAACTACTGTAACAATTATTGAGTAGTGCCTTCTTACGTAAGAATCATAATTGGTGCAATACCGTGTGCTACTGTATTTTAACCACCGGGTATTCCAACAGTATTAACGGTAACAACTACCCGTTATTAATAAACAACTTATACTTGTCGTTTTCTTCATCCAATCGCTTTCCGTTATGGGGCCCACACAAGGCTGCGTCGTCGTACGAATATTCCCCGACAGCAAGAATATTCCACGACCAACCGAATATTCACCGACCAAAAATAAATATTTTATAACCACTTGCTTATTTTGCAAAATTTGCACATTTACCCATAACCAAAGTATTATATCAAATTAACCCCTTATTATTCACAATAATATTAGAGAAAATTTGATTTTATTCATTAATAAGTTGGGGTCTTACAACCTCCCCTCCTTATGAAATTTCGTCCTCGAAATTGACGTACGTACCTGATATTTCAAAAAGGTGAGGATACTCGCTTTCATTCTTGATTCCAACTCCCAGGTCATTTCTTCAATAGCAAGGTTTTTTCTCCACAAAACCTTAACTTGTGGTATAACCTTCGTGCGTAGGACATGCTCTTTCCTATCCAAGATCTTAACAGGTACCTACTCGTACGTTAAATCTTCAGCTATCTCGTCTGGTTCTAACTCAATAATGTGGTTCGGGTCTTTAACATATTTACGAAGCATAGATATGTGAAAAACATTATGAACACGAGACATGCTTGGAGGTAATGCGATTCTATATGCCACATTTCCTATTCGCTCAAGAATCTCAAATGGACCAACAAATCTTGGATTGAGCTTTCCTCTCTTTCCCAAATCTTAACTCCCTTCCATGGTGCAACACGTAACAATACATGATCCCAATATTAAATTCACCGTCCTTCCGATGAGATCCGCATAACTCTTTTGTCGATCCTGTGCCGTTTGTATACGTGTCGAATCGTTTGGATCTTCTTGTAGTAATGCGTACCAATTCTGGTCCCCAACAATGTTGCTTCACCCACCCGCTCGTCCCAATACTGGAGAACGACATTTTCTTCCATACAACGCCTCAAATGGAGCCATACCTATGCTCGCCTGATAAACTGTTGTTGTAGAGAATTCCACCAATGGTAGGTACTTATCCCAACTCCCTTTGAGATCTAAACACAAAGTCTTAATAGATCTTCAAGAGTTTGAATAGTCCTCTCTGATTGTCCGTCCGTTTGAGGATGGTATGCTGAACTGAATCGTACATCCGTGCCCATAGCTTTCTGCAAGCTAACCCAAAATCGTGAAGTGAATCTTGGGTCACGATCCGAAACTATGGATTACTGGCATGCCATGCAATCTCACAATCTCGTTCACGTACATACTAGCAAGACGTTCAAGGGAATAAGTCTCACGTA